>OY720637.1:118366065-118825322 GCA_963169105.1 Ceriagrion tenellum
TAGACAATTGAGTATCGTGGATCCTGAAATAAACTGTGCAGCGTAAAGAGTGATACGTCCTGGAGGAGGATGAAACAACAGTCGGAAAAACGCATCAAAAATAAAGAATATATATTGGCAGTTGTGTTAAAAAGAGAGTTTCATCCCAAAAAAAAGAGAGCGTCCCGAGGCTTGGTATGATGGCACCAAACACTCCCGGTTTTATACGACGGCGTGAGAAAATTTATGGGACACTTCACACTTTTCTCTCGATCTGCGGGCAAAGAGAAGCAACGGAGCTGTTATTGCGGAAGGGAAATGGGGTCAAAAAGGAATGTGAATGAAGTATGAGGGAAAGGAGGTCAAAACCATTCGATACCGATCGACTTCAAGGAAATAAGCGAAGAATATTAAGGCACGGAAATTCATATGTTGGTGAAAGAGGGAGTGAAAAAATTGCAAAAAAACTTTCATCTGGAAATAAAATTAAATATACATACACATAGCATACGTACAATAGTGAGCAAAGATACGAGAAAAGAAGAGGTCATCCATGCTAATATTTTTCTCCCTTAAAGATGTCACTCGACAGATGTATGGTTTGTTAATAAAAACTACCCAAAAAATGGACTTTCTCAACCGTCGGTAGCATACGTACAATAGTGAGCACAGATACGAGAAAAGAAGAGGTCATCCATGCTAATATTTTTCTCCCTTAAAGATGTCACTCGACAGATGTATGGTTTGTTAATAAAAACTACCCACAAAATGGACTTTCTCAACCGTCGGTTTGACAAGTGACCATTCATTATTGTACTAGATCATCCATTGTTATGTACATATGTTTGAGAATATATTTCAAATGAATCTGTATCTAGGAATGCTATCGTTCTAAAATATTAGGGATGATTCACAGTAAACTGACATGCAAAAATTAGCGTGAGTTTGTTGAGGGCCCTTGTAAGCTATTGTGCAACTGTTTGAAGAGGCCAGTCTTATTTTTTCTTCCCTTGCATACGGTTCAACAGTTTACAGAGCAGTAATATAAGCTTCAAAAAAGTGTAATGCTCATAAGCCCAGCACTTTTTACGCGGTCTTCACGGATTCTTTTCGTGGCAGCTTTAGTGATTTTGTGAACAATAGACCCTTGTATATAATAGGGAAAATGGGAGTAATATAGGGAATATAGTGATCTTGAAGATGGGGTGGTGCAGTTTGGGTGGAGAAACTCTTGTGTTTCAAGGCGCAGTGGGAAGGGAAGAAATATGACGAAGTACGACTTTAAAATCATCGCCATTCAACAACAAAAACCACCTCTTTCACAGATTTCTCGCTAACATTCTCATTCCGTTGTTTCTCACATATCAAAAAACTTGAGCCAAATTTGAGAACACATGGGCTAAAGAGAGGGTACTTATAACAATGTCAAAGATTTGAATCTTTAAAGATATTAAGGACAATGAGTACACATAGGCACTATTTAAAGACAAAGGAATTAATACAATTTTCCAGCAGCGCACCAGTCTATTATCCGCAAGATGTCGACAACAAATGACGAGTAAATAAAGAATTCGGACAAATTTATAATATGGTATTTTCTATCGCAAATAAACGCGTCATACGGCCAATACTTAGCACTGCTGAGAATCCAAACGCAATTTCCTCAAGACTGGTTTTCGAGTGAAAAACTCCCCAACGTGCTACGGAGGAATGACAGGATCTATGATAGAATGGGACAATATACGTGGTTGTTTGAAAAAGATGAGTGAGTGTTGAGTGGGTAATAACAAAGAGGTAGAGGTGGCATAGAAATGCCATGGCCATGCCGCCATACCGAAAGGACTCTCACTAATAACATAATCACTAAATATATAGGATGTGCCAATTCCCTGAGGATTGCTCATGCGATTACTGCAGAATGTTAAGGGATTAAGGGTTAAGGGAACTGCAGAAAGTAAAGGGAAGAGTAGATTGGTATTTTCGCTGATTTTGCCTTTTTGGATCAATAACTCTATTTAGACTGAGAAGAAAGGAGAATTCAGCGCTGCTTGATTACAGGTATCCCCACGGAGGGGCTGTTCACTTCACTCGATACTCACTCCCTTATATGCTCATGGTCCATCTATCCATCTCCTTGCTATAAAGCAAATATATCTTAGTAGAATCTGAGATGAACTCGCTCCTTGCTTGGAAACTTGGGAAGAAATTTAAGTACAATTAAAGTTTCGATCCTTTTATTACACACCTGAACAATGCATATGACGTCGCATACCAAGAACAGTGGTAGCAGAACATGGAGACCATTGTGCCCTTTTCAGTGGAATAGTCCATTCCCTGCTAATTGGTGCGCATGGGGAAGTAAAATAGTCTTTATGTATTACTACCATGGGTTTCCAGAGCCAATAGTATTTATTGTAAATTTCTAAATGCTCAATATGCTATTCACATCTACTCACTGCCCCACAATGTGGCTCAATCCAACTCTTTAAATACGATGTATCCTGTGGTTTTCTAAAGGTTTCAGCATACTTCAATCCAGCTTTGTTTTGATCCTAAACTGTGCAGTGAACGCGCTGCTGACACTTAACCACCCTTGCTAATTGAACATATTTATGTTAAAGATTTACCCACCACGAGCTATTCTCTAAAACACTCTCCTCAGCTGATTCCTGCCACACTGGGCTGCTGCTGCCAAGACCCACAATGTACATATATAAATTATGCTTCAGCACCAACACCACCATGGGAGGGTCGTTACCCTCTCTCTAACACCAACATTTCCTTGCACTTTAAGGAGGAAGGCAATGTGGGGATCATTATGAAGGGGCAAAGGCGTCGTAAACATGATTTACGAGGCTTGTATTACAAGCAGCTGGGGTCGTTTCTGCTAATCGCACGAGTGATGTTGGGAGGGTCCTGCTCGCCAGACGTTCGGCTTAGCAATTAAGTTAAATGTACCTACCTTAAAAAAGGGGGGTCGTAAATATCAGTATCAAGTTTTCCCCGAGTTTCCCCACAGTCGGTTTATGGCATAGTGCCCGTGAGAATGAGATCAAGCAAGTAAATGGTGGTTAAACTTACATCTTGCACACGCGACACAACTCAAGAGACAAGCTAAATATTTATGAGAAAGAGATATTTTAAAATTCATTTATTTTTTAATCTAGGTCGCTTCTAGCACTCAAAGGGAGAATAATCAGCTAAGCAGAGAGCCAAATTGGTGCTTTTTGAACCTACAATGCTTACGCACAGAACCTCAAAAACCCAGAAATCTCTATGAAATTCTTTACCCGCCTACACCTCACCCCATCCTCCGGGGACCTCAAATATTTGTTCCCTTTGAAACACTTCCCACCCCCTCTTCACCCCAAATTCCTACTTTCTCACTCACTCTGACCCAAATCTACCCTCCAAATCCCTTTAATCACAACTAAATGCTATTTTTTCAATGGTTTACTGAGTGGGTTTGCAATGATGCAGGCTGGGTTGGAAGGAGAGGGTGAAGTATGAAATGACTGTGATAAAACAGGGAAAAGGAAACGACGAACAAAGCGATAGCGAAAGTAATTCTTGAATCTTTTATTCTTCATTCAATGTGTCTACTCAAAAGTTCCAAATTGCGTTAGCTGGTCCGTGAAATTCAACAGGAGACAAAAATTGAGATTGAAATGAGAATAGCTAAGGGAAATTAAAAAAGAGTCACTGCTAGAAGCATTGATCAACCCATACATTTTCTTCGCAAATTAATCCGTTGGTGGCAGAAACGTCGTGGAACTTCGCATCATTTACCTTGGAGAAATGATATCACGTGGTATGCAAAAGGATTCTTAGGATTCCGACCGTGTTAATTGCCCGAAATGGGCCAAAAGTGGGGAAAGTCGCTGGGGTTTGGATGTCCTGCATTCACTGTTGTTGGTTGGACCGCTGCTTTAGCGATCAACCGGGTGAGGATTAACCTTAATTAGTGTCAGAACGAAACCTGGAAAAAGGTGGACAAATTGGACGAGTCACAGACACTGCATAGTATTCCCTAATCGCAAAGTGAACCGATTAGCTACCTTTTTTGGAGAACAGAGCTTCGCCGCCGCCTCCACGAGGTTTCCCGGCGGGCAACTGCCATGGCCGGCAAGGAAGCGGCTGTATGGTAGTAGATGGGCACACCAAGAAATCCAAGTCAATTGAGGGTGTGACTTCTCCAAGGAAAACCGTTAGGTTAAGTATTAGATTAATATTTCTCGAAAGAGGGCAGAATAAAGTTTTACATGACACAGTAAAAAAGTTCACTAAGTTCACCAAGTAAGAAAAGTTCACTAAGAAATTACAAAAAAATCGCGGAGAGATGTTTTCACAGCCAGGAATGGTTAAGGAATATTATTATAATTGATTTTGCATGAATAATCGATTATTGTATGGTCAAATCATAACGAAACCATACTAGAGGTGCTTAGCCAGCAAAATTGTCGACTGCAGTAAACAAATGCGGAATATATTATATAAAATAATTTAAAACTTGAATCTTCATGCAGACGCATGCCATTTTTTTTAAACACATATAGGCACCATTTTCAACTAAGCATACTTCTCACTTCGCCACAAAATGCCACTACAGTTCAGAAAAAGGAGGGCCAATTGAAAGAAATTAACTTCTTAAGCTACCAGAAGCACCCCAAGAAGGAATGTATACACACCATTGCCTATTTATTTCTCGTTTCAATAATCAAATGGCTAAATTTAAGTTTTCCACTTGTCAAGCCTTTACATTTTTGAAAATGCTAACATTTATGACCTACAAGTTTAAGTTGTTCGTTTGTTTTCGAACAATTTTTCTGAAATTATATTCATTGGCTTTTCTGCACCGTAATATTTCCATCTTTAAAACAACAATGATGAAAGTAAATATCAGAGAGAGATATCCATTAGCACACACTTCTTATTTTTCATTATTATTTCCTACTTTTCCCTTTCCTATACGACTCTTCAGTTAAAACCAGTTCCTAAGCTCCGTCTGTCTCACTCCTTCTGAGGCTTTCATGGCAGTGTTATGAGTGAACAATTTGGTAACATGTGATATTTAGCTCTGATATACGGAGATTTTAAGAATGATTTTGGAAATCGTTCCATACAACACCGTAAATAATCTTGAAGAAAAACCGCTGAAAATTAATATAGTTTTTCAAATAGCAACCATAATATGTACTTGATTTTCATATAATTCTTGCTCGGGTGATGTTATATCATTTAATTTTCTCGTTACGGCCTTCCTCGTAACATGGAAATGTTTGCGTATTGATTACTAAAAATTCATAACCTTGAAAGTGCCTAATCAAAGGAGGGGGTTTAATATATAAGTATGGCATACCTTAGGATGCATTCATTTGAAATCTTTCTGATTATGCAGGAAACTGTATCTAAGTTGAGTGAAATTTTAGTAAAGAGGAAAGAGAGATAGAAAATCGGTTGTAGACGGAACTCTTGGGTATTACTTGTAGCTAACTCTCAAGCTTTGTTATCTACTCATATCACTATCTATTCTATATCGACTTTTCCTCTCCAACTGTGGCTGAAGAGCCAAATACAGAAAGTGCAATGCAAGCACTATTGTAAGTGTACGGCACAGGGTGAATTTACATCAGACACGCAATGCACAGTATAGTATAAGATCCAGCTCCACACCATCCACTGGATGCTAGGGGTTAACCAAAACCTAGTCGGTAGAACAACGGATGGCCAAAGCAGAAACTAGGGAAGTGATATGAGTAAGTGATACATGCGGGTGTTTATTTCCTTTAAAAGCCCTAGATGTGCGTCGAGAATGGATGGCCGCTTCCCTCCGTGGACACAAAGGCACCCTCACCAACCGGAAAACTCTCAAAATCGCCTCGACCGATTATAAATCCCGCTCTACCGTCACATGTGGTGACTGAGTCTGCACAGCCTCCATACGTGCATTTGCACTGCAAACACATCCCTCCTATGCATAGGAAAAGCAGTTTAACAGTTTGAAAATGAGGAAAACGCATTTGAGAGGCAATGTAGCGGAATTTGTTGCCGTTTTATGCGACGTGCCATAGGATGAAGAGGATTTGGAGAAGGAAGGCGGAGAGCGTCGACGGAGAAAGACTACAGAAGAGTAAGAAACTCACAAAGTAGAGGGAATACAAATGGTAATATTGTCTCCACGAACAACCTTTAAAAAACTAAGAGAAGCCGCTACGTTTGCCACTTATTCCAGGAGTTGGTGAAAACGAAATAATGCGGCACGTAGGAAACCAAACTAGTTCATAAAATCGCGTTAGGCTATGTTTCCAATGGAGGTATTCCACGATTCGAGAGATTAATTGTGCGTTCTTATCCCATTTTCCAAAAACAATAGCTTAATATTTCGGTGGGTGGAACTTGATTATTATTGAGTAAAGAAAGCAAATTTTTTTAGTATTTTTAATCAAAATTCCAGGGAAGTCAATCATTTTACTGTTTTCTCCAAAATTAAAATCAGTAGCCCTATAATTGAACATTTGAACGTTAGTTATCATTTTCTACTACAACAGCCAAATAACTTTGAAGAATTCTGAGACAATCAAAAAGCTCATATTACTCAGTTATCATGGCAATAACTGCTTTTTAAGAAATTTGTGTCATAGTACATATATTTATTTAACCTGAGAAATATTTGCCCTGACATAGATCCGACAGTGGACGGACTTTGAAATATAGTATGAAATCTTCCCTATTTTTCATAGCTCGGATATAATTTTTGTATTTCTGCCAGCAATTTTACGCAAGCCAAAAACTTATTTTGCTATGCAAAAAGCATTGAAATAATCATCATCAGATCCTCATCATCTGATGTATGAATGTAAGAGCTTAGTATCCCTCCACTTCATCAGTACTCTCTTAGCCCTTGTCAACGAGGTTGTTGTTATTTAATCAATTAGCTTGTAGACCGCTTTATCTTCCTCACTCTCAAATTCTTAGATAGCGCAAACAAGAGTGTTGATGATGAATTAATAAGATCAAAAACCCTTTATTTTTCTCTTCTTAGACATCTCTCTAGAGATATTAAATAGTTTTCAAGGCATCCGGCTGTACCACAGAGAATTAAAATAATTACTCAGGGAATATTTATACCCTCATTCATGTGACGTCATTATTGCCAACCAGAAATAAGTTTCTAGTTAGATACTCCAAATTAAAATTTTTTGCCAAAGCTTTGTTGCTCAAATCTCACTAATTTTTTTATGCACTACGACCACGTTATTTCGTTCGAAGCCATTAATTTACGTAAAACGCAGCAAAAATAAATCAATTCGGCCAAAGTTACAAATACCTTCTTAAATTTCATTCTATCGATGCTTATTTGTATGCATTTAACAAAAAATGAAGAAATTGACATTGAACACATTAAAAATCTACGTTATTTATCATTTTCTAAGTATAATAGTAGGTATAAAGGGTCACAAATTATATTCGAGCAATGAAAATATAAAGAAAGTTTTAAAATCTGAGTTCTTGTTTCAATGGAGGCGTCCTTTCTAGATTTCAAAGTGCGTCCACTGTCGGATGCGATTTTTGCCTCCGTGATTCCAGAAAACATAAATTCTATCAAATGCAATTACATTTTCTCAGGTATAATTGTACACGATGCGTTTCTCCACATTCTCTGATCCGTAACATCCTTAGGAACATTTAATAATCGCATTTCTTCCAGCACTTCAACTAAACCATTGTACTTCCACTGCCGGAACGAGGAAAATCATTACAACAAAAGCGTCAAACAACAAAGCGACAAACAAACAACTTAAGCAGCAAAAAAAGAGTTTAACTGATTAAAAGCAATAATTAAATAAAATAGAAAGCTTATTACATTTATTTGGTATAAGCAACATTACCATTATCGCGTGATACAAAATTTTTCCGCATTTTACGTTCATTAAAAGATTTCTTCGACTTCTTCACTCCATTTTGCCACAGAGACTTTTTTAGGTATATATTATTTTTGCTTTCCGACAATTCTTGTTGGCCCATATGGCCCTGAAATCCTAATAGGCTGCTTAGCCTGTCATTAGATTTTCCAGGAACCGACTGAACTTTACATACATCCATTCATATTCCATTTTAAAATAAAAAAACAGTCACCAAAGTACTGGTAGCCATGCTATTTTATTGCCATTCATAATTAGCATGGAAAAAGTATTCAAAATATAAGACTCGCTTGATGCTAATTCTGTTGGTTTGAGTTCGAATCTCATTTCAGTCCAGGGTAATTAGGTATAGTTTATATAATTTATTAAAAGGATAAGTTAATAGCTTTGTAAGCATGCCAGCGGGAGACTCTCCTTCATGAAACACCTTAGCTTATACTATAGTACTTTCTACATTGCTTGAAAAGGGCTTGTGATCAATAAATTAGAACATATTTTTTTTAATCTAAAATATTCCATTTAATTATGAATTGATGAAAACTTTACATAAATAACTTTTAGAGTAGATCACGTTCACTGGTTCCCATTAAATGCAAAAGCGAGTGCAATAACTTGGAGAACGACACTAGAGTGCACCAACTGGTAGAACGACACAATGTAGCAGAAAATTGGATTCAAAATGGGTAAAAGAAAAAAGGGAGAGAAAATAGGGCGTACGGTTTTCATGAAATTGGATAATTGGAGGGGAGATGAGAATGAGATGAGAAGAGGAGAGTTGGAGAATGGAGTTGGGAGGGGAGTTGTAATCGTCACACTCAACAGAGGGGAGAAATGTGGAGATCGGATGATTGGAGTAGAATGATAGGTATGACAACAATCCAATGATTGTCCCCGTGCGATGCGGTTCGCACGTGACGAGTGTTATGCCGGGCCTTTCCCGTCCCCGGGGGGTAGGTGACCGAGGGTGGAGGGCTATAGGTAGAGGTTGATGGATGATAACGGGGCGGAAGGAATGGAATTGGGCTTGCGGGATGGGCGGATGCTGGATAACAATTATAAGTGTGGGTTCTGCGCGCGAAAGAAAGGGGAGAGTGGATTTGCATCGAGAGTGTGAGACCAAATTTTAGCTAAACATACTCTCCAACTGCTCCACCTGCATTGAAGATTTCTCATTTTCATTCAAATTTATAAGTCATCTTATGTTTGGAAAAGGTTCGCAGAAGTGAATGACAGATCTAAAAATACGATTCTTTGATGATTATCGTTCCTACCGCACTGACCAGTAATGAATTACGTAAAATATGCCAATGAGAATAAACAGACTGAGTCGCATTGTGGACCTTTGACTTGCAATGATAATGTGCAGACCATTTCACTAATCCCACATCGGGCAGATAAAAGACATGCTATGATGCTATGGTTTAGCACGCTTGCATTTTTCATATTGCATACACAAGAATATAATCTGAATAATTTTTTATGAGTAAATTTTGGAAAGTGCATCATCAGATTCTTCGTCAATTTTGTCGTCAAAATGCATGCTGGACAATAGCAACACATTGTTGTTTTTCCTGGGCAAAAAGATACTAGGGTCATACGTTTTGAAAACCCGAATATGTGGGGTGTACGGGACGATTTTTAACCAATAAAAATTCTCTTGGAATAGCAGTTTCCTGTTTTCGTATTGTACTGACATAATAGAGCTTTTCCTTTTTCAGATCCATCACAGGTTAAATATCTGTAAACCAGTTGTCCCCTGTAATATTTCTCGCGGTTTTGAATATAGGTTTAGCTACTCTCATTACGACATCGCGAGGTTTATTACTCACATCAAATGGACCCTCTGGCTACTTTCCTGCATAAACCTCTAAGTTGTGAGAATAAAATAATTTACTATCTGCCAGAACATAGATTTTCAGTCCTTATTTCGCGGGCTTTGATGGAATAAACTGGCGAAAACTGCATCGTCCTCGAAACCCAGCCAGCATTTTATCTACGGTAACATTGGACCCCATGGAGTAGTGCTTCTGGAAGTTGTTGATGAAACTTTCCATAAAATCACAGATTGCTGCCAATTTGTCATTTTCCTTTCTCTCGGAACGGCTTTCTTTGCAGTCATCTCAGTAGAAACAGGAATTTTTTTTTGTTCATCGTAAATGAAATTTCTCAAATCTAATATTCATAAATCTAAGTATGTACCTACGAGCTTCAAAATGGCACGAAAGTTATGTATTAAAAATAAAGTAAATAAAATAAAATTTTAAAGAATCTTTAGTGAAATCAGTGAGGATTTAGGAAATAGAGCTTTCGGAGAGAATTTAAAAATAAACAAACGTACAACTGACACGTCAAAATACTACTGTATTTGGCGCCCGTCGTTTAGAAGTGAAATGAAAAAATTCTTTAAAATTATTGGAATTGATAACACTGAGAGGAGAATAATTCACCAAATAGAAATGAGCATAGTCACGAGAGAAAGAAAAACAAGATGAATGGTGAATAGAATTCAAAATATACAAATGACTCAGAAAACGTAATCAAAGGTTGAAAAAATTTTTTTTGTAAAAAATGCAATAAAAACCCACAAATTTGGTTCTAAGACTGAAATAGTAGGCGCAGTTGATTTACGTCATAGGTAC
Source organism: Ceriagrion tenellum (assembly GCA_963169105.1). Taxonomy (NCBI): domain Eukaryota; kingdom Metazoa; phylum Arthropoda; class Insecta; order Odonata; family Coenagrionidae; genus Ceriagrion; species Ceriagrion tenellum. Next base: position 118,376,606 of record OY720637.1, read on the forward strand.
GACGCATCGATGTAGGGACAATAGAATTGATTAATGTTTTGTCTCATGACATAGACTTCAACGAAATGTCATCCTAGCATCAGAGAATACTATCAAAGCATACAATATACGTCAAAATTTAGGCCAGACAAATAGATAATTGCCAGTGTATATTACGAAATCTCTCTTACCTACCCCTCCAGTACTCCTACAAGAAATACCATCTATCCCACGAGATATATTTATCTCTACTTTTCTTTCATTGTTTCGTATATAATTAAACTATTCAGATTATCATTAATGTTGCCAGATAATAATTTTATATGCATTTCTAATTCCAATTATTTGAAAATTAATCAGGTGGTTTAAAGATATAATATAATTTTTACTTTCTCTTTATTGAGTTTCAATTTATTTGTCAATTGGGCGCCAATCAGGTGCCCCTGTGTTCACTATATTTATTTCAACATTGTCCAACGCATATTATAAAAAGGAAATTAACATTTTGAATAACATAAACTCTTTAGCTCACCAAAAACTAACAAGTAACGGGAATCGATTTTGGTTGACAAAGGGGACAGTTCGACGCAAAATAAGCCGTGTAAATACCGCGAGCCTATTGATGAGGGATTTTTAAAGGGATAAAAATGAATGCATTAATGTACTCCATAAAATGGGGTTCGGCGCTGAATAGTGATGAACAAGAGGTCATGAGCCACTAGCAGCGCAGAGAGAAAGAATCAGCATATGTCGGATAGTATGATGTTGGTAAAGTTAACATGTCATAAGGTATAAAAGATAAAAGCATGTTAGTTAAGCTCCACATTCCCTCTCTGCAGTTCCAAAAAATCACATAAAGAATATATTCAAGGCCCAAGTATTCATCAAGAGATACGATGGTCTCAAAAAGTAAAATGTTTAACAGATTCAAAGGTGACATTCATTGGTTACGCATAAAATATAAAACTGCTGTAGCTACCCGATAAATATAATTATGATAAATCAACAGATCAATAGGGTTAGGAAATTAAGTGCCTGAATTTAACAAATTTATTCAATAATCTGCATCATAGGTATTCTTTTGCACCTCCACACGATAATTGTGATGAAGATTTGTGGGTAGATATTTAAATAAATTGAATGAAGCATCAACTCGTAATTACACCTTTTTTGTCACAAGTGGCGAGTGAAGATGACGCATAAGATCTTTAAATTTTACCAAAAACGGTTTGGTCTTCCCCCGAAGAAAAGCAGAATTAAGCGTTATATGCTGCAAAAAACTTTCATTGTCATTATACATAATAAGAAATATCCATCTTGATATAATTCAGCAAAAAATCTACATTGTAATTAATTTCAACCTTCCGCAGCACATTAAAGTATTGGATCCTTCCTTCTGAGACCAAATATCCCTTGAACACGCATTTTTCATCATGATAGAATAAATTTTAAGTAATATATTGAAAATACAAAGATAATAAATAAATTATCATTAAAATATTAGCTTCTTGCATTCGCTGGCACGAACAATCAGGAAAAACCATTTTGAGTTGGAGTACTAATATTGTTTTCACATACATAGTTCCATCGCCACTCGCAATAATATGCACCAAAACTGCTGATATGTCTTAACGACTCATTATGAAGAAACGGTTTATTATGTCTTTAACGACAAATTCGAGATTGCAAACGTGAAATATCACCAATTAAACGGGCAGAGATACTGCAGGTAGGGTCATGCATTGTGATCCGCAGAGCGCGGAATACTTGGTCGTGTGAGGTTGAAATTGGAGAGTGAAATAAAAAAGAGAAAGACAAGAAGAATGGGAGATGCATAGCAGAAAAATTAGGTATTAAAATACAACTCTCTAAATTAATTGGCATCGCGTGTATATGGTGTCCGGTACGGTACGGCGGTACGGGTAAGAGAACCATGTGAATGGTTCGGATATGTGTGAAAATGAATTGATGGCTGCACGGTATTTTCGACGGCAGCGGAGAAGAATCGGCAGTATGTTTAAAATTTCATCCTCACGTTAGAGTAAGCTACATGATAGATAGCTTCAGTACAAACTCAGATGTATGATCCATGTAAAATTTATTAACTAAAGGAATAGATAATACCCTTTAATAAGTGAATCAATGTTTTTAGTTCATGTGAACCAAAATGATATCTCGATAGACTACTGTATTTTCCAACTGCTCATTGGGTGTTTGGACTGGAAAGATCAAATAATACCTCTTTGTTTTCGGCAATGGGAAATAAAAACAGTTATTTTCCTCTTCTAAGGTTTTAAAAGCTACATAACATGAGAACGCAACGGATTGATGACGGTGTTCCTGATGATGTAGTGTTACCATGTCGCACAGTGCGTAATTTTCATCAATAAGAACCTATTTTGATCAAAACAAATCTTGATCCTCTACTCTTAATAATATGAACTTTATATAGAAAGGATTTAAATTAATACACGTTCCCCTTGCTTTGCGGTGTATGGAGTCGGATTCAGGGCCCACGGCGTAATATGAGGAGTATATTAGGGTATTGGCCGAGGCGTCCTAATGAAAGGGTGATTCCAGGCTGAGAGGGATAACTGGGAGGGACAAAAGAGAGTACAGAGCCAGACTTAGGGAAAAAAGCGTGGGTGAATTGAGGAAAAAAGGATGCAGTATGCATTATACGGGAATTAAATATAGAGATTAAGAAGGTCTCACGAAAAGGGAGGAGAAAAGAATATGCTGGCAAAGGGTTCACGGTGAAGATGCCGAGGTGTACCTTTCGGCTGCTAGAAAAAGTTATCTCAGGAGATGGCAATGGGAAATAACAACAAAGAGAAGAATAATTTCATCTTCCGTAACTGCAGTATCGCTCACATGTGTAGGTATATTTCCACGGAAAAGTTATGAATGAAAGTCTTGACCATGTAATGGCATAGTAAATTTTCAAAGAATGTCTAACACCTCTTAAAAGTGATCGCCCTAAAAAAAAGCACCCTAAAACTATCTCTAACAAATTACCCAGTCTGAGCAACTTTGCACCCAACTACAATTTTAACCTCTAAAAGACAGATTTTTTCAACGTCACAGAAACAACTCTGCCTTAATTATACATTATTGCTATATCGTTTCCATGAAAGTGTTTCACAGTAATTGAAATGATGTGAATAATGATTCAACAGAAAAAAATCATGTCAATACAATTAAAGAAAAATATCACTGGGAATGAAAGATTTGCTGTTTTCCGGCAAATGTGTTGAATAACAGTTTTTTAATTTTAATCCGGGTGATTTCTTTTCATTTTGAAACTAATAATCCGGACGAAAACCTTAGAACCATTCATTCATCACTGGAGAAGTTACACAAGTCAATGTACTAAATATTATCGATCACTTCACCGATTTGTAGTCATTTTTCTATCTTTCCTCTTTTTTTCCTTTTTCCGCACCGGAGAAAATTGTGCGGTTGCGGTGGTTTGCTAAAAATATCAATTTTTATCATCAGTTCCAGTGATAATGCTGAAATTAGACCTTTCCATCAAATCTCCGCGTCTCAGTTGTAGAGAGCAGGAGCAATGGGGGTCAACCGCACCCACGCATTAAGTAAAACTAATACGATCTAATATTTGTAAGAGGAAAATCCCACCAGTAGGAGAACAAAATGTGAAAAATAACTCTTAAATGGAATAGAGCGGGGGTATACAGTGCTACGATTATCTATGTCATTATAGTTATTAACGCAGACAAGTAGAAAATATTCATTTAGACCTGTACTTCTTGATCTAAAGTTGTACCCTCTTCTATTCATGCATGTAATGTATCTGGTTTCCCGTGTAGTAAAAAAAATCAGTAGCAACCAAATATTTTTTAATTTTAGCAGGAGTTAATATGCTTATAAAGAAGGCAAGTGGGAATATCCAAATAACGAGTAAGGTACATTTAACATCATCCATAAAGAAGGAAAAAACTTATGAAAAAGAGTACCGCATTTCTTGAAAGCTAACAAATAACAAAGGCGCCAACTAATTTTACAGAATGGTTTAGACCATTTTAAAAAGATTCCAGCCGATTTCGAACACTAATTTTGTTCCCGAGATGAGACATTTATCTACCATTTTAAACCATAAACAAAGCAACGACCAAGGTTTAACCCGTTGGCTCAGGAGCTAAAATGGCGATGACCATTTCACCTACCGACAAAACCACTGGATACATTATCTGGTATGCAAAAAAGTTTCTTTTAATTAATTATGAAGGAAAGAATGATAAAACTAGCCTTAACTATACTAGTGTACCATATCGGCTGAATGCCCAAATTAGATACATTAGGCCTGAATTATGAAAGAAAAAGAAGAAAAAACGTGAAATGAGGCCCAGACTGAAAAAGCAATGAATCATCTTTCATCAAGGTATGCACAGGTTCAATAGCAATAAAAGACCTGTAAAATTTCAAGCATGAACTATTGATAAATCCACCATAATCATTTGATTTGACTTTCTTAGATTTTCACTTATTCCAAAATCTATAGATTTCAGTGGCAGGAATACACTTAGGTTCAAATAAAGAGATGATATCTGCCAGATATGAACCAGGGGTGTTTCAAATATCTTCCTATGTTGAGGTATTCTTAGATGTTGGAGCGAAGGGATTCATAGATGTTGGTGCGAAAAGGTGTTGGTGCTCATGTTAAAGAATAAACCAATTGTAACTTCCACACACGATTTATTTAAACCGACCCAGGTTTCGACACACCGTGTGTCATTATCAAGGTAGTTCGATGCATTGGTCGAGAGCCTTAAATAGTAGACGTTTACATAGCCGTGACTCCGATGCGGCGGGAGGGGGGAGAAGGGTGGGAGAAACAGGAGTGGGGAGGGGGTTTGGAAAGGGACAATGAAAAAGGGGTATGAGTCATTTAGGAAGGCGAATATTGAGGAGAGGAGAATGGGTGGGGAACACAATGTCATTACATAAGGGCATATTTTCTGGGGTATTCACAATCTCGGACTGTTCAAAAAAGTCCAATTTTATACCTCTGTCACAGACATGTAAAATATTCACTTCAAAATCACTGGAATGACTCACGTAAATATTCTGAGAACGCTGATTTTTCGTCATTATTAATAAAATGTTTTCTATGCTCCTTAGCACGTATATAAAACTTTCTGCCTTTTTGACCAATAAAATTAATGTCACAATCTTTAAAGAGTACACACCACTTTAAAGAGTATATACCACTCCTCTCCAAATCACCAAGACGTTCTTTAGAATTAAAAAGTAATCCTCCCAGCGTCGAAGGGTTGAACACAGATAATCTCAGTTTGTCTCTAGAGATTACTTGAAAAAGTCTGTATGTTATTTTATTTAAAAAATGTAGCACATACCATCTCTTAGGCCAATTTGTACAAATAAATTTTGTATGACTGGAATTGAATTATAGATACTGAATATGATGATTTTTTTTACAGGATATTGGCTGATGAATTTAAACTCGTAATATATCTCGTTCAAGTAGTAAAGCGGTATATGCTAGAAGAACGACAACATATTGAAAATATGTCTAACCGGACTGCACTGCTCCTTAGGGGATCAATTCTCGTTCGCAAAGACAATACTGCATGGTTTCTTCGATTAAGTATTGTTGACTGTTTGAGTTGGTGAAGTTTACAAATCCTGTCCACTTGTATTAAATGCATGATAAATTCATATGGTGGGATACCATGCCACACTTAATAGACAGCGAGTAAAAACATACTACTTTAGAATGCGTTAAATTTTATGTTTACAGAATTAACACTATATACCTCCATGGCTGTACATTCTGCGCCAGGTATATGATAACCAATGTATGAGGGTCAAATATATGTATCTCAAGATGATAAATATTAGGTAAGAAAAAATACAAAATACATAGTTCTGAAAGTTGGTGGACGTCCTAGGAGGAGTAGATGGATGGAAAAGAAAGAAAAAGGGAATGGGTTTACACGGAAGTGAGGTTGACTAATGGTGTTATAGTCATGACCTCTTACAGATAAAGGCATTGATTTTTAGCTCTAACATTATAATCAAACCAGCATTGGGGATGAACCAGTCGAGGGGGCAGAGACAGTGTATAATTTAAATAAAATAAGAGATATAATGAGAGGTAAAAAGCCAGAGCAACGGTTTAAAAAGAACAAAAGACTGGAGGTACTTACCATCGTCCTTTAATGCGGGTAATGAAGCAAAGAGGGACTGCCCTCGGAAGTGTTGTAGACACCATATACCGTTGCCGAAGACAAAGACTCTCCTCTGCAATAGAATGTCCATAACTAAAAGGACAAGGCGCAAACAATCAAATGATAGTGTTTTACTGAAGATTGGTAAGTTTTGAAGGATAATTTGGATGAAAATTTTTAAAATAAAAGTTTTTTTTTCTTTTTTCTGTCGCACACTACCCATTAGATGAGTACGATTTTATTTTTCTAGAAATACTTACGAAAAATAGTTCAGCTCTTACATATGGCTCTGGACAACCGCTGCAGTGCCTGAACCTACAAGAACAAAAGAAGATTGTTTGAGTTAACATACTGCTGATCGAGTAGTCGATCCCTGGAAGAGGGAGAATAATAAGAGAAGAAGGGATTCAAGGAGGAAAGGGGAACCAAGGGGAGGTAAGTTCATTCTCTCGCGGGGATGCGAAATAAAAGGAAGCTTAATGGGTTTCTGGGCCTACTATGTGGAGGACGAGACTGTGTGGGTGGTTGTGAAGGGAAGAATTGATCGGAGAACAAGCAATAATGGGGAAGATTAAAGACGTATTCTCACGACAGACGGAAAAAAGTGCGCGCAGGAGCGATATTGGGAAAAAGGCAATGCGCATCAACAGACGTGAGGTATGCGGAAAAGGGGTGGACGGTTCGCTGTTGCGGAATATATTTGATGCAGTCTGCATGATTATTTTTTATTCCAAAGGACAGAGTATATTGTAATTCAATTTAAAATCCAAGTTTTGGGTGCTAAAAATGTAATTTAATATACTTAATCGACTGCCATTCTCTATTACGAAAACGACTTTTAACGAGCGTTGCTCTATTAGTCTAGCTCCGGAAGCCTACCTTCACACCACGTTCTTCCCCTTTTTCCTCTCCGCAGAGTCTGTTGAAGGATGCCGATCCGCTATTATTCCACTAATTTTATGCTACGTAGGCAAATCAGGCTAGCATGGGTGTTAATGTGACGTTCATTTTTTAATTATAACCCTGATTTCTTATCAAATTTAACAGAACTTAATTATATATTTCGCTTCACTGCACATGAATGATTTAGAATTAGTAATTTGGTGTCCAGTATGCAAATGTCAAATATGAGTGACTTCAACTTATGTAAATTTATAAGTCGATATCAGTTATTATCAATTAAGTCCAGACACAGTACAAAATCAAGTCACTTAAATATGGTTGGCTGTAAAAACAATTAGATTTCACCAATTTGGTGGGACCAAACCAGATCAAATGAGAAATAATGGGTGGGCAAAACAAAATTTGAAAATTGGAAATCATATATTAAAAATAAAAGGTGGCTATCTATGATCCTTCGATGATGTTTCCCGGTAAGTTCCAATTTGGCTTCCCTTTCCGGGCTGTGTGGTCCAAGTTTTCGCGGCCAACTCTCAGATGTCACGATGCTACGGTGCACTATACGATGACTACCTCACACTAATATTCAATATTCCAATAAAACGTTTGATTATACCAAGGAGCAGCTTAACTCAGCGTTTGTCCCTGTCAAAAGTACCATTAGCTCCCTTTAACCCATTTCTTCCCAATGTTGCGTGAACGCAACGCATACTTTGCGATTTTTTTTCTCCATATCTGTTAATAATACGCAGTTCAAATTTTTTGCATGCGTAGTTCAATGCTTTTTCACATAATGAGATTTTTTTTCATTGATGTCATTCAAATAGTTTTGTTTTTGTAATGACCTTTACATGTACTTGTAAGTAGTGATATCAGGACACCTTCTTATGTTACCAATTATGTAAAATCCTAGGCCCGTAGTGAGTAAATCTTTCTAAATACGCAATTATGCATCTGTATTCTAGGCCACTGCAACAAATTGGGCGAAATTTATATAGCGGTTTTGAAATTATTCAAGAATAAACGAAGTGTTGCGTTCACGCAACGTTGGGAGGACTCCAGTAGACTAGAGGAACGGCGGATTTCGTTACGAGCATTCCTTTCAGGACTCAACTATAGAACGTTATTCAAGAATACGTTACATTTTTATGGCGAAAATTTAACTTTAACCAAAAAAGTTAGTTATACAATATTTTAGTCTTGCATTTACATCTACATAGGAGCTGTAGTGTCTTTACAAGGATGTTGGCAGGTGGTGAGTTTTCAGCGAGTGTTGATTATATTTGATATTTTTAACTTCACGTATCAAGCAAAATAAATGCAATGTTTACTTATGCTATAGTGATTAGTTACTTTGACCAAAACATAAAGAATGTTTTAAAACTATACCATAGAGACATCCAGAAAATACAATGATTTCTGAAAATGTCTCCAGTTCAAAGATGAAGTGGCATCCTAAGGTAAGAAAGATATGTTTACCACAGTTGAAAGGTATCTAAAAGCAAGTGGATGAGAATATGAGGGTTAGGACAGGCAAAATCGTAATTGGGAGGTGTTGTTGATTTGGATTCCAAGGGAAGGGGGTGGGAGGGAATAAGGCAGAGTTAGGCTGGGCAGGGATAACCCGGCGCCGATGGGTCTCGGCGCACAGCGGGGGTTGGCAAGTGAGGAAAAAGAATGCAGAAATTGGAGGGATCTCATTATCGCAGTATATTCTGAGAACTTCATGCGCACTGGTCACTGACGCAGGCTTCAAATGATAGCCCAGGTAATTTGTAGAGAAATTTCTTAAGAACTATGAGTGACAATGAAAGCAATGGGATTCCAAGAAAACTATTTCTTGGTAAATTGACTCAGGTAATGGTTGGTAATGGGTAAAGGGATAGCTTGAGTACTGGGAATTACTGTATAGAGAAAGGGGAACGTTATTTTCCATCTGCTATTCCTTTATCTGCGGTTGTCTGTTGAACAATTGTTCCCTCCAAATGTCCTGAACCCACATTTGCAGCCTAAGTTGCTCACTATCGTCAGTGACCAGAGTGCGTAAAATTCTCAGAAAATATTGTGATAATGTGGCCTTCACTAATCCTCCCATCCTATTTCCTTACTCGTTAACCCCCTGCCCAGCCTCCCCGCTGCGAGCGGAGAGCCATATGCGCTGGGATATCCCTGCCCAGCAGGACTAGACCTTTTTCCGTCCTTCTCAGGTTCGAACCCTAACACACCTCGCAACGACGTCCACCCCTATCCCTTTCCACCCCACTAACCCCACCCACCAGGTTTTAACACATATAATGCTGTGACCTGATTGCAACTCCTTTAGTATACCACTCTGTGAAAAGCTATGAAGAGCACTATTTTGAAATTCCGAACGTCAAGTCTGCACACATTCTTGCGCAGAGGTACCTGATCTACAATTACGCTAGACCTCATCAAGTAACAGTGTTGAATACGGTTTCCATTCTTCAAGGCTGATTATCAAAAAGTAAGTTTATTACCCTTATGCCAGCATTTTTAATTCATAATGATTTTACGGTTTAAACTTGCAGTATTACATTTAAAAAATAGTTTTTGTTAATAGTTGTTTTTTACATTACAGAAATGAGTTGTGATGGTCGAATATATCGCACGGCAGAGGAAATTCAAGCTGCAATTGAGGACATCGACGCAACAGAGATTGACGCAGTTATTTTGCCGCAAAATGTAGATGAGCTGACCGATGAGGAGGATATAGAAGATGACGAAATCGTGATCTGTGATGTCGGAGGAAACCTTCACTCAGATGTGGTAGGAACATTTGAACTTCACACCAATTCAATCGTTGACTCTTCTGCTCGAAGCAAAAAAAATATTTCTGGTGAGCATGCAAGGAAGAAAAAAAATGTTGGTACAGAATGCGTAAAATCAGCTCCATACTATAGCAAATATCCATTCAATTTAGAAAAAGAGAAAGTAGAGCAGATAAAAACTGTTTATGGTGGCTATACACCAATTGAAATTTTTGAGTATTTTATTGACGATGCATTTCTGGATATGATAGTAGAATTTTCGTTAAAATATGCCTTAAGCAAGAATGTGCATAACTTTTCTTTCAAAAGAACGGACTTGAAGAAGTTTATTGGCATTCTGTTTTTTAGTGGCTATCACACCTTACCTCAAACAAAATATTACTGGAGTAAAGACGTTGATAAGGGCGTTCCGATCGTGCGTCAAACGATGTCCCGGAACCGTTTTGTTGAAATTAAAAAGTTCTTACACCTGTCAGATAACAACAATTTGGACAAGGGGGATAAGTTTGCTAAGATACGCCCATACTTTGACGAACTAAACCAAAGATTCCTTCGTTTTGGTGTGTTTTCTCACAAATTATCAATTGACGAGGAGATGGTTCCTTATTTTGGCCGCCATTCTGCTAAAATGTTTATTAGAGGTAAACCAGTAAGGTTTGGTTTTAAATTGTGGTGCATTACATCTTCCTCAGGTTATTTATTTCAATTTTCTCCTTATGGGGGAGCATCACAAAAAACTGATAACTCTTTGAGTTTAGGGGAAAGAGTAGTAGTTGGCCTGACGAAAGTTATCGAAACTCCAAAAAATCACTTATTGTATTTCGACAATTTTTTCACAAGTCATTCTCTATTGGTTCTTTTATCAGAAATGGGATTTTTTGCCACTGGTACTGTGAGGGAAAACAGGATTGCAAACTGCCCTCTTCGCAGTCTAAAGGAACTGTCGAAAGAAAAGAAAGGTTGTTTTGACTACATGTTTGACAAAAAGAATGAATTATTCTTTGTGCGTTGGCACGATAATTCAGTTGTGACTGTAGCGACAAATTTCGGTACATTGGACCCATTGGTAAATGTGAAAAGGTACAATCGCAAAGAAAAAAAACATGAAATGGTTCCTCAGCCCAACACAGTGAATCAATACAACCAGGGAATGGGTGGAGTCGATCTGCACGATAATGCAATCGCTAATTATAGAATTAGAATTAGAGGCAAAAAGTGGTGGTGGCCTTTATTTGCAAATGGCCTTGATAGTGTATTAGTAAATGCCTGGAAGATTTACAAAGTTGCTACGGGATCAACCATCAGCCAGGTAGATTTTCGGTCTGAAATTGTGTTATGTCTCCTCAAGAAGGAAGACGAAAGCGAAGGTGCACCTACACTGAGTGAAAAGTGCCATAACAAGGGACATTTCGGAAAAAACAGTTTGCCAAACGCTATTAGAAAAGACAAGGTTGGCCACATAATTGTGCGTGATGAAAAAAATTCAAGACGACGATGCCGAGTGTGTAGCAGCCAAACTATTTATGTTTGTCAAAATAGCAATGTTCATTTACGTACGGATTGTTTTTCCCAATTTCACGAATAAAAAAATATTTATTTAATACTTTGTGTAAGTTATATATTTGTGTTGCAAAAAACAATATGCTTTGAGCAAATAAAACAGTTATGAAAAAAAAGAGATTTTGACTCATTTGAACCGGAGAACTCCCAATGTTGCGTATACGCAACGTTTCACCAACGGTAAACTAAAAGCAATAAAAATATAGAAGTCGATAAATTCCCTTATTTAAGTTTGTTCCATTGCTAATTCATCAAAAAATTTGGAATTTTTAAGTTATTAAGGTGCTTGGGATTTAATGGGTCAATACGTCTCTCCTTCTACTCTCTTTTCAAAACATCTCCTACTCGCATTGTTAAAACATCGTTCCCCAAACCTTTCTCCCTTCCCCAACCGTGGCTTATATTGTTTTTCCCACGACCGAGCTTTACTGCACGTGATCAATAATATTCAGGTTTATGTTATGGAATTAAAACTATTGTTGTCTTCTGCCCGTTGTAGGGTATTTCCTGGTTCTACAAGTTTGCCTATCAAAGTTATGAGTACCAACAATTACTGGGAGCAATTACAATCAGTGAACACATTACAATATGGAAGTGAAAGGTTATTTTTATATGAAAATATTGGAAAGGATTCGAGATGCACACTACGAGTTCTTATATAAATGATGCATAGAATATTGTGCACTAATCAGAAATTATCCGATAAATGTAATGAGAACGACAAATATTGATTTGCATCTTGCCAATATCTTTCCAAGTTACTTGAAATTGTGATAAAAAATCATCAAATATTTAGGTGCAATTCCACTGCTGACATATATTTGGAAATATTTTGGAGAATGTTACCTACTATAGATCTTCAAATGTTAAGGCATTCAAATAACTATGTTCCTCGCCTTATAAATTATATAAATTGGGCTAAACAGATTTGAAAACACTTATTTAATTATACCTAAGGTTTTGACGGCGCTTAGTCATTTTCTTCAATCTATTTATGGATGACAGCCATATTTTTCGTCATCTGAAACAAAAGCTTCTCTGCAAATATGGAGGAGTTATTACTTCTTCGTCTTGACTTCGATCTGATGGTAAACTTCGGTGTACACAATATGCCGAAGATAAGCTGAAATACTGAATAATCGTTAGCGTCATTCAAGGCTAGTAGGGTTACAGTTTACGAAACCAAAGACGATTTTATCATATATTATATTTCTCTACTTTCTTGGTTAGCGACGTAATTCACCTGCGTAGCAGATATTAGGCTTGTTAATTCGGTTAGCAGTAAACCACAGAAAAATAAACCTCTGCGGATTTCACATTGATTTTATTTTTAATAACTGATATTTTTTTGTAAAAATCTAAATTGTAAAATCCTTCGCCATAAATAATTAATTATTTTGTTTAAAAATCTGAATTTATTATTATTATTATTATTTAACTTCAATGCATAAAATGTACCATTAACGCTAATAATTAGTCCACTGAAAGGAATGCATACAGTATAATGCAACTTTATTGTATCTACTTTATGCTTAAAGTGTTGAAGTATACAAATGCAATTCAATCATTAACTGATGGAAACATACATATTGATTGGGTGAATTTTTGCCATACAATAAGCAACAAATATATTTCAGACTGAGTGAACTTCTTATACGATTATTGCAGACCAGCAAATGCTGTAGGTGGGAAGATTTTTAACTCCAAATAAAACACTTGGTCAAACTTGGGAAAACAATTAAAGCTGAAAATAGACTGGAGAGGATTACTTTATATATTTTAGGAAAGGCAATCACATTCTGGGATCCAAAAGGGGATACTTAATAATTAAGCCATTCTGATGGAAGACGTGCGGTACGCAGCAGCCACATAAAAATAAAACTTTTTTTGGAGTAAGCTTCAGTAGTAACCTAAAGCGGGTAGTGGACTTGGACTCCCCAGTTCACAATTAGGTACATAAGTCTTTAGAAATTGGTGGTCAAACGACCCATGTGAGCTCGAAGCAAGAACGTGATCTTGGCTTCCCTCTTAGCCTGGAAAAATCGATCCATTTCCCTAAGAACTAAAAGCACTACTCTTTTCTCTCTCTCTCTCTCTCTCTCTCTCTCTCTCTCTCTCTCTCTCTCTCTTGAAATCGTCCCATTTAGAGGGAATGGCCACAAACAAGCACCAATTCTCTCCTCCCTTAGAAGAGTGGGAACAGAAATAGTGATGGGGGTGAGACCTGCAATAATTTCCTTCTGTATGGGCCTGCTCGTTTTCCTTTACTCTACTTCTTCCAGTCTCACACTCCACTCCTCTATGTCCTTCTAGTTTTTATTAACATAGAAACTCAAGTATGAAATCGAGACGTTAATATGGTAAAACGAACTTTTAACGGTTTAAATATTCGAAACAAAATTAACTTCCCAGTGAATATGATTACGAGGGAAGGTGTGTTTAGTGCTGTTAAATTCAGTGACGGGATATATTTTAACAACGATAGAATAGAAATCATTATAACTTTTTCATGCATTTGTATTCTTTAAACACACATTTTACATCATTTATTAGTATTAATCATTAAACGCCTTTATAAAAAATGCCGTAATTTTGATAAGAGGATCTAGAGACGATTATAATTCTAGTAGTAAATAATTTACAATAACAGACTATTCAATCTCGAATATTTCCTAAAATATATAAAAAAACGCGTGTTACATTAAATAAAAATACTATTTACTTAATATTACAGATAGACAGTTTTCCCTTCGCTATGGGTTTAACCTGAATTGCTATTGTCTTAGTAAGATCATTTCATTTTCACATATTTACTCCGATGAAGATTGATTTGAGAAATTTCATACGCCAGCAACTCCTTTGAGGTTTTCACTGATCTATATAAAGCTATATTTAGTCTGTGGGAAAGTTGAGTATACTTAGTTATATATTATATAGACAAAGGTAGAATGTCATTTAAGGAGTAACATAAGGTTTACTTTCTTTAAAGACCGAGACACAGTGAACTTACGAGAATTTTTGGAAGAGTTTCTTGAAAAATTAATAATCAATCAATCATATAAAATACCGTTTATACACGTTTAGGATAAACTTCACATGAACAAGGCATCTACAAAAATGGATGAAAGAGGTGAAAATATATCGAATTCAAATTTACTTTTCAAATTTATTAAAACTTGGAATTCAGAGATTTTTTTTAGATAAATCATAGTTTGCCTCATCCTAATATTATGGTTTCTTCTAATTTTTGGAATAAAAGTATATAAGGATGACGTCAGGAATTTTTCAGACGGCTGATGATTACATCTACATCTATTAAATATCAAACAAGTCACCACTTCGGTGTGTGGCATGGGGTGGCTACACACTAGTCATACTACACTCATTCCAGCTGAAATCATATCCATCGAGAACAGAAAACAGATAATGAGTCATTTCTTGGTTTTAGATACAATGCGTTTGATGTCTGTTGAACTTTTTCCATTTAATACCTTGCACCATTCGAGGTACTTGAGAGATTACAATCATTCAAGCACTTATTCTCGCAGTATAGTGCAGTCATTCAGATTCCTATTGGCAAATAATGCTTTTTCCGACAAACTTAAAGAAAGACTTTATACCCCAAGGATTTAACTTTTTTAATGACTTATTTATTGAAATTTTCAGGAGTGATTTAAAAAAACAAGCATTTCATAAGTATCAACTCGGTGAATGAAGGCCATTGGAAAGGTATATAGAATGGACTACTGTACCAAGTGTTTCACTATAATAAACAACGATTCAAATTTGAAAAATATAGTGATCTAATAGCTTTAGTATAATATTTGAGACGAGATTCAGAATTATCAGTCGATCAATAAAAATTGTACTTATTTGCAAACATGACACCGAAAAGATGGTAGTGGATAGAAGCGATGGTTTTGACGGCAAGGAGCAGGATCATGGCTAATCGAGTGAAGTCAACTTACTGCCGTGACTCCGGTGGCAGAGCAAAATTTTTCATTGGTAAAAGGGAAAACAAGTCAAAAGAACTGGGCTACGCGGGCACAAAGCGGTAAAAGTTCGTGGTCGATCACGTCGATCAGGTCGTGGTGTATCCCGCATTTGGTTATCAAGGACTATGAAATGAATAACTCAGACTGAGAAACAATAAAAACTGCGAGAAGAAAAACCTTAATGAGATTATTTATGTAACAACAAATGAGGATAATTATTGACCACATGAAATGCATCACTAACTTAATTTTAAGCTAATTCATACTCATTGAGGAGTTACTAACTTCATTCATGGCGATAGATTAGCTAGGATACTAATAAATGAAAATTTTACGTAGGTAGAATTATTATCATAGTTAGGGGAAAATAAAAATTTCAAATATAGAAAAAATATAATTTCATAAAAAAAATAATCAAATTTGTAAAAAAAAAATGACAGATAAGCCACAAATTTAAAAAAAAAAACTAGTTATTCCACTTTAAAATCGTTTCTAATAAACACTTTTGAGAACAATTAAATTTCAATAAAAAATTTCTCAAATCTTTGCAAGACCCACGGCAGCTTTAAGATAAACTAACTTATTCGTTTAGAGTTGTGATAGGCATTAGGCAAGAAAGGATTTAAAATGATGTTGTATAGCAACAAACTTTGGGAGGAGATGAAATAATATCACCACAGCAATTAAAAATCTAAAAAACTAACGAAAGAGAAACATTGAAAAGAGGTGCGTTAAAAATGCTAATAAACTAAAACGTTAAGTTCAAGGAAGGGTCAAACAGGTGAAACTGAGGTGAATAAACTCTCGAACAAACTAAAAAAATTAAATTTTTAATAATAATAGAGCTGAGTCTGATAATAAAACTGATAGGATGAACCATAAATTCTTTGTCACAAGGGAGTATTAAAGCCAAAAAAATACATACCATCCTAGAATAGAACTAAGAGCCGAAATGACCAAAAAATCTGTCAGGAAATCAATCTGGGAAACATCGATTGAAAGGAGAACATGGGCAATTACCTTTTGAGCCCGATGAGGCAGACCAGATGCGCTTCCAACTATCTAAAGATTAAGTTGCTCTTGAAAATTCTGTAAATTTAAAATGTGAACGTATGGTTTGTGCCAATAGCTGAAAGTACCGCCATCATTTTCCTAAGGGGGGAATTTCTCAGAGAAATCTTTTAATCATCCTGGAATGAACTCGTCACATTTTTACGAGGTGCTCTACTGTTTCCGTATGAAATACGAATAATTTGCAGATGCTGATCGAATGATTAGCCTAAAAACTCAACAAACATGGGCAATGGCAGAAGATGAGGATGAGCACTGAGGAGGTATTTTTAGTGCAAGTGGATGGGACAGGTGAATGTCATTCGAATAGCAGGGTCATGTTGAGGCAGCAGTGATGTTTTTTGAAGGACCTATTCAAGTATAATTAAGCGGTCAATTTCAATGTTTTGAAATTGGATGCTATATAAAGTCACAGGAAATTTCACACTAAAAAACAAACATAAGACGGGATGCTGCAGGAGAAAAAAATAAAGGATGGGTCCAGGGGATCAAATCATTAGTAATTAAGCTTTCAGAACGTCAAGAAAAAGTAATGTAGGCAAAAAATAAGTACTTCGCCAAGTAGAAAAGACCTTCTTTGCCATTTTCTAAAACAAAATTCAAGAAAATAAGAAAAACACTGCCGCAACGCATAATTATTATAGTGTATATTTTTTTTGACCTGTACGCAAGTCCAAAAGAGCTAGCATACTGAGATATAAATACATTATTACAAATATGGTATAATATTTAGGGTGACCGTAATATCATGGGATGAATACCTACTTGTAAATGTCTCTGAACTTCAGAATTCACTCATAATGAATCCCTCAGTATTAAAAATTATGCAATGGATTGCACATGTATGTGTGTCAATAACACACTACAGGGTGACAACAAAAGCATAGATCAGAAACAAAAGAACACTCACTGGTTTTCAAAATATTCGGTGCGTCGCCAACATCTTCATGATATATGTCCATTACTGGAGCATCTAACCCACACTCATTCCTGACCCTATCCATCATACTTTTTCCGCGAACACTCCATGCCCCCGAGAATAGTATTCTATATAATAAATCATTTAATTTTGAGATGAAATTTTAATACAAATTTATACAAATTGAGATGTTTGTCACTTTTCTTCTCAAAAAAACATGAACCGATAGACCTGAAATCATTACTCGGCGGAAAAATCAAGTTGCTAATGCAATTAAAAAAGAAAATCAAAATGTAAAGTAACTCTCTGGAAAGGCATATAAGAATCCGGAGACGCATTGTATAAAGCGAGACAGGAAAGTCACACGCAATTGGCTGATACCCGACGGGGTCGGAAACGAGGGAGACGGGAATACAAATCAATACACGGATTAAGGGGCGGTGGGGAGGAATCAAAGTTTGAAGGGAACAGAATACACTCCCTTGAAAAGAGTGCCGTTTCCAAATACTTTCTTTTTTGGATGAGGGGAACTAATTTGAATACCGAGTCGTCAGTCGTGCGAGTAGGTTCGATTAAAAAAATGGAGAAATCAGAGAGTGAATGGGTAAAGGATAGCCTAACAACCGATTAACAGTGGCGGAAAAAACGAGAGGGAAATAGAAATTCAATGCTGTCCGAGAGGGGATGAGAGAAAATGGGAGAGAGGAATGACGGATGGAATAAATAAAAGGAAGATAAAGTGGAGGGAGAGATTAAAAAACGAGTGAAAGATAAAATAAAATCAAGCCGGAGGATGATAGAGGAAGCCACGACGGATAGGGTGTGGATTATCTGATATGCATATAAATTCACTCTATCGATTTACTCGCGGATTTTACGAGTCGAGGTGTGTGCGACCGTAAGAGTTGGTTTTATTTACGCAAATTCAATTTTGCTTAACTGAGCAAATTCTTACACAATACGTATCCTCATATCATAGAAGGGTAAATACTTGAAGTTTCAGTAAAGCAAAAATTACGTAAAAACACTACGTACTACGTGTGGTTAAAACTATGACATCATTTTTTAACTCTAACATATCCTTTAGTTTTAATGTATTATTTTGTATTTCACCTTGTCAAAAACCACAGACATTCTAGTAGTGATATTGCGATTTGTTTCAGAGTGGGATTTTTATACGTCTGATATTCAATGTTCCCTACAGTACATTTAATAAAATGAACTTGATGTAATTTGTCGAACCTTTCGTGTAATTCCTCCAACGGCCATTGGTGGATCTCCTTAGACATACAAACAAAAATTAAACATATTTATGTCTTCAAATTCCGTAACTCGGAAAATATGGATTCCCTTTAGATAATTACCGTTGTGGTAGTATCCTCCCTTTGCACAATTGCTATTACAGCTGCGTTGGTGTTCGTATCTACAGAATTAGGGTTTTCGTATTACTCACATTTTCCTCAGGGAACGTTATTTTCAACTTTTCACCAAATCAATCCCTCTTCTTAGGGTCTTTTTTATTTCAAATGAATGCAAAAGCAATTATCAATTTATGGCTCCACTTAGAGTCATATTATTTGTAAAATATTCTGCCTATTACAAGCTAAGAAATATATTATCTTTCAGGAGTAGTTAATTTCATAGCTGTTTCTCAGAGAATTCGAAGACGTAAAATTTGCCTCTTAGTTTCTCTTTCGAAAAACTCAACCGAAACTGACTAATATTTTCCATAAAACGAGAAAATATTTCTTTCTATTCCTAATGTAGGCTTCTATTCAGAATAATCGTGATGAACGTCTAAACACTAGGTAGGATATGAATGAAAATATGCCAAAACGCCATAGACTTCTTTAGCAGAATATAACACAGCTCCTTACGAGTGATTTATTTCAACGAGAATTTTCTTCCACTTTTTTGTAAAAGCTAAAGCAAACGAATCCTGTTAAAATTAATTATTTTAATGAGTGCAATTGAAATAAATCCAGAAAACTAATTTATGCCTTTTGAATGTGACATTTTAGATATTTTATCTTTTAATGGGCATTTTCAATCATAAGAAATTGGATGACGACGTATGGTTACATCAATCTAGAGGGAGGAACCCAATGAAATTCTACGGTGGGGAGAAAATATTGATCATTAAGTAGTAAGATCTGAGAATTTTCCAGCGCTTGATGTTCAGCAGTTCTATTCGGGTAGTCAACCATGTGACAGATTCCATCGTTACCTAAATCGTTGACAGTTATCCTTTCACGGCATACGTGCAGTCAGCAAGTCAATTCTAT
The DNA here is from genome assembly GCA_963169105.1 of Ceriagrion tenellum. NCBI lineage: Eukaryota > Metazoa > Arthropoda > Insecta > Odonata > Coenagrionidae > Ceriagrion > Ceriagrion tenellum. The sequence continues at coordinate 118,396,319 of OY720637.1, forward strand.
ACACAATTTTAGTGATCAATATATTATAGATGGTGGTAACAGATTCGAGTTACATGTCTCACTGTAATTTGAAACAATATCTTCATTAGTACCTAGATTTATCAGTTGATTTTTTAAACCTCATGACAGCTTTGTTCACAAATATAGTGACCTCTAAAAAACATCAAAGAGGGCAGCACTGGCGTTTGGACATTTGCCACCTCAGCACTTGAGTTAGCCGCTAGTGGCGCAGGGAGCACGAATTCAAACCAAAGTTAATTTTGCAAAAACATATTAAACGTACTATTGATGAGCATTTTAGTTATATGCACTAATAATGAATTGTGTTGAAAATATAAATCTGATATATACTAATGATAAAATAAAATCTCTTAAATTAATATTTACTCATATTTAGGTCTTAGTGTTGATATACTTCCCTTGCTTAAAAATTTAAAAACAATAAATGGGCTTTGGCTTATATCTAGCCCTATGTCGGTGGAAATGGTGCTACATTAGGTTTGATCAATCCAAATATTTAGTAACTCAACTGAAACATAAAAAGAGGTAAATGTTAAGCCAACACAGCAAACCTGACATTTTTATCTTTTCACTCTTCAAAAGGTTTACAAGTTGCAGATAACAATCATATTGGTGTCAGCATGCTTGCGCTCGTTTCGTACCCGGTTTTACATTGTTATTACATTATTATTAGCGTTTTTTCAGATTTCGTTTTGTTTTATTTTTGCCTTTAACTTTGACGCATTTGTATGCTTGTGATTTTGTGCGTAGGCTAGCACACGGATTTTATTATACACAGTAATAATTTAGCAACATTTTCCACTAATATAGTGACCTCTAAAAAAATCAAAATAACATTCACATGTCTTCAAATTCCGTAACTCGGAAAATATGGATTCGCTTTAGATATTTATCGTTGTGGTAGTATCCTCTCTTTGCACAATTGTTATTACAGCTGCGTTGGCGTTCGTATCTACATTATTACGCTTTTCGTATGACTCACATTTGCATTTACTTTTAATCACAAGACATGATGGGGTAGCACCATAACTCTCAGACGTCAAACTGCTACTAAGCGCCAAGGAAAGTCACTATATGTGAGACATTACGCCGATGAATCTCCAAGAACTCTGGGCAGGATATGGCATGTTGGTTGACCGTTTTCCGTCCGCTTAGCTCTAGCTTCCAAAAGGAGGAGAGGGGAAAAACTCGAGAAGGTACTCTGGTGGGGAGAGAGGCGAGAAAGGTGTGTTTCCGAGACAAGCAGGAGGGCGGTCCCCATTCCAAAATGAAATTACGAACAATCTTTGGGATCAACTTTCGAATACCAGAGATGGCACTTCATTACCCTAAGACATATCCTTCTTATTCCGCCGCCATCTAATGAGAAACGGAGAGAGGCTACACTCAAAGGGAGAGAGACCTTTTGCACATTATTGTGAAGGTGACTTAAGGGTCGGAGGGAAGCTAAAGAGACAAGTATTGAACAAAAGCGTATTAACCACAAACATTACAATAAAGGAAGTGTGACTCACCATATAATTTCTCGTCCAAAGTGAAGAAATTGATCGATGTTCAATATTCGGATGATTTGCATTTACTTTAAATCACAACGCGTTCCAAAATTTATCACCGTCTCTTCGCTGTAAAGTATCACATCAGTTGTGAGCAGCAAAATATAATTCACGGGCAACGCACGTCGTGTATCTTTCCCTGTACTGCGTCTTCTTCCAAATGTTAAGGCACTTTCCATTATATTTATTAATTTATATAACCTTGCGGAGGAAAAAAGAGAAGAAAAAGTGACATTTTATCTTATTTAGCATCGACCGCAATTCCCTCTGGAAAATGTTTGAAGAAAAAATTACCATTTTGTTATCATTTTGTTGATTTATGGTGTTTTGCACGACAAATGACTTATTTCACTTTTGTCCGACAAAATTAGTTCACCAAATGAAATCACAATAATCACTCTCCAACTGGTCGTCCTCAGCCTAACTCTTGCTACTATGTCTTGGGATCCAATACCTTTGCTTTCATTAACGTTCAATGCTTGTTTTAGATGACTAATGCAAATCAATCAATTTACATAGGGGAAATAGGCGTCACTATAAAGACTTTTGCAATAAGAACCTTAGAAGATGATTTTAGCCAGCAACATTTCCCTCTCATATTGAGTCCAAAATAGATTTTTTGGGATGAAAACTACTGAAATCTTACCAACGTCATCTTCTATATATATATATATATATATATATATATATATATATATATATATATATATATATATATATATATATATATATATATATATATATATATATATATATATATACACTTAGGCACGATGACCTTTTCCTTCTCGCATGGGGCCTTTTCTTCTATCTCCCGACACCCAAGACGCACCGCCACAAACCACCCGGCGCTGCCCCAATTGTTGAACATTCTCGCTTAGCTGTTTACTCTTGCCGTTCCTATAACGACTGACCCGTCCTCGCTTCTGAATATGAAATGAAACATAACTCTCTGAGGTGAGAGAGGGGTTTTTTATGAATGCCATTCCGTCAATGTATTCTCAGAATCTCATTGTTTTTATTTAAACCCGATGAGGAAGTTTTAGAGTCCCATCGAATGAAAAGTGAGGTGTAAACAACGGTAGATTTGGAGAAAGGGTATAAATTAATCGTGAAAAATGGTAGGATAATTTGCCATAAAGGGACTCACAATCACAGTAATCTAATCAATGAATGTATTTGCCGTTGAAATGTATAGAAAAAATGCTAAAGATCATAAGTTTGATCAAATGTCTTACAGTTGACTAAACGTTTCATATGCAACGTTCTCGATTCAATTCAACACGTTGTGCATTCATTCCTATTTTAAATTTTTACCAATAAGTAGGGTTATTAGAAATATTTTATCGACCGAATATCCATTTGAAGCCTTTTGAGCTAATAAATGCCTGTCAATTAAATCACAATTGACATCAAATTTAAAGTCTTAACTCTCGTTTTTATACAAATTATTTTATTTTGATTCGGAAGACGATAATGGTTGAAAGTTAATTAGACTGAGGAGTTTTTGACTCTATCAAAAAAGTATTAGTCGTTTACCCTCGTAAAGTTCAAGAATGGGGCGATACAATAGATATTTGTCAGCTACTATTTCATCTTACCTCATAATATATGATGCAACATCATGTAATGTTCACGAAAAGACTATCCTTGTGATAAAATTAAATTATCCTTATTGCTAAATATACCATTCTCCTTTGCAACACTGACTTTTTCCTAGTATTTATTTAATAAAGATAATCACATACTTTTACTCGTACAAAGGAGCATGCCTCTCAATATAAGCATGCTTCTTAATTTATAAGAAATATTCAAAATTACAACATTCTGAACAGCCTGATTACAGAATGTTTCTTTTTCCTACGTGAAATCATCCCAGAAATGCAGCCATTATTTTCAATGCAGTTTTATTCTTCAATATAGTGTACAAGTTGAAAGTAATAATATTCTATAGTATTATAATAAAAGATTAACTTGCCTACGGCAACAAGAGTTCTTTTAGATTAAAAGAGATCTCTTTTCACCAATTTAATAGCATTTTGTTTCAAATATTCCATTTTCTTCGCCTACTCATCCACAGGTGACATAAAAAAAATCGCATCTTTTGCAGATCTTGATGAAAACTGGGCACAGAAATTGAACGGCCACCAGTGGGTATGACGACCTTTAAACTTTTTCACCAAGGGAACATTTTTTTTTTTAACTTAAAATCCTGCACTCGCTCGCTTTTTCCACTTTAATGCGTTTTCCGACAATCAGATTGTCAATTTATCTTACAGATTAAAAAATATGAAAATAACAACCACGGTATGAATATAACCATATAATCACCATACTATGATTGAGTGAGCCAATGTATAATTGGTGACGCAGTATTAGTAGAATGTATTCATGTAAGCCGGTAGACATTACTACCTCGCAAATGGAACGGTAAATAACATCGAAAATAACGATTCTTGCTTATGTGGGAGTGAAAACTGACTCTTGAAAAATACCTCTGGTATTATTGCAATAGATTCTAATTTGGCGCAGCGAGTATGGATTGAATGAAATCAAAGCATGTCAACTTTACCATGTGTTGAGTCAACAGATGGGTGGTCGCCAAAGAAAAGTCTCCTTTCGATGAAAGTGGATAGTATTACTTAGTTACATTGACAAACATTCACTGCCTAGATCCATAAATCTACCTTTGCTAGCCATTAAACGTCCCATCGGACGAACCGATCGCACATGAAGCTCGGTCGGTACGGTTGGCAATGCTAGTTCCAGCACCCTCTCGTCGAGGCTCCCCCTCGCGGAACCACCAGTGCTCACGAGCGGAGAGAAGTCCAAACACCATCCATCCTCCCTTACTACTTATCCCAAGGTTTTACGTAAATTATTGACACTTTTTTTCATTCTTCAAACTATAGTCATAACGTAACTGAAAGACTATGCGATAGTTTTATGGGAAATATAATCAGAATACAGAGTGCTGGTGTGAGTTTTATAATTTCGGCACACACATATATCTGCTGCATTGTTACTTATTACACAGCTGAATAGTTAGGTACAAAGTATCAGAGGATTTAATTCTCATGCATTCCTACAGTACCTCCATTTTTCTTTGCTTGATGCCTACAGATGGAGTGTAATAGCTGACATCAAAACAAATATTCCACAGTATCCACCAGGATATACGGAATGAGCAAAAGACTTACATAAAAAAATATGCACACCAATCGCATAGACATTTCCATTTGTTGTCTCCGGGAGCAGTACGATATATAACAGAGAGAGATGAATGCAAAAGATGATCGGCAGGCAAAATTGAGAGGCGGGAAGAAAATGCGGGGACGCAGAATTCGCACTCAATGTCTCTGGAGACATTTAGTCCGTTGCGGAGAACGATAATTGAACCATCTGGTGAAATCACTCCCTTTCCACTGCCGGAGGGAATATAACCAGACAGTTAGAGGCGACCAAGCCTGGTATCGATCTCCTCGACCATCGATGATCCCTTTTCATGATCCAGTTTTCAGCCCCGGATGCAGCAAACATGAATGCGAAACAGGCGGAGAAACGGAAAAATATCAAGACCCGCTTTTTGGGCTTCGGTGGATTTACACTGTATATTGTGAAAATGGTTTTCGGTATCATAGGTGTTCTCGGTATAGTTAAGGGCTTGCTGCTAGAGAGCATGGAGTGTATTCCGTCATGCGTGGCACAGGCGGAATCACTTGCAGCACGATTGCAGAAGGCCGTCATTCTGAGGTCACTTCGTCTACTCTGAACGCATAAACCAGTTGCAGCGTAGCCACTCATCCAACGGGCGTAGGACGTGACAACAGAATCTTCCCAAAACCTCTCGAGTCCTCAGCCCTTATGACAAAAATGAAACCCAATGCTTATAGAGAACACACAGAGGATAACGTCAAAATAATTACACACACAACCCGGATCAGGCTTCTGTCACGCCTACGTCGTTGATCGTGGGGATCCTGGGTAACGCTAAGAAAGAAAGAAATATGTACATTACACATTTTTTGATGCAAAGAGGTAATTGTTCCTAAAATCTGCTTTGTCCTACACATTCGAAGGACACCCTCGACATCAGTCATCCTGAAGTTCATAGCCAGTGTCACCAATGAGTAATTCTTAATAGTAATCAATTCTGAATTTAAAAAAATAGGAATTTCTGCTTGATTTAGACTAATCGACCGTAAAAATACCTTGATTGTCACGCTCGAGGGCAATAGGAAGGTCTTTCTCAGATATTTTGCTTAAAACCCTACATCCTTGGTATGTAACATTGTCCTCTATCCTGCGTAACTGGGGAAATATGCAGGCGAGTCCATTGAAATGGGCCCCACTGAAAGCTATGAAAATTGCAACTTTGAAGACTTATAGCTCAAAAATAAGTATATTTTACGACCTGACGTCCATTGAGACTTTTGATTTACTCCTCAAGAATTATCATATTCCAAAGATAAGAGTGCATTTAAATTTTATATTTCTGCGAATCAATAAATAAAAGTGTCAAATACCGTCTGGAGAAAGAAACTGAATGACCAAATATGCAATAGTGTTGGCTTTGTTGTTTAAATCATACGATCGATGAAAATAAATTTATTTTCTTATTCTATCACAATCATAAAATTTTAACTGCTCAATTATCTGAGGACTTTATTTTATGACATGCACGTGTAGAAAAAGAAAATATGATTAAATATGCACAGATAATCTACGAAATTCAAAAATTACCACTAATATTATCATAATAGTTGCATAAGAATTACCAATGGATTTAAAAAAATGTTTTGAAGAGTGTGAAATTTAAAAAATGTTTTAGCATGATTTTCATGAGTGTGCCGAAAACTCAATTCAAGTAACACCTTTACTTTACTGTACTTTACCTAAGACCAAAATGTAAAAACTTAATTATTGTGTCAATTCCACTACAGCATATAGGGTTATTTTCACATAATAAAGACATGTACTTAAAAGTGTTCATGGATGAAATATGAATGCAAAATAAAATGTCATAAAACTTAATTAATGTTTATCCAGCCTGAAAAATTTTAAGTGCACCCTGATTCACTAAGCATAACCACACCATCAACTTCAAGGGAGGTTTTGCCTTTTGTAACGGTGTGGAGATTCTGCGCAGAGAAAATAGGGCGAGGTTAATGAGAAACAAGAAATAGGAAAATACAATGATGATTGAAAAACGAACTGGCAAAATTAGAAAGTGAACTTACGGAGATGTCATGGTAGTAGACGAGGGTTATTCTGTATCGGACGAAAGGACAAAACCCCGTGAGGGTACACTTGAAAGGGAAACGCGGAGTTGGCAAAGATTGTGGTCAAGCAAAAACTGATGGGGATGTGAGTTTCTTCATTATTTTCTCTCATATTCCTAGTTTCAGTTTTGAAGAGGAAATTCCTTCCGTTTCGGTTGTTGAGGTACGTTAAATACTACGGAAAATATAGCTCTGAAAATCCAGGTGAAATTATTGCCCCTGCTTCTAAGTATCAGTAGCGGAACCCTCGTATCTTTGTACTTACATCGACGGAGGATCTCTCCTACTGAATGAGTGGTAGAAACTCATGACACGATTCATGAAATCGGAGTAAAGTTAAATAAAGCAGCATTATTGAGTAAAAATATTATCATAATAACAGCGTGTAGACCATGCATTTATATACGTGACTTAAAGATCATGCATAAACGAGAATGAAAAATTATTAGTGACGAAGTCTTACCTGAAAACGTGAACTCGTATCATTATTTTTGTGTAACAAAGAAGTGAATTCAAAACTGATTTTTATTCCTTGATATAAACATGAGAATGTGATCATCTGAGTGATTAAATAACATTAAAGTTTGTGAAAGATCCCTTGAGACCCTTCCAAGCAAACGGCTTGAAGCGGACAAATAATTTAAAATGTTTTCCTAGAAATGTGGAAGGAAAGCATTAATAAAACGAGATGATCAAATGGCAGCTATCAGCAAATAAAATAACAGCAAAAAGAAGCAGAAACGCATACACCAGTAAATGATTTTAAGAAGATTATCTCCCTCCTTGTCAATCATTTTGTATATTTTTAAATACAAGTCTAGCGGAAGATTTTATCAGCTAAAACATTCAGAATATTTCGGAAAATTATCTGTAAAGACAGTGCAGTCAACATAAACCTATAAAACTATTAAAGTTATGTCAAAAATTTTATAATCAATGGCTCTGCAACACCCTCAAAACTTCACGAATATGACTTTTCATTATGGATTTATTTGCAACAAAAATACTGATGTACTTCTACACAGTTATAAGGTAATATTAAAATGGCAGTAAAGCAATTATAAGTAAGTACTTTTATTTTTCGACAGCATGATGGCATTGATCACGGTTTATTTTTACTACAACTAGTGATAGAAACCAGTATTATTTCAGAATTTATCAATCACGTTATCCATGAGAGCCATAAAATTTACCATAATTCTTTCAAATTCATCCGAGCCCAGAAGGGGTTGATTACTCATGGAGGTCCTAGTAAACAAGAATTTCTTTATTAGCGGAATGCCGCACTATCAGAAAACTGACGATAATACGATAATATCAGATATATCTTATTCCATACTCAGTGGACTGAGTACTACATAGAATATTAGTGATAAAACTAATAATATAACTCCAATGCTAAAATGGCAAAATTAAATAATTAGAAGTTTGTATTTTATCTTTATACATTAGTGATTATTACAAATTTAAGTATCACCTATGTTACTTAAGTACAGTATGATGACTGAGAGATAAAGTCGCGATTATTGCAGAGAGTCTCCGGATACTGAAATACGCACAAACAAATGAAATAAATTTTGGTTCGTACTTTTTGATATCTTCTTGAAGGCGTTAATGGGCCTTTGAATTTAGCGGCGTTGTTTAGGAATGGGTATCTGCAGCCACAAGAAAACCTATTAATGCTCGACCCTAGCCAATTGTGAAATAAACTATTCTAATTTTGCTTTAGAAATTATGGCTCATTTTCATTCTTGCCCAAGTAAAAATCTATAAAATGAAATTTATTGTATTTGGACGTAAACAGTTTGGCTTTTTACAACAAGAATATAATGAATCGTACTTTATAATAATTTTATACCGTTTATGTATGAGCAAAAACAGCATAGTGAATCATTTTCTGTTAATGATCGTAATTTTTGTAAATTAGCAACATATAGTATGGAAACATACCGTTGAAGCGTCATGAGAATAGGATTGTACCGAACGATTCAGATCCAATGGGCAAGGTTTTATCCATCACCTGGGACAAAATACCATTCCACGGTGGCTTGTCTCTGGACCACCGATGAGCATCTGACAGTTCCCTCAAGATAAGAAGCTTTAGTGGACTCAATTCGAGGCTGCTACGACCGTCAATGACAAGGCAATACTCTGATAGCAACGAGCGCCAGAGAGAGACTGGACTGGAACGCAAATTTTGTGGGTGACAATGGCCGAGAATGGCTGCATTGGACAATATGTCGCTTCTTTTCCACCCTTGGAGATCGCAACTGCGGCGAATGGCGATCCCCACCGCAAGAGATTGCATTCATTTGGGCCAGGAACTGACCATGTCTGGTCAAGGTGTGTGAAACCAACAGACGTTAAAATGGAGTATATTTAATATGATAACATTTTAAGTGGTTCTGTGCATTCAGTAGTAATAATCAAGACCAGCAAACAATTTTACTGACAACGTATTGTTTACAGCTAATTACTCAATACAAAACGAGTAGAACAATTCTGAATTATTTTAGCAAGTCTTGTGGAATTACAAAATAAGGAAGTTTTAATGATTAATTTTAAATTATTTTGCCTAAAAACTGGTTACTCATTACTGCATTCCATCTAATGGTCAAATGATTTCAATGGCCAATCTTTCCGAGATACTGACATAGAGGCGATGAGATCGATCTGGATTGTAGATAATGTGCAATATTCGTTTCATTGTGCTAAAAGTAGCTAAGTAGCGTCTCCTTTCTCCATCAATTTGACAAATAATATGACAAATAATGCTATGAATATAGTCAAAGGTTAAAAAGAAGCTTTGTCGAAAGAGAAGAGAAGAAACTTCATCTGAAAGATATTATGAGGGGATATTAATGAGTTTCTTACACAAGCATCCATGATTAGAATGGAGAAAAATTCACCCAGACATGAATAGTACCCCTCACCTACATATTAGCAGGCAATAACTTTGACCCGCCGCTACTGAGACCATTTAAGCATAAAGAAAGAATGCGACGTGATGCATCTATCGTAGTAACAGATAAAAGGGGGTTATTACAATTTTTAAGCAAAGGGAAGTATTGAACAACAAAGGATTGGAGAGGAGAATAGAAGACTCGAGAGAGGAGAAAAAACCTCAGATGAATAAATGTGAGCTCCTTTTACCGTGTCATTTACTTTCACCAGAGGTTCGGTATGACATTTCTATAAATTTTGGCAATCTATTGTAAAAACACTCCGTATCTGTTTTCTGTTCACCACTGAGACAGACAATGAGACTAAGGAGTTCCTAAATATTTCCCTAACAATTTGTTATGTATTTTAGATACTATTACGCGTAAGGGTATTAGTCATGAATATAATACAGTGTTATATACCATATGAAAGTCAAAGGATCGAATACTTTCCGCATAAGATAATACTATGTTCCTAAATTTGATAAAAAATAAGTAACTTTTTAAATTCCACAAAATCTTTTGAAAACTCTCAGCAGCTGTTTATACACGCAAGTAAATAACAACTTATAATGAGCACTCAGATAAAATTTATACCTGCATATGCCCTAAGTGATGAGACAGCCGGGAAGAGTAATCAAAAGGTTGGTGGGCTTTAAAAAGTTACTTTGATTTTTATCAACAGGAGTCGGTTTCCAGTAGTTGCCCCGAAGAATATTCATTTCATATATTCCTTAATATGGGCATACATCAATGCCTATTTACACGTCAATTTTCCGATCATCGTTCACTTCGATAATTTTCCAATGGGTAAAGTAACTTCCCAAGCTACATTAAATCATTAACATTAAGGTGAATAACTTAATTTCTTTATGAATGTATTTTGTACAATAAATTACATTTTTTAGATCACTCCTTGTAGTATCCTAGGATTGACCTAGAATAAAAATCGCCCTCACTGCGAACAAACGATGGCCGTAGGTGATTCATTTTGATCTATTTTTGCTTCTTACCTATAAAAATGGAATTCTGAGCGGGGATCAGGCAAAATATAGCATCTAAAAGGAGAAAGGATTTACAATAGAACAACTATACCATGACATGGACCTTTACAAAATCATGTGACCAATTTTCCAAGGGAAATTATTAGTTTAAATAAGCACACTTCCCACCCAGTAGGAATAATTTTTCTATAAATTAACTGTATAAATGAAATGACTGTTTAATTTGTGATTTTACATCTCGCGTAACGCAAGTTTTAGGAAAATCCAGCACCTTGAGTTCTGGCAGTTGTCTAGGATAAACATTAAGTCAATTATGATGACTTAAAAAAAGAGCATTGCTTCCATGAACGTGCTATCCATTTTCAAACATTGAAAATGGATAGCACGGAGTAAGTGAAACCACTAAGTTACTCGAGTAGAAACATGGAGGAAAAGAATTTTTTTAACTATAGAGACTAAAGAGTCATTTAATAATATGAGGTAGATGAACATTAGCCTCATTCATAAAAATAGGAATACATATTGGTGAAGAAACTAACGTAGCATTTCATATTTTGGAGGAGGTATATCTTTAATTTTAATCTTAAATGTTAATGTATAAAATGCATTAATATTGCGTTAGATCATCATAAGGCAATAGCTGAAGTTGATGGTTCCTTGGTTAATAGCTCCACACACCATCAAAAAATGTCAAATTCAACTGTAGGAAAATCAAACAAATGGTATGTTTAAATATCTTTCTCGGACTTCGCACCGGGGTATAATTTCAAATTTCGCCGACGTTTTGGAAAACGACTTGCCTTCCATTTTCGAGGCGTGTGTTACTTCCGTCGAGTCCGCTATAATCCAAGTGCCTCACAAGTGTTATAGCGGACACGACGGAAATAGCACACGCCTTGAAAATGGAGGACAAGTCGTTTTCCGAAACGTCGGCGAAATTTGAAAATATTACCCGGTGCGAAGTCCGAGAAAGATATTTAAACAAATTACACCGGAATAATCTTAAATCTTTTATTAAAGCAAATGGTATTTCCAAGCGAAAGCATAAATCTAGTTAACTATAATTGGAAAAGGATTCTAGCCCTTAACCTTAGTCTTAAACCTTAGGCCTTTTGTGTCTAATAAATTCAAATTTTAGAGAAATAGCTGAAATTTTATTTTCATATATACTTGTCCAAAAAAATAACGTTTTTTCCATGTCATGATTCCAAATGGTTCTGTAGCACTCTTCATTCGTAGGATATCAGATAAGATTGAAGACGAGCATTTATCACGAAAACAATTGTTCTTTGAGCCAATGAAAAGTTTAAACTGGACAAAATTCAATAGCGAGACCGCATGCAGAAATCAATGGGGAGTGACCATTCAATTCCAAATCATGCGCTACCATGCGCTTCCGATCTGAAAAAAAAAACATTGGAACCATGGTCGGCTTCTTCCGATTCTAGCCTACTGTGCTGGTGAAACAGTGATATCCAATGAATTGATTAAACCAGTGATAGTCCTTTTAGCTTGAATTATTACGTTGAAATCGTAAAGATAGCAGTCTTAACCCCATAGAGGCACAGTTCATGTAAATATAATAAAATTAAATGAAAATAATTATTATGTCTAAAAAAATCGTAAATATAATTAAATCCAGAAGATGAAAAATATGACCGATAAGTGGTTAAAAGAATCGTGGGTGGATAGAAATCGACAAGGAAACACGTTCAAGCTTAAACACGTTCGGCTAGCGCTCTTGTTATAACATGCCTCTAAAAACGTCTCTCGTACCTAAAGTTGAAGTTTCCATTAAGCAAACGGCCTCGGTCTGGCTAATTAAAGACAAGTCCATCTTTTCCATCTCAAAATTATTGGAAGCCATCGGCTAAGTGTTTCATTAGGGCCATGTGGAAGCTACAAGGGCTAGCAGAAATGAAGCATGACTACTGGGGGTGGGATTTCAAATAGGACGGGTAAAGTCGATTGGTCGAAGTCCCAGCGGGTACTGCTTGGTCGCGGTAACGAAACATGGTGGGAGATGAGCAGTCCCTCTTCCTGGATGAAAAATTCCCTTTGCAGAGTCCGCACGCGGTAATTAGATTGTCTCATCGATTAGTTACCAAGTTTCCTTGGGTATAAAACCTTTATTTCTAACTTCTAATTGCTAAATACTACCATTACCGCCAGCTTTTCAGCTGACAGCAATACTTTATCTATATATTAATATGAGCTTCTTGGATAATTTTCAAAAAATATGGATTCTGTTTGGGATATAAACAGTGTCGTTAAGTGTTCTGCCGGAAATATGACAATATACCTAAGTTTAAGATTAAACAAATTAGTGTGACAGTGTTACCTTCCATGTGCAATTCACAATCCGACTACAGCCAAGTTCTACAATTGGTTGTATTTCAGTGACATTGTTGGAGTAAAATAGCAAATGTTTCTAAAATACATCGCGATATTCGTTGTCTTACTAAAATTAAATCAATCTTCATTGACAATTTTATCGGTTTGATAAATATTATCCGAGGTAAATTTTAAGTTCAATGAGATTTTTTGATCGCGGGAGAATTTGGAGGAGAATACATTTTATGAGTTGGATTAAATTAATTTCACACAACAAACCACTCACCATTCCCAGCCTCGCTAATATGATAAACTAAAAGATATGCCTTCAGGTAATTGAATTTCATGATTAATAAATTATACTAATTTACTTCACATGAAATGACATTTTTTAAACTAATGGAAATAGGTTCTATTTAATTGATAATTTATTGGAGATTTCAGTAGGAACTACTGCCCAAGGATTGCGGTATATCAACAAAAAAACGTTGCCCGTGCGGAATTAGTACTCGTTATAATTGATCGCAATTTCCTTCGACAATTCTCTTCCCCTTTGGCATTTAATGGTTGTTACGATGTCTCATGAGGATAAAAAGCACCGCTGGATACGACGCATCACTCTATGCTAAGAAACATCAAAAAGTACAAATTGAGACAAAAATTGTCGTAATGGACCCATGAAGAATGGACATCATAGCTAAACCAATATCTCGTGAGGAAAGCATTGCTCTGGGTGATCGGAGAAATGTTGCGTGCTCTGCAAAGGGAGAGTGGCATATAGGTAGAGGGATAAACACTGTCATTTCCATTATGATCTCGGCTTCAGCATAATTCCCTTCCCTTGGTGCAACTGCGGAAAAGAAAACAAACACTGCAGTGGACAGGTGAAAGGGAAGAGGGACGATGGAAACTGTTTCCGAAGGGGCCGCTATACATGTCCAGTGAAGAGGAAACTGGATGAGAGTGCAAGCAGGAAATGGAAGAGGATGGGGGATGAGTGACGTTCGGTGAGTATGCTGATGATAGTGGGTTGGTGATGGGCACGGGGCGTTAAGAAGAGACAAGAAAGCACATCCATCCGCACACCGAATCGCGGGTTGGAATCATTGCCCAATAGTCGCTCCCATTCTGCAGCTACTCATTTCTAACGGTATCCAACACTACGCTCCCTAAAAACTCCAAGTTCGATGTTCTGTGCACTAAACGCAATGCAACGCTCTCCCCTCGCCCATATTTTCCGCCAATGATAGCCACGCTTGAAGCATCTGAGGTATATGTCGAAGAGAGAATGCCATAAAGTATTAACAAGGGGACGCTAAGTGAGTGGTCTCTCGCGATGGGTTTGTCAGAACTTTCAATACAAATAATGCTGCGCCATCCAGAGATGTGTTTAGAGAGTGACAGCCATGGATTTTAAAAAGTTGAGTAACCGGCAGTGATAGCACACAGATTTTCTCGAGATAAAATCACTGCAGAACCGAAAACTTAATACGTTATTTTTTTCGATATACAAGGGATAACAATAGTCGCAATTGTCCCATTATATGAAACTCCGTCCCTCACTAGGTAGGGTACTTTCATTTAAAAATATACCATCATAATTTACAACTCACCTTCCTGCGCACTGCAGAGGACACATGAATTGAGAGATGATCGTAATTGTTTCCGGAGGGACACTAAGGCGTGTCCACTGAACAGGCAACTGGAAAGAAATTCAAACAGATACTGGGATAATATTATAAATTAAAATGATAACCAGTAATTATGTCTTAACTTGTGTACTGTATGTTAGCATGCTTTCCGACGCGTCCCAAATGCTCGCGGCGTATTCGAGGGGGGCCTCTCATCATCTCTCTTTTACTTTTTCATTCGCGGAAATTCCGATCATACGCTTAACAAAACCTAGTTTCTTTAATGCTGTACCGCATATGTTTTGTATGTGTGTTCCCCACGATATATCTGAAGTTATGGTAATTCCAAGATGTTTTTTGGAACTATCAATTTAATAAAATATTTATTCAGCTCAGAAATATTACCAATTTACTAATAAATACCTAAAGGTTTCACTATAATTATATGTAGGGAATTAACTTAAACTCTCGGCCTTGCTCCGGCTGAATCGCCGGCCATAAAAGATAGGGGCGGATACATATTCGCTTGCCTTCTTGAAGGTTCTCACTCAAGTATCCTCAAGATTATTAGTATGGCAACGGCGTTAACAATATGCATCCCAATGGTGAACCTATGGAAAAAGCTTCTTAGTATCGCAACAATGGGACTCTCGGATGTCTTAATAGCGAACATCTTACGCGTCTCAACTATATGTCCCAACTCAAGATCCCAAGCAACGAGAGTGGGTAGCTACTAGAAACAATGTCTTGTACAGTAATGACATGGCTAATTGGTATCCAAAGGAACCTTCATGTGGTTTTTAAAAATATATATAACACATTTTTTCATTATTGTCATGTTCTTGAGCTTTTTACAATTTTAACACTTGTGTAATTATTCACACTTGTAAAATTTTTGTTGAAAATGGAACGACCTAAATTAAATCAAGTATATTACATATTTAAAACTATTTAATTAAGTGACTCTCCGTACACACTGCTTCATCTGGTTATTATTATGACCTTATTTATTGTACGAATGATGATACTAAGTTTACTGAAGATACTGTAATGTTTTCAAAACATGTATCGAATGCAAAAACGTGCGCTCTACACTACACTCATGTGCCACAGGCAGATTTATGGGATATTTAGGCAGTAGCGAATTTGTTTATTTCTTGATTTTATGTTTTCTTACGCTACCAAAATAAAAGAAGTTCTGAAAAAAATGGAAAATGCTGCAGATTTCGGAAGAAGTAAACAAGTATCCTATTAATACCATGATACATTTAAGATAAATGGGCAGTTAATGTAACTTCATGGGAAAGGAGTAGGCACTCCATTGCTAGATGTTATTGACAAGGTTTCAGTAGCAGCACCGTATAATTTGTTATTTAGTTATTTTCCTAAACTTTTTATGCTAAATGTTACATAGATACTCAATGATTTCATTTCCTGTAAAGGAGAAGTGCATAGGTATGGTATGTAATTATATGCCGATCTTGAAGAAGGAACGTGGGTTTAACAATGGGAGGAACTATGAAGAATTCTAAGTCTAAAATACTAAACTGATTGTAAAATGATAAAAGGATCTAATGGTGTAGGAGAAATGGAAGGGGTTAACTATCCTTAGGAAATGTATTTATGATATTAGGTCCAAGCCCTACCCTCTTGGAGGAATGGCACGCCAGACACCATTAGATGTAAGTAATTAGTTTCCCCCTACATTTTACACTTTAAATCAAATGCTAGTTTTTTATGATAGCTTGACATTGATATGAACTTATCATGGTAAAATTAAACGCTGATTATTTTCGATCTGGTACGAAACTTAAATTATGGAAATAAAAATAAATAGCTTGAAACTCCAGTGCACCCAGTCAACTTGATTCGTCCTCAGAAGTAGAGTGAATGGGGGAAAAGGAATTAATTGTTTTTATACATTTGACATTACTTGAGGTACAGGAAATATGATCAAAATAGTGCATTATGCAACGATATTAATTCAATCACATTGTACTTTTGCTAAATAATATTCATGAATGAATTTTTTATTGGTTTCAAAAAAGCCAATGGCTAGAGCAAGAAAACATTGCGACTTTTATTCAAATATTGATTTTCTTTTTGTTTAATTGGATAATATCAATGAGTGTGAAATGCATTAAATCGTTTTTGCTGAAACATTATTTTTGTCGACAAAATTTGACTAGATCTTTCACCCCTCATAATGTAAATGATCTATTTTGGTTATATATTATTTGTACAACAAAATAAAATGTTATAATGGAATTCATGAAAATATCAACTATCACCTACATAAAATAAGACCTTATATCCTTATTGGAAGCAACTCAAAAAGAAAAGAACATATAAAAATATTTCAATATTAAACTTTCCTTTTTTCTCAATTTAAAAATAACATTCAGAACAGGAATACAATGTATGTGTAACAGCAAATATTTATTGCGATCAACACCTCAAAATTGCTAAAGTGACTACCATACAGAGAAAAACTCTTTTGAAAATATTGAATTGATATATTAGCATTATATTAAACTAAACGGAAGTAGGGTATATTTTTTAAATTGTTACAATTTGGAATTCATCAATTAAAAAAGTCAGCGATGGCAGGGTGCGGTCATTGACCTCGGGTGGGGTATTTGACCTCGGGGGGTATTGACATTGGAGGAAAACTGGAGGGCTCGATGACCACTGACGGGGACACTTCCATCTGGAGGGGTAAATGACTACTGAGTGGCGGTCATTGGCAGCTGGTGGGTTCATTGACTCTGGTACCCCACAATGTACTCCGTGGGTTCATAGTACTCTGGTGGGGTTCTTAACATCTGGTGTGGTCATTAAACTTTGGTGAGGTCATATGACCTCTGGTTGGGAATCATTACCCTCTGAGGGTCATTCACCTCTTGGTGGGGTTATTGAACTTTAGCGGAGACATTGACATCAGGGTGGAATCGTTGACCTCTGGAGGGGTGATTGATCTCTAGAGGGGACATTGACCTCTGGGTACAGTCATTGACCTCTGGACGGGTCATTGACACTTGAGTAGGGTCATTGACCTATGGTTTGGGTGATTGGCCTCTGAGTAGGTTCATTGACCTCCAGTGGGCTTATTGATCTCTCAGGGTCATTGACCTCTAAGTGGAGATATAGACCTTTAGCGGGGTCATACACCTTTTGTGGGTTCATTGACCCCTGAGTAGGGTCATTGACCTCTAGTGGGGTCACTGAACTCTGTAGGGGTCATTGGCGTCTAGAGGGGTTATTGAGCTCTGAGTGTTATTCACCTCTGGGTGGGGTCATTGACCTCTAGTGGGGTCATTGACCTCTAGTTGGGTCATTGACCTCTAGTTGGGTCATTGACCTCTAGTGGGGTCATTGACCGCTAGTGGGGTCATTGACCTCTAGTGGGGTTATTGACCTCTAAGAGTCATTAACCTCTAGTGGGGTCATTTACCTCTGGAGGGGTCATTGACCTCTATTTGGGTCATTGACCTCTAGTAGGGTCATTGACCTCTGGAGTGGTCATTGACCTCTGGAGTGGTCATTGACCTCTAGTGGGGTCATTGACCTCTGGAGGGGTCATTGCCCTCTGGAGGGGTCATTGACCTCTAGTGAGGTCATTGACCTATAGTGAGGTCATTGACCTCTAGTGGGGACATTGACCTCTGGAGGGGTCATTGACCTCTAGTGGGGTCATTGACCTCTGGAGGGGTTATTGACCTCTAGTGGGGTCATTGACCTCTGGAGGGGTCATTGACCTCTATTTGGGTCATTGACCTCTAGTGGGGTCATTGACCCCTGAGTAGGGTCATTGACCTCTAGTGGGGTCACTGAACTCTGGAGAGGTCATTGGCGTCTAGAGGGGTTATTGAGCTCTGAGCGTTATTCACCTCTGGGTGGGGTCATTGACCTCTAGTGGGGTCATTGACCTCTAGTTGGGCCATTGACCTCTAGTTGGGTCATTGACCTCTAGTGGGGTCATTGACCTCTAGTGGGGTCATTGACATCTAGTGGGGTCATTGACCGCTAGTGGGGTCATTGACCTCTAGTGGGGTTATTGACCTCTAAGAGTCATTGACCTCTAATGGGGTCATTTACCTCTAATTGGGTCATTGACCTCTAGTGGGGTCATTGACCTCTGGTGAGGTCATTGACCTCTAGTGGGGTCATTGACCTCTGGAGGGGTCATTGACCTCTACTGGGGTCATTGACCTCTGGAGGGGTCATTGCCCTCTGGAGGGGTCATTGACCTCTGGAGGGGTCATTGCCCTCTGGAGGGGTCATTGACCTCTGGAGGGGTCATTGACCTCTAGTGGGGTCATTGACCTCTGGAGGGGTCATTTACCTCTAGTGGGGTCATTGACCTCTAGTGGGGTCATTGACCTCTAGTGGGGTCATTGACCTCTAGTGGGGTCATTGACCTCTAGTTGGGTATTCGGCCTCTATTCGGGTAATAGGAAGCTGAGTAGGGTCATAAACCTCTAGTGGGGTCATTGACCTCTAGTGGGGTAATTGACCTCTAGTGGGGTCATTGACCTCTAGTGGGGCTTTTGACATTTAGTTAAGTAGTTGACCTTTAGTGGGGTCATTGACCTCTAGTTGGGTCATTGACCTCTAGTGGGCTCATTGACCTCTAAGGGTCATAGACCTCTGGGTGGGGTGATTGACCTTTAGCGGGGTCATTGACCTGTAGTGGGGACATTGACGGCTGAGTAGGGTTATCGGCCTCTATTGGGGTAATTGGCCTCTGAGTAGGGTCATTGACCTCTAGTGGGGTAATTGACCTCTGGGTTGGGACATTGACCTCTGGAGGGGTCATTAACCTCTAGTGGGGTTATTAACCTCGGATGAGGTCATTGACCTCGGATGAGTTTATTGACCCCTGGTGGGGTCATTGACCTCTAGTGCAGCCATTAACCTCTGGTTGGGGTCATTGACCTCTGGGTTGGGTCACTGACCTTTAGGATGGTCATTGACCTCTTTTGCGGTCATTGTTTTCTGGCTGGGGTATTTACTTCTGGAGGGGGTCATTGACCTCTGTTGGGCGCATCTAACTCTGAGAAGGGAAATTGACCTCGAGTAAGGACATTGACCTCAGGCTGGGATCATTGTACTGGAGGCGCTATTCACCTCTGAATTGGCTCATTCACCTCTGGGTTGGGTTATTGATCTCTGAATAGGGTCATTGACCCCATGTGAGGTCATTGACCTTTTGGTGGTTTCATTGACCTCTGTCGATGTCATTGACCTCTGTGTGGGAATAACTGACCTCTGAGTAGGTTTCATAGACCTCTAAGGTTCATTGACCTCTGGGTGGGGTCATTTACCTTTAGCGGGGTCATTGACCTCTAGAGCGGTCATTGATCTCTGGTTGGGGTACTGACCTCTAGGGGGGTGTTTGAAAGCTGGGTGGGGTCATTGACCTCTTGAGGGGCCTTTGTCCTCAAGTGGGGTTATTGATCTCTGGGTGGGGTCATTGACCTCTGGGTGTGGTGATTGACCTCTGGATGGGTCATTGACGTCTAGTTTGGGTGATTGACTTCTGAGTAGGGTCATAGACCTCGAGTTGGGCAATTGACCTCTGGAGGGGTTATTGAGATCTGGGTGAAGTCATTGACCTCTGGCGGTGTCATTGACCTTTGAGTAGGTGTCATTGACCTCTGAAGTTGTTATTGACCTCTGGAGGGGTCATTGACCTCTGGTGGTGCCATTGACCTCTGGATGGGTCATCGACCTCTGGTGTTGTCATTGACCTCTGGGTCGCTGCCGATTACCCCCTGCAGAAGTGCAAGACATCGCCTGGGCATGACGGTTTCTGCAAAAACTAGGCTGTCAATTGTTACATTTGTTATTCCTAATATTATTGGTTGATCAATTTATAGACTTCAATTTCTTTTCACCATTCTCGAGTTACTTCTTCTAGGACGCAAATTAAGAGTAATACTGAGAGTGCATCTCTTTGACTCACTCCTGTTTTGATTTCAAAGGATTCCGAAATGTTTCCCCTGAATTTTACTTAACATTTGTTGTCAGTGAGCGCTGCCTAATGGCAAGTGTGCAAAATTCCACAGAGAAAAAAATCATCCAACTTGACCAGGATTTGAACCGGATCCCTCGATTTCCGGCCAAGTGCTTCACTCAGGCTACCGAGGCGTTCTCTTCCCCTGTGGATTTTTGTAACCGTTATGGGACCAGATTTTCTCGACTGTGCGTAAAAGTGGATAACCGTGGCTATTCCCGCATAGCTTAAAAATTGGTTGCAAGTGTTTTAGGGTCGTGCCCTTGTCAAACTTTGATCATGAGATTCGCGATCGACTGAATCAAAGGCTTTTTTGAAGTCAACGAAGGTGCAGATAATTATCTTGCAGTATATCTTTTGGTGCCGAATTATTAGTTTTAGATTTAGAATTTGTTCCGGGAGTGATCTGCCTGGCCTGACGCCTTCTTTATACTCAGCAATTTTGGATTAAGTTGTTACTGAACAAGAAAGCATTGTGAGCGAATTTTATACGTGACAGGAAGGAGTGGAATTCCTCCGTAGATGGTTACATCTGTTCTATCACCTATTTTTAACAAAATGGATAAATAAGGACATTTTCCCTGTCATTAGGGATTTGTTCAGAATTTTGTATTTTTTGTGTTATTTCTGCTATGTTTTTTGATCCAGCTGCTATCACGAGTTATGCTATGATTCCATCTTCATCTGATGCTTTATTGTTTTGGGGCTTTTTAATTTTCTTGTGGTTTCGTCTTTATCTGGTACTTGTGAATTAAGGTGGTTTTCATTGGGATCTTTTAGTGGGAATCATTCTTGGGTTCTGGGCAGTTCAGAAGTATTTCGAAATGATTAACAAATTCTCAGCCATTGTCTTGATTGTTAAGTTCCAGTTTCCCATTTTCTTTTCTAAAGCGATGGTTATGGGGTTGGTACCCTGATAGTTTCTTTTTAAATGTTTTGTAAAAGTTTGTGTTTATTTTCTTGAAGTCTCCTCCAAATTCCAAGAGTTAAATTTTTTTTATATTGCCTTTTTGTTCGTATGATTAATTCGGATATTAATAAAAATTTTTAATAAAAATCTAAATAACAAGAGGCCTTTTCCATAAAATCCTCTACCCTCAAAATTTACTTTGTGGTACATAGATGAATGCAAGAGGCGATAAAAATACATACATGATCGTTTGAATGGTGTTTCATTGTATTTGAAAAATTATAAATAAAATTAAAACAGTGAAATGGACATCTGTTTACAACGAAATTTCTCGTTCGCATTTGAGATAACAGGTAAATTAGTCATGAATTTGTCTTATCAAATTTAGTGATGAAAGGGTATAATATTAGGTTTGATATAAGGTGTACGATACGATATTTGCTTAAATACTTAAAATTAAAAGAAATTTCTCGCATACGTTAATAAAATAAGTTTTAACATGAAATAAACAATTTAACACATTAATTAATGAGAAGCAATGAATAATTTATGCTATAACATGCTGAAATACTTGTAAATATATTATGGCTGGGTAAGTACGCCGCCGGTCACGCCGCTGGTAAGAATCATCGGCCGGCCGCCGACCCAATTTCAGCAGGCGTCCGCCGCCGATATTTTATCCATCGGCGCACAGGTCTAACCATAGGGTCTAAGCAGTTCTTTGTTGCTCCAGGGGAACAGTTGTGACATGACCACATTTGGAGAAGAATGTTACAACCATTTTATTTCAAACGCTTTGAGGCCGCTTCACTATTGTTGGTGGATGTTCGTCGGGAAAATTCATACAGTCGACTGGCGATTATTTTACGCATCGAACTGATAACTCTTTCGTCACCAGTAACTATGTCAGAAATGTGCCTATAGTTGTCTCTGTCAAATATTTTCAACATTTCTCCGCACCATCCAACGCGGATAAGCTTTTGTGCATCGATATAAATCTTTCCTGACTCTAAGAGTTTTGTGCAGGATTTTGGAAACTGCCGGCGATGCAATCTATAGTAACGCTTCAATGTCATTTAACGTCACACGATTGTTTTCGCGCATAGTTTTTCCACAGCGGCGTTGTTTTCCTCAATCACTGTAGTCATCGGACGCCCGCTCCTCTCCTCGCCTTTCAACAAAATTCGATCTCTTCTAAACTCTTGAAACCACCAAAAAATTGTCGCATGGGAAGGAGAAACTCCCCAAAAGTCCGTTGCAAAAGATCATGGTTTTCAGATTCGCTTAAATCACTTTTAAATTCATTAATCATTGCACGAAAGTTTTCTCTTACGGCTACATTCTAACAACACCTGAATACCGTGTAAACAAAAATAATGTAAGACCACGTAACAACAGCGATTAGCCGAGCAAGATACAACCTGCACGCGTTCCTCGGAAAGGACGCCGCTGTCGGGGCGACAGAGGCTTTCTTCACCCGCAAGCCGCAATACAGTCTGTCTAAAAAATTTTCGTAGCCACCTTCGTAAATTGTAAATAGAGAATGAAAAGCAGGAGATTTACTACCCATTTTTAAAAACCATCACTTACGTGAATAAACTGCTGCAATCCTGGGTACCTCAGTCAACGTTCAATATATCCCATTCAAGCGATACACACTCACTAATGAGTACATTGAATGTAATGAATTGACATCCAAATAACTTATTTCCTTACAATACAATTTCTAAGTGTAGACAGATGCTCTAAAAAAGTCATTTTTGCATATCATAGGGATAGAATATTAGTGATATGAGTTGAACTTCCATACCGCCATGACTTACATTTCGTAGAGCTTGCACCATCTCTCGAAAGAATGGGTTCCGATTCCTGTAGATAGACGTGGTGTATAGAACGGTAATTCCATAAAAATGTTTCAACATCTTTTCAAATAGACTACTATTCCAATACCGCAAATATATTTATCAAAGAACGCGTCCCTTTGCGTTAATACTGGGCTCTTTACTTTTATTACTAAGACAAGTTTTATACATCAGTTAAAAGTTTGCTCATGATAACATGAAACCACTTAACTCACTAGCGTTTCCCGTTTACGATGAGGCATACACCCGAGGCCAAAGCTATTTGAATCAAAGTTGAGGCAAGTAGATCGCTCTCTGACCGAAAAATCCAACTTTGGATTTTTATATGCCGGACAACCCTCGGTCTTGTAACTTTTACACCGGTCATCCGCAGCGCCCACCGTTGCCGTGGCGCGGTGGCGTGCACCAGAAGCATAAAACTTTTACAGCGAGGAGGAAAACAGTCAAGTTGAAGGAAAGAATGAAGCCTCGTCCTCACGAGAATTGCACCCATTCGTACGATCAAGTCTTCTATGTTTCTTTTGTTCAAGTCTCATGGCATGCCCAGAAATAAAATACCAAAGATTCTTGTCAGGTTTTCGTATGCTTCCCAAAATTGGCCCTTGATTTTCAGAAATGGAGCTCGTTTAACCTCAAATCTCGAACTTAAAGGGTACCAAATTAAACTCTTTACCAATTATTACTCTTTTGAGGGTTAAATTAATCTCATGTACCTTTTCCGCAACATCTAAATTATATCAGGTTCGTTTAAACACTTCCTCTTATTTGCACTCCTGATAACTTTTCACAACCCCTTACACATTTTGCAACGTTTAATATCTATCCTCTCCTTCCATCCTTGCACAACACAATTCCCTCTATCATTCTCATTAAGATCAACATGTCCTCATCATCTCCGCCGGCAATCATCATTCTTCCCTTTCTCCAACGAACATATCCTCAAATTGAGTTCCTCCCCAAAATGCCTACCTTCGCTATTCCTCCCCACACTTCCCTTTGAAAACTACAATCGGCTGGCATACTTCTTCTGCAGTAGGTAGGTTTCCTTAAAGTTGTAAATAATAAAGATTTACCTTGTATTTTACAATATCTTTGACAAGATTTGTCTTCGAAAATTATCTTTTCAACGTTAATTTTCATTGCAGGAAGCGAACAGAAAATAAGTTCAATTAGCCATTAGCATGTTGGCTGGTTGGTAAGGGAAGTATTATTGGAGGAATTGAGAAGGATAAAGAGAAATCATTCGTCAAAATCAGTCGTATCTTATCGATAGGCGCCAATGAGTTCAGAGATGTTTGTTCCTAACGAAGGAAGGAATATTAAGTTTGAAGTTCTTTAAACATGTTACCGAAATCAGAAATCAATAGTAAAATCCCTGCCACTGCCGTATCTGAAACCCGGGTCTTTCATATGAAAAGTCAGTACTCACACCACATTAATCGTTTTTTTTTTTTGCTTGTCGGACGATTCTGTTGGCCCGTATGTCCCCGGAATCCCGATAGGCTGCTGAGCCTGTCATCAGGTTTTTCAGGGACCGGTCCAACAGAACTTGACATACATCCATGCCCTGGGTGGTGAAAAACCCACCCAGGCGGGAATAGAACCCGCGACCCTTGAGGTTTAGCAGGCGAGAACTTTACCCCGCAGCCACCGGGGCTGCTCATATAATTCATAATGAGCGGTTCTTTAACAAATGCATTTCAAAAGGCCCAAAAAAACGTGGAATACTATTTTTACCAAAAAATAAATAATGAATAAGTCGGTAGAAGAATTATCTCCAACAGAGTAGACAAAAGGTGACTTTCATCTCGTAATAAGCAAATTCATAGGATCAAAATCAAAGGTGATGAATTGAAACACTTGATACGGTGAAGGATTACTCTGAACAAGACCGCGGCTTAGTCGTTGATCCTCCAAAACCCCTTCTTACTTCTCAGACACGGTGACACTACATTCGACGAGATAACCGTCACAGAGCCATGGCGGCAAGAAGAACTGACAGCGGTTAAGGTGTCAAACTATCCACCTGGAAAAAATGCCACCACCTGGAAAAAATGCCTCCCGAGACAGATCAGAGTAGCCTGTGGTGAGTCTCAGTGGGTGATAAGTTATTAGTGAAAGGAGACTCGGATGGGAGAAGGTTTGGTAAGGAAATGCTCGAAAAATTATTCAAGAAAATGCATGAATGATTTGAAAAAAATCATAAATGAAAACATCGGGGACATGGTTGAAATGAAATGTCTAGGGGAAAGGAGGGAGAGCAATAAGGGAAATTGGATGGAGAGAAGGTTCTCTGCATGCATGATGATAGAAATTCCAGGAGCAAGGTTTCTGTTTAAAAGAAGGGAAAGGAAACTGCGTCTGGCGAAGACGAGTTCGTGGCAGAGTGCGCAATAAACGCACTTGAGTCTTTCGAGCATCATCGTAACACAAAGAAAGTGCGTCTCAGGAGACAATGAAAAGGCTTCGCATATCACTATCTTAGAAACAGTGTAGAAACATTCCACTCAGAATTGTATTAAATTCTAGAATGTAGTCTGATAAAATTGCAAGAAGAAACACCTTGGAGAAGGTTTTATGACGTTCAAGGACTCTAGGTAGATTAAGATATACTCCAATATCATTTACCCTCAAGGCTTAAAAAAATTTAAATCGATCCAATGAATTGGAGTTATTAAACGTGTTTTCTAAGTATGAACGATTGTTTTATATTGTCATAAATGAATGGTGTTGACTTATAAGTGGAAAAACCGCCATTCTCAAGGAATTTTCATAGTCCAGGCAGTAAAGGGTTTTCGGTCAGAATTCTCTCGGACAACACCGATTGACGCGAAATTTTAACAGTAATTAGAGAGTAGCCCAAGGAACAAAAATTTTATAATGCCGATGTGTGCTTTCACCCAGGGGGTGAATGCTACCCCTTCTCGGGGGTGAAAGTTATAAGATTCAAAATAATCGCTGGAATAAATTGAGGGGTTGATTTTGAGCAAAAAATGTTCTATACAAATGTTTTTAGAGTCAATGCTTTTTGAGTTATTCGTGATTGAAAATGTTGATTCTTCAGCCAAAAAAGCATGTTTTTGAAAGATTTGTTTCAAATAACTCAAAAACCTTACATTTTATCAAAATAATCATTATAAGCAAAAATGAGGCTTATAAAATAACAAAGAGTTTCCTTTATTTATTTCTGCACGGGCAATATGAACCAAGTTATGCCTGGTTGAAGTTGACTGCTTGTTTGTCGGCAAGCTAAATCTAACTTTTCAACGTTAAGTAACTAAAATGTTTCGTGAAAAGTTATGAAATGATATTCCAAATATGCACTACAAAAGACCTTTAAAGTTAGCTTTAATAAAAGTCATTAGCATGAAAACTAACGGAGTTATGATGAAAATAAAATGGTTGTAACGATTTTTTGGAGAAAAAACCACTACTAAAATCAGTGGATTTACCTTCATACTTAAAATTGAACGTAACCCATTTGTAATTAAGTTTGAGTACCAATAGTATGTTCAGGAAGTTTGACCGGTTTGAGATGCTTTTATTTGAAAAATTTTCAATAAAATTTGAAAATTTGTTTAAATTTTTTCAAAGATTGTCTTTTTTCAAAATAATTTTAAAAAATTAAGAAGATAGTTAAAAATTGATGAGTACAAAAATTTAAGTTGCTTTCACTGAATATTTTTGTTTTTTTTTTGTAGGATAAAAACTTGATAATTTTAGAAGTTAGAATTTGAGTGCGAGCACTACCGCCCTCGAACCGTTTAAACTCAAAAACCTCAAATATGAATGTTTCATCCAAAATTCATTTTACATATATTGTATCCCTTAATTTTTTCTGAGAAATGTTTTTTAAGCAATTCGATAGCTTTAAAATTAAGGACGTTAAAGTTAAAAAACCAACCGCATTTTTTCCATGAAATTTTCGGAGCACGTAAATTCTTATATTCTAAACTGTTTCGGAGCATATATGCTACTACATTGTAGTAATACATGTAAACGTGTGTGACTGCATCGACATATGTGTTAGTGTACATTCATATATTCACATATATATGTTAATGAATATATATATTAACATATTTGTACATATTTGTAGTTGAAAGGTAGATAAGCAGACAGAAAAATCAGCGAGCACTTGCCAATAGACTTTGTGTGCATAAGTTTAGGCACCTATTTTGTACGTGTAAGTATGATGTATACATGTGAATATATCCCTTTCAATTGGTTTGCTCAGTATTTTCCAAAACCGAAAAAAGAAAGACCCTGAGGACGAGACCGAGAGTGATTATAGTTCTGGCGATGATCCATAATAATAATAATACATATCATTGTAATGTAAATATCATGTTTGATTCTAAGGTTAAATGTATTGCAATAAATTAAAAATTACTCTAGAAACTGTATGTTTATTATTTATTATAAATCTCTAAAATAATTGAAAACTGTCGAAAAAATTTTTTTTCATTGCATTACTTAATATGATTTTTTTCGCAAGGGAGGGGTGATTTTTAAGGGATGAAATATTTCAACAAATCATAATTATGATTATACATAGTATAGGGATTTCAGTTCCTAGTAAATTCACCATCGAAAAATTTTATGACGTTGAAAACTGATTTTTTTTTCCACTTTCATTGTAAGGGGTGGTTTCTAAGGGTGGAAGAGCAGTAAAACATAATAAGGTACATTTAAAAATGTGAAAAAATGTTTATTTTACGTATTTACACATTATTTTAATCCATGGAAGGTTTTTTTTGTTTTTTTAAACTCTATTTTTTAATTTTATCTAACCCTCAATTTTTGAAGTTGACGGTTAAATAAACTTAATTACAAATTTTCATAAAAATTGGTGCTTTCTGAAAGAATTCTGAGGTAATACCCTTCATTTTCTGGATTCACCTTCATTTTCTGGACTATTCATACGGGCCAAATTTTCTTCCATACGGGTAAGGGAATCAAATATTGTTTATAATTCACTTATGACAATCATTGGCGTCAAATCAAGATAAACACCTCAAGTTGAATATGTTTTAGACTAAGGCATCTCTCTTCTTGAAAGAATGAATCATATAAGTAATCACAGAGCTTTAAACTGTAATATAAAAAATCTAGCTCTTGTAGGTTTTAAACGCACACGTCTAAGTCATTTAAAGAGAAATGTTCGGTCCACATTTACTCCTTGTGCCAATGTTAATCGAAAACAGAATACTCTTAAGAAGGATGAGATAGTAAGTTTCAGTTTTCTCACAAATATTGAGTTGAATTACTTTGAAAATATATCACAGAATCACATTCGATACCTAAACTCCTTCCTAATTCAATACCCAAATCTTCTAAATAAGTATTCGTTTTCAAAGTGTAACAGACTAAAGGTCCATTAAAATGATCGAGTCTAATGAAATAGCTGAACAGATTCAAAAGTGGGTCACTTTCATCTTCAGTGAATTACTCATAATTGTCTTCTGCATTAGCTTCTTTCGAGAGAAACTCCACAATATGGTGTCCATGTCTTTAAATGTTAATTTAACTTTAGAAGAAATAGCAATAACAATTCATTAACAATTACCATTCACCATGATGTACTTCGTGAGAAGAAAAGGAACTATTAGTCTTTCACACATTAATTTCAGCGTAGGGTGCTATTTTCCGTAATAAATACATTTTCTGAGTTACAAAAAGTCTTTCTCATCCTGTTAGTCTCTCTCATCATTCCCTGTAGATTGCGTTATTCTTTCTGCAAATTTCCAGCTTAAAACAGCGAGAATTCACATTGGTGAAACTTTGATTAAGAGTACTATCTTCCCAACAAAGAAGTACAGAACCCAAATCCTAGTGAACGGAAATTAATAAGCTCCTCAAATGGATATTAAGATCAAGAGGAAAAAAATGCAACGAAAAAACTCAAAACAACTCTCAATGTATACTGGACTTCGGTTAACTCATCAGTAGCCTCGTCTACGTAAGTCATTCACTCTCAGAAGTGAAATCACGTTCAGTGGAAGAGCTCAAATGGTAAGTGGTCTGAACCATTTTCCATGCACTACTTTCGCCAATGAACGCCCGCAAAACTTTTCTCTCCGGTCCCAACCAATTTTAATATGACGGGAGAAAGACGCTAATCAAACCGGGAGGGGTTCAAGTATTAAGGTTGCGTAAGTAAGGAAGAGGTGAAGGAATTGAGAGCATACAAAGTATATAGAAAGACAAGAGAGTGAGAGGAAGATGGTTGAAGTGATGAACATGGGGGAGGGAGGACAAAGTGATGGGAATTGTATTGGAGGACAATAGAGAGGGGCAGGGGTAGACGGTTGTTGCTTTGAGGATAATGTGAAATGGTGAAAGACGAAGAAAGTGAAGGATCATCAAAGAAGATGATCCACAAAAGTTATGATTTCTGGCCATAATTAAAGGTAACTAAGATTGAAAAAATGAACAAAGGATGCGGTTTGTGCCGTAAGGGCAGAAAAAATAGGCTCAGAAAACTGTATACATGATTTCCAGGATATGTGGATAGATTGAGTGAAAATGACAGCATTGAACAAGAGGACAAAACAGAGATTGTAGCCGTGATTTATAGAAATATAGGCAAATGCATTTGATTTTTAGACTTACGCTGAGTAATCAAGGACAAAAACTGATGCAAGGTGATTATAAATTAGCTTTCCCCCTGAAATAGTAATGTAACTAAGAGCTATATTTCTCGTGAAACTGAAAAAATTAAAAATATAACACTAGTATGATTAGTATTGACCTTTAGCTGATTTTAATAGTGCATGTGTTAGTTTTTTATGGAGAGAGGATCTAGTCAAGCACAAATCGATGAGTTGTAGATTGCAAGTTGTCGTAATTATTGAGAAAAATAAAATGACTAACAGTATTTTATATATCCTTGCAACAAGGATAGTCTACAGCACGTAGTTTTTAGCGTATCCACGTATCATTAGGCTAGTTGCCCTGTTTTTATTTGATATACGGTGATAAATATTATTTTCACTATTGCGCGAAATTCCACAGAGAAAAAAAATCATCCGCCTTGACCGGGATTCGAACCCGGATCCCTCGTCTGAATTATCTCTGTAGAATTTCGCACAATTGTGCATTGTAGGTGACTCCGTAAAAGTAGAACTCCGTGGCTAGTCCCAGATAGCTTAAAATCTGTCAGTTATTTTCACTACTTTATCTTGGCAGACACTTTAAATTAATGAAACTTGTAGGCAAAAATTCAAGCAAGATCACGAAGTCAAGCTATAAATACAGATATAATGTCAGCATATAAAGCCGGAACTTCAGTTCTACCACCGTATACCGAATATGAGGTAACAATATCAAGGGAGTTAAAGTACTATGTTGTTATTGGGGGAAAAAGCTACGTTTTATGGAGTATTGAGGTACAAGAATTGGTGTTCTTTGTCGCTTCGTCGTAAAGTTTATTTCAAAACCACAAGACGTATGCAGTTCTCACATATCAAACGTCTCCCTTCGATTCAGTTGAATTTATCGCAGTGGAGACTGCGATGCGCATGAATGTAAAATTTGAGGTAAACAAAGTTCGATCTCTCGATCCCTTTCAAATTCATAATACGATAATTTAATTGAGAGTGATAGAACTAAAGCCAACCTCCATTAAAGGGTGTGATATTTTTTTTCTGACACCCTCAAATAGTCACTCCTGGACATCTCATATACACTCTGTCAGTAACTCTTCTAAAACTTGGGCCATTGAATAACACTTTTGCCACTGGAGATATACCATCAAAATAATTGCAAATAGATTAAACCGTGTCAACGCTCAATTATTCCTTACTTGTTTTGGGGTAATACTTACTGTTCCGTTTTGCTCTTGGCTTCGGCATCGGATAAATATAATAGTGTCTTAGAGAGAAATAAAATATGGAACAATTCAAATTTGGTTTAAGATATTCCTATATTTAAGAAAGCCGGTCATGTAAATGTTGGCTTTTATAAAGCAAAATAATAGTATTAATATTAAAAAATACTAATGGGCACCACCTTCATTCATTGCTACTTTATAAGTTGTGTCATGTGTGTAATATTTGGCTTTTTCGATAAAAATTTTATCTGAAAATGTGACGCTACGTAATTTCAAAAGTAAGGGCTTATTTTTTAAGGGCATTAAGGTCCAAAACAAATTTTAGGCCTGTGGCGGCTTAAAACTAGAAGTTAAAATATTCAGTACTGGCGCGATATCATAAAAAAATTAACTCCACACTTATAGACAACGCTCCAGATTAATATTATGCTTCCATAGCATTCTTTTTAAGTTTCTTAATAAAACGATTCTGCTGATTTGCTTCCGGATGTAATTCCTGAATTATTTTACCGACCAGAAATCGCTGAATCTTTAAGACTGTACTTTTTAGAACCTTTATTTACAGTTTTTATTCATGTGCCATCTCTTTCGTTGGCCTCTTTCTTTAAACGCGCTGAAATTTAGAGCCCTTAGATTTATCAAATGACTATAGCTGTTTAGGATGAGAACGAGACAATGTGGTTCATGACACAGCTGAAAGAGTAATGTCGAAAACATCGGAGGAACGAGAGAAGGGCCTCATAAAAGGGCTATGACATTGAAGGGTGTAGTAAAAGTGGACATTAAGGCAGTAAAAAGGAGAAGGGAATATACATACGGGTGCCTGGGTCAAGGGAATGGAAATA
Organism: Ceriagrion tenellum; assembly: GCA_963169105.1. Classification (NCBI taxonomy): domain Eukaryota; kingdom Metazoa; phylum Arthropoda; class Insecta; order Odonata; family Coenagrionidae; genus Ceriagrion; species Ceriagrion tenellum. Next base: position 118,428,556 of record OY720637.1, read on the forward strand.
AAGACAAGAGGAGTTGACGAAATCAGTTGAACGACCAGAAGGGGGATGGTTTCCCCCTTCTCTTCGATATTATGATCCTCCAGGGACCGCCTGTAGAGAAAATAGGTCCCTCGTATTATTGTGGACTTTATATGACCGTAACTACGGTTCTGTTCAAGAAAGGGATATAACACAGAAAATATACTCGAAGAAATTACAACTGATACCAAAGACGAAGAAACAGCAATATCTGTAAAAGTGCAACGGTATCGTTGCGTTAATGAAAATGGTTAATTTTTAATGCATGAACGTATATTTTTACTTACTCTCGTCGATTGAGCAGAATTTCAGAGATGTGCAAAAAGAGAAATAGGAGTGAGGCATCTCTTTGTGAATATCACTCGCATATACACTGAGTAATTAAATATGAAGCCCATGTTCATTTCGGGCGTATAATCGTAACTCTTGTACACTAGGGTGACAGAACTCGGATAAAAAGGCGTAGGACCCCTCCGTATTTCAGCCGGTTTAATTCAACCATAACTATGATAATCGAACTGGATCTATTTTTTCCATAAAGTAATTAACAAAGAAGATAAGTTCCTTGAGCCTTCCTAGTTTTCCACCCTAAATGAATTTTCGACCACAGCAATTGACCCCAAGTTTCGAAGGACCAACGGACCAACATATAGAGAGAATAATAACTACCATGAGGTGTGTCAAAGGGTCAATTGCAAGCCTAAAGAAGTTGAGTGAGATTGGAATCAGGAAAAAATACGGGATGGACTTATTTTCAATGAAGAATCGGTGGTTGAACCTATTTCTCTTTTTATGGTGCATTTATAGCACCAAATTATGAATAATTCGTTAAAATATTTGACAAGAAATCATTCTCTCTTTTTATATGTATCTGCATCTGAAATTCGGACGCGTGAGTGAGAGTATCCACTCAGTCCTCGGTCAACCTGACTGCCGCTGAGAACTGGAGGGAGCAGTATTGATCGCTCCCGGCATTTCATCTCTTTTGGCTGTTTTACTCTTAAGACTAACCACTACTTGATGTTTGTGTTTCATGAGGTTTACATAAAGTTAAAGGCTACAAAAAATAAAACCTCTAAGACCCACCTACCGATTTCACCAAGTCGTAGACATGCTATTCTATTACTGAATATTATATGGCTACTAAGCGATTTCAAGGATAAGGAATAATCTTATAGCCATTCAAATCGTTGTTTTTTAATTAGAATGGGGAGGACTAGCAATCCTGAGACTACGATGAAACAAGATCAACGGCATTTATCCCCGGCCAGCAGTCATCGCGTCGCGTTTGGGTGAATGATACACACTTCCTTTCCAGTACAAATTTCTGAGTGATACTTTTCTCCTTTATTTTCTCCTTCACATTTTGCCTTTGTCGTTTCTTTTAAGTTTGTCAAACATCATACCACTTCTCGTCATTACTTTTTCGGCTAATAATGTAAATTATATTCAGTTACGTGCGAGAGCACTAAAGCAACACAAGCCGAATGAGAAACCGTGGCATTCCTTTCTTGTTCGAAGTCACATTGTTCAGCACATCTAAACCGAAAGCCGAAACTTTGGCCTCCACGAACGTAAGCATGCGGAAATTTCCACTCTACTCAGGGTGTATAAGGGCAGAATGTAAAATTGACTGGAGAGGAGACCAGAGGCAACCGTTTACGAACGTATCGCAATTGGGATACCGGGAGAGGATCTGGGTCGTTGAAGGCTCAAACAATTTTGGCTTCCGTTCGTAGTCACGAGAAGTTTGCCTTCTGTCTCCAGCATGCACCCGAATTGTGAACAACTTTTCAACTCGTTTTGTCACGACCTTAGCGCACACCATGTCGTCACCGTCTGCCTCCACCATCGTCTCCCTATCGTATTAGCCTCTTTCCTTTCTTTAAGTATCGGGAAAGTTCCGTGCCCAATGAATAAATTTAGCCGCCGCGCCGAGTCAATCGCCGCCTGTTCCAGCTCAGAACGAGTCTCCGTAAAGGGAACACGTCTTTCTATCCTATCCATACATATATTTTTCTCCCGTTCGGGCAAGTATTACTAGGAATACGTAACGAGATTGAAAACCTGAGAATTGGGACGGAGCAAAAATATTAGAGGAAATGCTACAGTCATTACTAAATCATTCTCATATTTATCATATTGGCTTAAGATTTTTTATCATGACTTTTAAAATATTTCTATGGCACAAAACTGAAGTGTCAGAGTTACCTACCAATAAATACAGATATTAAACTATCATCCTCGTGATAGTGGATTTAAGGGTAGGAAATTGATATTTCGTGTTCAGAATGTTATATCTCTTTTGCTTTAAGTAAAATATTTAAAAGAAAACTAGCAATTCACCTTCCTAAAAAATGGATGCAATATAAAAAAGACGAATTGCATTTATTAGTTTGTGCGGGTGAAATAGTTCTATCGTAATTCAGAATGGAAAATTGGAAACATAACGTTCAATTAGTGCATTAAGATTTGATAAAGTTAACGTATGGTCATCCCAAGCGTGTGAAAATTTCAGTTAACAGCTCAATCTAATATTTATTCAAGGCGATTAACTGTGCATAGTTAAAAAGTAGTTACATGCAGATTTTGCTTAGAATCAAACTATCGTTTCGTATTAAGAATCCTAATTAGTGCCGTCTTACCCCATAATACGTCTGCGAAAAGTAACACACAAATTATTATCTCGTAATTGCACTAAGTCCTCTCTCTGGAATTACTGAAGGGATTTAGAAATGCCACCGTGTTATTATTCCTTATGAAGGGATAATCCTGAATTTCACCTCCATGTGGTAGAGAAGTGGCATCGATGGGGAACCATCGGCTGACGGAAGAAGGGACCGAGTATCTCCTGGGATAAGGAGACTTACTCTACCAAGTGCCAACTGCCCCTTTGAAAGCGGATGAGCGGGTAGAGTTAGGGTACCCTGTTGCCATTGGGGTGGGGAATAACTCCTAAATGCGGATAAGCCAACGACTGGCATATGGCATTGGATGCAGTGGGAAAATATAAAATGCTGAATAAAAGATACATTAGATATCTCAAGTATCAGCAGCTTATGGATCGAGTAATTGTAAGTAAAAATGTTTTCCGTAGGTAAAGTGAGCCCACAATCGGATCTCCGGGGGAACGTACTAAGAAAGAAATATTAACAATAGCAGAATTAAATCGAAGATTAGAACCTAGAATGTGCAATGGGTGTTTAAATTTGTACAACTGGAGAACGTTAATCAAGAAATGAAAAAGATGGACATAGACTTGATTAACAGTACTCAGATGGCCTCAAAATGGAGACTTTTGGAGTGAAAACTACAGAGTTATACACACAGAAACAGCATAAAACAAGCCTGGAGTCATAAAAGTAGCCATGATCCTCGATCAAAGTTTAATGAATAGAGTACAAGGATATGAGCTTTATAGTGAACGAATTTTCCTAGTCAAATTAAATGAATAACCAAATGATACAGTAATAGTGACTTTTTATGCATCAGAATCTATTCATCCAAGGATGGAATATAAAGACTATTCAAAAGTAGAATAAACAATTATTAAAGTAAGGGATGATACAAATGTAATTTAAGGGGAAAATTAAAATGATTTCAATGAGGAAGTCGGGAAAGAATCATATGGAGATATAATTGGAAAGCATGGGAAATACTGGGAAAGTGGAATGACAGCGAAGATATTCTTGTACAATTCTGTGCAACAAGCTATGTATTACAAAAACATACTTCACCCACCATCCGAGGAGAAGGGATACGTGGAGGATGCTCAGGGATAGCAAGAGATATATAGCAGAAGGCAGCTGGAATATATTTTAGTTAGAATAAGATTTAGGAATCAAGCCAAAAACAGTTGCAGCTACCCAGGAGCAGATATAGGAAGTGACCACAATTTGGCTCTAGCCAAACGTTTGCTGATGCTAAAGAAGTAACAAAATAGAGCTGTGAAAATTTTGACACACATAAGTTAAAGGGTATTTAAACTGAAAGTTATTCCAGAAAAACTGATAATAAAACAGGAGAGCAGGATAGGACTATCGAGGATGTGAATGAAAAATGAGAAACGATTAAGAACAATGTGACAAAAGGAGCGGAATTCACAGTTTGTATTAGGAGACACATAAATGTCATGCTATGGATCAGTGAAGACTTAATAAGGCAAACATGGGAGAAGAAGTAATGATGAAAGAGATAATAAAGCTGAAGATATTAGAGAACCCTGAAGACTAGAAAAAATATAACGACTGTTTATTTAATCATTTTATTCAAGGTCCCCGGTATCAGCTCCCTTCTATTACTAATCGCCCCCTTAGCTAACGATATTCTTCTCTTTATATCTTTGCATCAATGCCAATTTTCTTCAAGTGTGCTGCCTTAGTAAATAAAATGATCTACTTGCTCGAGTTTTTATCTTCCCACTTTTATTACCAGCCTCGCTTTATTACTCCTCGAGATCCTCATCACTGTTTTTCTTATGGTTCATCTTCATTTCAAGTATCCCCCTTTGCAACTTTAGAAATGCAGAGAAATGTCATAGTTTTTATAGTTTATTAGAATATTTCAGTAGGCCATTTGGGTTACCTTTATCAAAATCTGGCAAATTTAAAATGTAAAATCTCCCCGTCAGCGTTATAGATCGAAAATATGGAATAAAATATGGCATTACGCCTTTGTAACAAATAAAATCGCTTTCATATTTTTTTCGCGATCAATCAGTCATCCACCGTCACTCTTTGAATGGAGTTATATCCCTCTTCATCTTAGGACCACTTTATCATTCGAACCTTTACAAAAGAACCTTTACCTTTAAGAAGGGAGAAACAAAAATGAAACAAGAGCAATTCACATTTGAAAGGGTCTGAGATCAATAATTTGAATGAAATAATAGTCTCTACTCCATAAATGGAAAATGTTTATGGATGAAGGTAGGGGAGAGTGCGAAATGAGATCAAAAAGGGAAAGGGGTAAATTTTAAAGAGGAGTGCCGCTCAAGAGATGCGTTTTTTTAGAACAGGAGCGAATGAATATCATCCATTCAGTTAGGGAGAGATTTCTGGGTAGGCTCTTAAAAAAAGGTTGGAGGCTGAGAAAGAAATGTAAAGGAGAGAGCTTCCCTATCGAGTTGAGATTGTGAGATATGAACAGCGCCAGAGAGATGAGAAGCGGTGCACCCTCGATTTTGAGCCTTATTCTCAATGTTAATACAGACAAAAGAGGCGCAATTGTATCAACCCAACCCTTAGCACTTCCTAAACCTAATCTACTATACGCAAGAACCTCAAGCTATCTTTTCCTTTCACTATACCTACCAAAGTGAAGAACTTCACTCATCCTTGGCCACCGAAGGAATGTTTGCACTCCAGCAATCGTGGCGGGCTTCATAACGCTGTTTCGTTTATTTTTCATGCTAAATTCTAGCATTTTGATAAAACACGAGTAAATTACACGAAGGTAGAAGAGTTAGAAGCCGTTTTTGGCCAAAAAGAGAACGAGTAATGGAGATAAAGGACAAGACACTCGACAGGGGGCCCATAATTCAGGTGACTAGGTCGTATAAAAGCGAAGATAAGTTCACTGTAGGGAGGTTACGTTAAAAAAATACTTCAAGTCGCACGCCATTAGAACGAAAAAGTCAATGCTTAATCCAGCAGCTCTTCATGGTACATGGTTTCATGAAAGCACGCAGCTCATTGTGTCATCTCTAAGCTCTCACCAAGTAAGTGATCCTCCTACAAGCGGGTGCCCTGATACTACATGTGACCGGATTCTGTAGAAAAAGGAGGCTGAGGAGAGCAAGCGTCTACTGGTGGACGCAAAAAGGAGTAACAAGTAGGGGAAAGGAGGACGTCGCCAGGGACTAAAAGGAAGGCTTCATAATAAAAACAACTTAGTTTCAATCCTCACAATTTTATTATAAACGACCCGGGTTTCAGCAACTTCGTGCTATCATCATCAGAAGTTTGGGTCGTTTATAATTAAATTGTGTGGATAAAAACTAAGTTGTGTTTATCATGAATATAACTCACTTCCACAAAGTTAAGCCGAAAACGATTACTTATAAAAGAAAGGCGTTTGTCCACTGAGAAGAAAAGGAGCCCGCGTCTACTCTAAGAATTGCAGATGGAGGGGAGAATGCAATAAAAAGGGAATGTGAGACTAGGGTTACAAACGGTCATTTGTAAACTTCATTGTCTGTGGATGCATCCTTTGGCGCATTCCACATCCGTCGAAACAAAGCTCGTCAACTCGCTCGACAAGGGTCTTCTGCGAGGAGATTTCTGGAGGAAATGGCCTCGTAACTCTCTGAGGGTCAACGTATTACAGCAGCCGTTGACCCCGAGTGACCCATAATAAGAGTAAGGAAAAGGACTCTTCAACCCCGAGGAGAAATTTTGTGTTCAAAAAACGTTTAAAGAAGAGATATTTAGTGAATATTGGCACACAAAATCTCCGCTTCGAGTGAAGAGTCATTTCTATACGCAGTGCAGAATGACACGCGACTCTTATTTGTATTTTCTTTGGTACTCGTTAACATCAAAATCGCTCGTCTACCAGCGCTTTTCAAGAAAATATTATCTTCCCATTGTATGACCAAACCCAGACTCCATAGTAAGTCTCATGTATTTATCTGAATTGTAATTTTCATAACGATAGTAAACCCTTATATGGGAAAAAATCTTTACCGCTTGAAGGGTTAAATTTAACCGCAAAACTTAACCTCACATCTCTAATTAACTCTATTTAACTAAGATTTCACAAATTTGATCGTTACAATTAGACTTATTATATTCAAACGGAATAATTTCAGTAAGAGAACTTTAAGTGATTAAATAGGCAATTCTCATAGGTAAAAAATTAAGCTTATGAAAGGCATTGAGATTCTCTTTCGTTTAAAATTTACTGTAATAAACCCCTAATTCCGTTTCAAATTCTTTTACTAACCAGTTGCCTCTGATAAATAGTACAAAAGGTGTATTCCTTTCTTTAATCACTCATATTTCTAATTGAAATCTTGATTTCATTCGAGACAAAATTTTAAACATTTAAAAGGAAACCAGATGATCCAACTTCATACCAAAGAACAATTCGCCCATTTCAATTTTGGTACCCATTTAGGCAGCAAAATTTGAACTGGTATAGTAATAAGTACAACATTTTCACCACACAGATATAAAAATAATATTATTCAAAATATATGATTTACGGATACAAATCATAAAAATGAAAAAAATCTCACATACAATAGCAACATAAAAACGCTTACGATTATCAAAAGAATTTACTACACTTACGAATGAAACAGACTTGGAGATGAAGTAGCGCATTTATCATCACAGATATTCCACTGTTCAATCTGAGGCTGGGTGAACAACTTTATTAGGATCCTGTGCATTGGTTTTACAAAGAGACTTGTGACGATGCTAGAGCCCAAATTTCCATCGCCCAAAGCCACGTTGGGACCAAGCTTAATCCAGTTGCCTCTGATTCGAGGTCTCCGCGGACTTGGAGAAGTAGATTAGGGCTGGGGAGAATGAGTGAAACGCTTTATGGTTCGGGAATCACGGTATATGTCAGACGGGGAATACGATCTAGCTATGAGGGTAGCCTGTTTGTTTATCAGTGTTTATTCCCCATGTGTCTAGAGCTAGAGTACAGAGAGCTATAAGTGCGGTCGAAAGTATACATTCTGCGTAGGTTGTCAGGTATAAACACTCCAGAGAGTATGCGCCGATTATAATCTGATCGTTAGGATGGACGTTAAAGGAAGAATATGTTCTGTTTTCCCAGTAAACATTGCGATCAAAGCTTGTTACTTGGTTGAGCATGAAAGTGATATTTGCACTGGACTGACAGCTCAAACGTTTGCTTGGAAAATAGAGTAGCTACATACCATATCTCATGCTCATAATAAAAATTGATTGGTAATTGTTGGAGTCAGGTAATAGGTGTGGTTAAAAGCAAATTTTATAATAAATAAACAGTGGGAAAGAATTCTTATAGTAGGTAGGCAACATTTTTGTGAGCGCGAGCCAAAACTGGCTAAATTTTGTGCATAAAAATATAAAAAAACTTTATGACAGCATGTAATTTGATACTTTCATAATTGACTAGAAAGTGATTACGTAAATCATGTAACGCTGACTGAATGAAAACAACGTGATGTTTTTACGACGAAGTAATTTGAGTGTATTTTTATTGGCCTGAAAGAATGATAGTAGCTGCCATTATTATTTTCACGAAATAGACTCTTCATAGATTTGTAGTAGATGGTATCGGTTTATCATCAACGGTTGAAAGAAAAATTTGAACATGATAAATAGGTAAAATGTTAAATTTGTATAGCTGTTATGAAAAGTGTATCATACTATATAATTCAATTTGAAAAGTTCAGTAACGGCATAATATTAACAGCAATTTAGAAAGCGGAAAATGTTTATTTCTCTATTTAAGGGACATATAAATACTCTTTTCAATATCCATGTTGTTTTATCCATTTAATTTTCGCCAAAACCTACCCCCGAAGTTCACTGCAAACCAAATTAAATATTTTCAACCAATTAGATTGGAAAAGTTAGTATTTTTTGTTTGGAAATATTTACAAGTAGGATACTTTCCCATGTGGGCTCTAGCTGCATGTGAAAAAATCACACTCGGATAAACTACTAACATTTCCTCATCAGCCTCTAATTCTGATCGTAGAAAACACCTTTGAACAAATTTACATAACGCTAAAAGATAGATAATTACGTTATGTGTCCCGCATTCAAAGTCAGCATCGTTAATGAGAAAGTAGGTATAAAATTAATACTTAGTGATAGGAGGAATACGCACAAATTTGATTATTTAATTCAATAAGACACATAAAAATAACAGTTATGTCCACGCTGGAGAGAAAAATAAGGATATTTAAATGAATAGAAGAGTTTTAACAAAACATTTAATTTTATGGTATGCATTTTGTCTAGTCAATGTACTGTAATAAAATTACAAATGAAACGGAATGTAGTCTAAGAAATATTTAAGTGTAAATATATCACTCAAGGAAAAACCTAAGTGCTAGTACAAAGTAAATGTTATACCGAATGAATCAAATAGTCAAAATAGAACGAAAATATGAGGTAAGATAAAGAAGTATCTTACATTTATAAAATCAAATCACGATACCTCCTCATAAAAAACCATTTAGTAGTATCAACTGCTGGGAGCAATGTCTCATGGTTGCATTGTCCATTCACTGCGCATAAGCTAGCAATGGCTTACGAATGAAAAGCATAGGACTGTTGAAATAAGTTTACTTACATTTACTTTTTCATGCGAGGCTGTTCATAGCCCCAAAAGTTTTTTAAAAACAACGAAAATATGAAAGGTAAAATGAACAACAAATTTCATGGAATATTTTGGGTAGGAACTGTAACTGAGGCAAAGCTGACCGACTAATGAGGATGAGATGTTAAACAGGAGTGAGGAATGAAGATTAAGAACGCTGATAAAGAAGGGATGAGGTGGGAAGAGGGGCGGAGTATCACTTACGTTTTCCACGCGAAAGAGATGGGACAAGAACGAGGGATAAGGAAGATGTTAAAGGCTCGAGAGAGGGGAAGGGAGAATGGGAATACTCAGGGTGACGGATGGTGATGACGACGGATATGACGGAAATTCAGCCGCCCGAGGAAGAAATTGAAGGCAGAGAGAAACGGATTGGAGAAGTATAAGATGGAAACGAGAAAGAGATGAGGGCCTTCGAAGAGGAAGATGATGATGAAGGGGGCGGGGTGGGACGATAAATGAGGACAGTTGATCGCTGGAGATATGAGGGAAGGAGACAGGGCAAAAAGGGGAAGACGTGCGTCTTATAGGAACGGCCGAGGAAAACGAGGCCAGAAAATTGCCGGCCGACAGAGTGATTCGAGGCATGTGAATGAAGGAAAATCAGAAACGGAAGGATGGGGGTTTGATGGTTGGATGTTCCATTACAATTCCTTATACGCCGGAAATTTGTAATAAATCCTCACGAGGTACTTGTCTGGAACATTTTCTCTCCGTGATTTTCCTCTCACAGTGTTAGCGGGCATTTCCAAAGTACTTAATGAAGCTGAAATTTCATAAACGTGCTAAACGGCGCAAGATATCCATATTCATGCCTATGAATTCCAAAATTAATATAAATGAGGCTTTTCGTTAAACTCTTCAATTTGCAGTCATAAATGGAAGAAACACTACTATGCATCAACTCTTTTGAGCATCGACTCAGAAGGTTAAGGTTAAGGTTATTGACAGGACATTATTAGATATTTATTGTCCATTCCAGAAATGTCCCTGAGAGTATGTAGTAGTGAAAATTTTAATTATAGGAAAAAAAGTTGTCTTCATTTCATGCGCAAAAATTATCGACGATGCCAAAAGGTTTTACAGAAGCAATATTTTGAAGTCTTAGCAAGGCATGATTTGAGAGAGTCACACAGAACCGTCAAAGAGGGAAAATGAAAATGTTTGGGATAGGTCATTTTTTCGACAATGGCCACCCATTTGGTGCCCATGAGGAACAAGTCAAAAGCCAGCCTCTTCAGCTATCACAAACCCCAATGAGGTGCAGAAAATTGATTGTCGAGAATGAGTAAGGGGTTATTCTGCCAGGCATCAAGTTTGTCCTATATTCTGCGATAAATAAACTGCATTGAGCACTTCTACTAACATCAAACACATAAACCCCATAAATTACAAAACCTCGTTTTATCCGAGATCTCATTTATTAGTTATGCCTTACGGACCCAAGTTAAATAAAACTAATTATACCAGAGAAATGTTTCGGTAAAGTCGGTTCGGTTAGTCAAAGTATTGGATTGGATATTTGGGGAGGCGACCGACGGCTAAGGTCATTTGCGCCATAGTGGATAGGTAAGGGAGGATGGGTGGATAGAAACCCGGCGTCGGCATTAGCCTGCTCTTAACGAAAGGCGCCAAGGGGACCACGGCTTAACGTCTCATCCGACAGACGGAGTACTCTACTTGAAGTGCCCTCCACAAGACACTCAAGTAGGGATCGGGTTTCCTCTGAAAAACATCCGCCTCTGCAGGAATTTGAACCCTGACCACCCGTGTGGTAGGCGAGTACTCTAGCCACCACACCAACCCTATCCCCATTAGTCAAAGGAGAGCGATACTTTTGTCATGAAGTGGCTCTGAAAGTGTAGTACAACTTTTATAAACCTGTAGAGGTTACTTTAATACCAACTTAAGATTAATTTTTAATTCGACTATATTCTACTCTATTATACTATTGGTCTTTATTGATAGAAATATGGCCTGGAAAATGCACTGCCAACGCATTAGAAGTAAGTGTTTCAGGAACCTTCATCAATTGATTAGGGCCAAAAAGCAACTTCCCTTCCACATCCGGAAGTCAGTTGTAAACGCAATAATCTTTCCACATTTCGACTATTGCTGTAGCATGATATGTAATATAGACGAGGATAATAACCGCAGACTTCAAGTAGCAACGAATGCTTCAGTATGATTTATATTCGACCTTAAAATTTGGGAGCATATAAGTGAGGCATACACAAATTTCAAATGACTAAAAGAACGTGAAAGACGAGTTTATTTTACCCTAATAACGGCATATAAAATTCTTAATTCTGGATGTCCGCCTTATTTGTTCAACAAATTTGTCTTTAAAAGAAATTTACAACAACGTTTTTCAAGAACTCATCTTTCCGATCAATTGATCCCACACCATTGTACAGAGATGTATCATAGATCGTTCATAGAGTCTATTTCCCGCAAATGGAATTCACTGCCTGATGATGTTAAAGCATGTAAATCCATCGCAAGTTTTAAAAGAAAAGTTTTCGATTTGATAAATTCCAACATGTTGAAATGAAAAGTGAAATTGATTGTTGTATCTTTTGGATTATAATATATTATGTAATATTATGTACACATTCTCATTTCACTCTATGTAATATTATATATACATTTATTCAGGATCTTTGAGTTGTATTCTTTGTAGTTGTTCATTCATCAATGTCTAAAGGACCAATGAGTCCACGGCAATAAATGTTTATTATTATTATTTATTATTATACTCACGTTTATACGTATTGTATTCAGGTAACTGTTTACAAAACGTGATAAGCAAAAAAGGAGATGTGAGCACAAGCCAATGAAGTAGTTATAAAATCCTAGATGATACAGATAGTCGACTTACATATTCTAGTTGAATATTCACTGGTGGTGGATGCATTTGCTTGGTGTTATCCTCGTTGATCATTGCCTTGAAAATTGGAGTAATTAAATTCCGACATGTTTTATGTTTTGGTCCTGCCCTAAATAAATTTTTCCTCTACCCATCGTCGTTTCGATGAATACTCGTCAGTCCGCAAGTCAGTCAAAACAGCTTATTACATGTAGGTAATATACTTCACAAAGCAACAATGTGAAATTCCGACTGACAAATAATCTGCCACTAATTTCTGCTATATTTTAGCCATAATTTTGGAACTGAAATATTTTGCATATTATTATTTTGTAAAATATGGAGTTTTTGATTCTTATCTATAAATGAGTCATGTGTACTTATTTAAGCGTAAACTGAATTGCATTTTTCTGCGAAAATATGTCAACAATTTAGCAAAATTCGATTTAAAAGAACCCAATCGTACACTTACTGTATGAACAAGTATAAAACTATGCGAAAGCCTTATTTCACCAAAATGGGCAAACAAGCACTTGTATTGGTCTTTTATTAAATAAGTTCCGATACCATCATGACTATAACGCCGCGAGACAATTAAATGGGCTAGTAAGCGAACATCGATGAATTGATCATTTATCAATTTTCTTCCCTCAGTTACAATGCATGCGAACAACTTGAGATGGATAATAATATCGAGAAAATCCGATTTTAAAATATACCATCGGCACTTACTAGAAATTTTGGGGCATATACAATTCCTGCCACACATTTAAATCCCTCTATAATGGCCTTTATACTAACTCTTCCTGCTTACTTGGCCTTCCTTCTAGCTATTCACCTTACTTTTACACTTAAAGCAATACTATTCCCGCAAGTTTCTAACCATCGCATCGTCCCGGTCTTGAATTTCCCCGCTTCCGCACCAATTGCATTTCTAGGCTCATTTAGGCTTTCTTTACTTAAAATCTTCCGGCTTTCTCAGTGAGTATGGGATCCACATTTAAAAAAAGAATCAACTCACTACCAATCGGTTATATTCAAATTGCCATCAAATTGTAAGATAATTTAGTCAAAATCTAATATAGGTTGGGTTTGAATTTTATACAATATAGATATGTGTGAGAGGGATTAAAAATTGCAAGCACTGAATGCCACTGCCTTATATTAGCTCTATTCCTATCTTCCACTCGAAATTTATTTTTCAGATTATCCTTAATGGAGTATCGGATGTATTTCGGCTTTAAAAACAGTACATTTTAAATAGTTTTTACCCTTCGGAGGAAGCATGTAACTTCTCAAAAACAAAATATCCAAATTTACGCAAAACAAAACCGTACTACCTTCTAAGGCATTAGAGTTTTTCCTCAGAATTTACTTCATGGAACATATAAATGGTGTTATTATAACAACAGCGAATTAAAAATACAAAGAGAAGAGAAAATAAAGAATAGAATTAATGATAAATACATACATTAAATTTTGTCCTGGAGACTAAATATGCATTCAAATTGTGCTAAAAATACTATCCTCTCCACTATAGCCACACTTGCGGCAACATCTTAGCGTATTCCTTGCTTTTAAGACCGCCATTGCTATAAAAAGAAGGGGTAAACATTCCCTGCAGCGAAGCGACTCAAGCTGGATCGGGAAAGAATTATTCCGATTCTTTTCGTATCAAAGCATCACATCGATAGGAGCGCGCTGTTCTCTTATGCCTTTTGACATACACAGTGGCAGGACACTTGCATGTGCAAGCAATTAGAAAGAAAGGCACGATGAGAGATGGCGTTGGACCCGACGTTAGGTATCCCCTTTAATCGACCCTCAATGAAAAGAGCTGCACTCCGCACTCGTGGAACATTAACGCGACCTCACACAATCTCTCCTCGTCTAACACCCGTGATAAATAGCCTAGGATGAGGTGGGATGAGATGAAGGTATGAGTTACTCATGAAATGGAGAAATGACTGAGTGTATGACGAGGTTAATAATTTATCTTACTAAGAAATACACGTGCAAATTATATATGACGAAGTTTCCCCGTACGTAAACGGTTTTCAAGAGAGAGATTGTAAGGAAGTCTTCACATTGTGGACTTCAGGTTATAAGCGCGCAGCAATATTTTGAGGAGGGAGTACATGTTAAATGATGGAGTCATACCAATGAAGTGGCAATGGATAATATCTGTGTCTAACTTACAATAAAAAGGGATACGTATTGAATAGAATCGTAAGTCAAAAATGAAAGATTCACTTTACGATTTTATATATGCTGACGTTAGGCCGATAATTGAGCTCTGAGCTTGAGCATAATATATATTAAATGGAACACTTGTCTTATTTGGCACATATGTTATCATTAGTAGGAGAAATAAGCATTCATCTTTATAGTTACAACTTCCGATAATTATCAGTGTATTTCACATAACGGCTTTAAGAGCTATGGAAAGTTGCCCTGTCCTGTGACACATTTATCTCGTGGCCACAAGGTAATTCAATCAAATAAAACATGCCTAGAGAAAACTCTGACTCAATTCGGAGCAAATACACGAGTGCTGAGCACATTTTAACACTTAATTTTAATAATCATGAAGTGTATGGTGAAATCATCATTTTCATGAAATCTTTAATAAGTAGTAATCAAAATACGTGTGGAAATATGGGTTTACCTAAACTAAGCCAGCCTATTCCACGATAAAATCAAAGATGTACTATTAATTGATAATTCATCCTGCAATACTTACCATAAATTACTTATATGATGACTTCCTTTTTTATACTTGTGTTTCAGTAGTTTAATTTCAGAAATAATATTTTTCCTTGATCATAAGGGCCTTTGTCCTATAGTTATACTTGTTACCGTTACTGAAGAGAATATTTGATAGAAAAACAATGTATCTTTAACTTCCCAAATCAAAAATTACGTAGAGGAGGATTATACTTTAACAAGAACATTAACTTGATTATTTACTTGCATCAATCATTAAAATGAACTTTGGTTTTATTTGGAAACCTTAATACACTTTTCTAAACTAGGAATACAATTGAAAGATGTTATATGAAAATATATACGATTTTGTTAAAAGCCATGAATAATTCATTAATATTTTGTTGCTTAGTCACTTTTTCGTGTTAATTTGCATAATAATACCACGAGTAAACTCGTAGGATTTCATAATGTCCCTGTCGTGAGTTTTAAGAAGTGGCCACAGTTAGTATGATATCCAACTTTGGTGAGTATGTAATACCTTCATGATATCTGCAAACATACAGGTGAAATATTAGTGATAATAACAGAACCCTCGATATTACAATGCAATGACAACTATTCCCTATTTGAAATACATTACTCAACAGTTAACCTGAAAATTCTCACCCGCATGGAACACTTTAGGTGCAAAATTATAATGTCATTATAATT
Source organism: Ceriagrion tenellum (assembly GCA_963169105.1). Taxonomy (NCBI): domain Eukaryota; kingdom Metazoa; phylum Arthropoda; class Insecta; order Odonata; family Coenagrionidae; genus Ceriagrion; species Ceriagrion tenellum. Next base: position 118,444,193 of record OY720637.1, read on the forward strand.
TCACATTTTTCTTAATCATCACCATATTGATAATTCTTATAGTGAGCATAACAAACACTAGCTTTGAGGTAAATTGAAGCTTCACTCATAGAATAGGACACTCTAACGTCTTAGAACAAAATACTTCATTAGTCTCTTTAAGTCATATGCGCATATCATTCCGTGAAAAATCCATCAAACTCTCCTCACAGGTCAATTAATTAAATTAGAGAACAAATCAAGCAAATGATAACTGCATTAATACTGAGAGGCTTATGGAAAGCAATTCGCATTTTGCGTATGCTTTTAACAAAAGGAACAGAGAGAGAGTTTCGTCTACAGAAGTCATCGTTTCCGGAACGGTTAAGATTTTTTATTTTGTTCAAGCATTGCCATTCATGATAAAAAAAGGTTTGTGCTATTTAGGTGTTTGGTATTTTTAATTTCAGTAAAACGAGATTCGCTGATTTCAGCATTTCACCCATATCCAGAATTTCTCTGATAATTATTTCAGCATGCTACTATTGGGTCCAATGGACTCTAATAATAAACCATATCAGATACGAAGGCGGTATGAGCTCATTCAGTCAATTTTTAAAGCAAGCTATCTGCTCTCTCATTACTCTGCCTTCATTAGGCATTCCCTTTCGTGGTTTTTCTTATTGGTCCAGTATGAGCCATTTATTGTGAGGAAATAACTTCCAGTTAATGGATTGTGATTTGATCTTCTGAAATCATCAATTCGAATAAAGTTCGGATAATTTGAATCCAATAACCCACGTCCATGGGAGATAAATGCACCAAAATATGGGTTTTATTGTAATTTCCACAATGTTTTCCTCATTATCGTGACTTATTTAGGCCTACAGAGTACACTTTGAGGTTTTAGGTTCTAGTTCCAGTCAATTAAATGCACTTTACATCGGCCGATTTCACAATAGAACTTTGTTGATGACATAGTGATTAGTCAGAAAGTAATTTTACTTGGAATCCATTTTAATTATGTACATACAATTTCAATTATACACATACAAAATCCATACCGGTATTTTGCAAATCCAATGGAAAGCTGTTACATTCGCTTATAAAAACTTACGAAAAACGTTCGACTGAATATCCCTGATGATAAAGATGAGATGAGTTATTGTGCCAAACAAGTTGGATAATCAAATCGATCATCGGCTCGCTCTGCACCTAGTTCTTTTATCATGAATTTCCATTGGCCCGTTCATCGGTGCCAAATACGTGGCAGTGTTTACAATGTCAAAATAGCTGGTGGTTGGAAGATCTTATTTTTTCTTTTACGGTGGACCCTTACAAGACAGACATGTACTCTACTGTAACCATTAGGGTATTATGAAATTCCGAATCCAAGTAGTTTGATACTTTCTAACAAATGCGCCTGGAAATAGCCCACTTAGCGAGGAAGGAAACACTCACTGAGTAATCTTTGATCAAGTCAACGCTAGTTTCGAAATTGAAAATAAGCGGCTTACGTCCTAAGAGCGGGTACGCTCATTCAGAGGGGTTGGGCACATGTATCCTTCGCCTTAACACTAATACAAATACGCGATGCCAAAAAGTTATAATAAAACAATATTGGCCCAAATAAACAATACACGACGCTGAACAACACGACAGAGAGCCTCGTTCCAACAAAACTGCGTAGATATTCACCGACGATCCGGAAGTTTCTTTTTTTGATGAAGTACACAGTTTTCTTACAGCCCTAATATGGTAAAGGACCGTCTCGTCGTCCACCGCATGGGTTTCCGTATCGTGTCCTTCAGTCACCTCTTCTTAACTGTCCATTTTTGGGTGACTCATGAGACCGCGTAATAATACCGTAGCTAATCGCGATATCCTAAAAAATTGTCAAAAAGAGCGAGCACTACATTGTGTCCATATTTTGGCTTATACTTCACGGGCAAACGCACGCTTTGTAGTGGTTCATTACGTCGTGCCATCCAAAAGTCTTGAGCATTCCTTTAAAGCCCCCAAAAATCCACAGCGTAGGATGACTTCACGGCAGCTTAACTGCTCAAAGGTATTGGCCCTATATTGAGAAAAACGGGTCCAAAGCCCAGTCAAGACGAATTATATTTCCACAGCGGAATTCTTTTCTTCTTCACACAGTTTGAATGAGTGACGCAATTATGCCACAGCAATGTACTATGACTACACAGACGAAAATCACAACTTTGGTACACGTTCGACAAATTCACGTCTATCAAAATGGAGACTCGCATTACGATATTGACTAATTGTGCGGCTATAGGAGTTCCGTATCGAGCCACAATATCTCAGCAAGCCGGCGACTGTTCGTTTGCTATGTGAGGCAGACAAATGATGCACGTGCTCCGCGCTCTGAAACCAAATGCTTACTGCGAAGGATAGTCCCCTCGGAGTACGATGGAGGACGTATGCTGGGGAGGGGAGGGAGCGAGCCCCTTCCTCATTCCACCTCCTGGCCACAGCAGACACTCATACTCTTGCACCCTCCATTCATGTGGCACCACCTATTCTCGAACCAACTCTCCCCTCCCTCTGTGACGTAGGTGAGGGGAAAGCCGTTCTGCGCTTGCGTACTCACAGTCCCCTTAACGATTCCCCTCATCTCACCCTCCCTCTTAAGCCGTCTCCCAGTCGTCTACCTCTTGCTCTCTTCAATGATGACGATAATTTCCTTGGTTTTCTTCCAAGCAAGTCCCCACCCTAGGGACAGCAATACCTCTAACATATCAGGTGTTTTCTTTAGGTCTCAGGCACCGGAGTTGTTTTTACTCTGATTTTCTTCGTGGACACGGATACTTCAACGAGAAGAGGTTAACTCCACACATGTTTTGTGAGAGAGTGAGTGCTCATCACTATAAATTAATAATTGTAATATTACTTTCATTACGCACCGCTCGTTTCATGCCGTAACAATGAATTATCAACTCAAACATATAAAGAGTGAGTTTAATTATTTACACACTTATATTTAAGAAAAAAGTTTTCATTGCTAACAAAATAATAATGAGTTTTTCCGAAAAAATGCGTTAACGAACGTTCCCTGCGTACTGCTCGTCATTCTTATTACACGGTAGATACGTTTTATTTTTATCCACTATTCACATAGAAAATTTAATTTATAAATATCCAACTCAGAGCATTTGAGGTATTGTTAAGAGAAAAACTGGAAACGTTTTTATGACAGAATGGAAATAATCCTCTAAATTCTTCGTTATGAATCATCCTTAGTAATCCGGAATGTAGGCTAAGAGGCCGCGTCACCAAGTGGTTCAGGTCTCCCAAAATTCCTTCCATTTCTCTCATAAGACCTCCCCACTCGGGCGATACGCGGCAAGGGATGTATAAATAAAGCTCCGTAAGGCTTTTCACCAACTTTCAATGGCATCCGAAAAGATTCTGTCATTGAAATTAAATCCGGAAAGCCTCATGTGTTCTGGGACTACAAAAAGTTTCCCACTCCTTAATCTCCATTCTTCTTACCACATTTATTGAACTAAAATTACTAACCATTTTCCTTAATCTAAAATTCTACGCACGCCTCAAGGGTTGGATTTCATGATATAACTGGGAACCCTAAATTGCAAAAGAATAATTGCACTTCATTGCATTTTGTAGTTCCCTCGGGGCAATAATTCGATTTTTCACGTAGTGTCATAATTGGTAAAAAGTATTCCACATATGTACACCGATCGATAATAAAACTCGAATAAGACCATGAGCATAGCACCACTCTTTTTATTTCTAAACTTGACAACATATTGTAGATTTCAAAACTATTTTTCAAATAGTATAGACTCAGCCCTCCTGCTGCGGCATGTCATTGAATACTAATCTATAATGTGAAACAACCATTTTGATGCACCACTGCAGATATTAAAGAAAAGTAAATAGATGTAGAGTAAACTTTCAATATATCATCCATATTCATCAAGACAAATCATATTTAAGAATTGATTTTAATATGAAGACAAAAAAATCCAACGTATGAAGGAAACATAAATAACAGTGTTATAAAATATTAAAAGAGCAAGCAGAATCACGAAAATGCAAAGCTCAGAAAGACCGGAACAAGGGATTTTACAGGAAGCTTAGCTACATTTACAAGAAATATTAATTTTTAAAGCCTTATTTGGTAATACGGAGCGTTTAATGGAATTGACGGAGCTATATCGGCGTCCTAATCAATCTCTTGATCATATTCTTCGAAGCACATGACGAACTCTCAGAACCATTTTCTCATTTTGAGAATTTTCGTCGTGTATATTGATTTTAATTACAATATGTCTTTCTCAATGGTAATGGATACGTCCTCGAGTGGGTGTTTTATGGCTGGCTGAAGAGATTCTCAGCGATATTTCGGCGAACACTCACGATCGTTTTTTTTTCGCGTATTGGTTCTCTGTGCTCCATTTGGGTTGAACAATAGTGGTTACTTTATATTTTTTCGCTGAAGTTCGATGTTTACCTCTGAAATTGTGCCTTGGGGTGAAGTGGAAAATAACACATTTTTGTGGTGTCTTCTTCCGCGCGCCCCACACCGTGCCGCGCAGGGGCCGCAGTCCCGGTCAGCTGATACCTCATGCGCCCTTCATGGCCTTACGCTGTCCTGGCGCCGTACCAAGCAAGCGTCTGTGGAGCAAAATCCCTTGGATTACACCTTGATTAAAACTCAACTTTCTCCTTTTTTTGTTTGAACAAGGATTTCTGTTATGAAATGTAGTTTTTGTGCTGCACAAATAATCAGCGTCACTGGAACTGAAGCCGACTTTTTCCCTATAAATTTACCTTCTTTGATGCGAGAAGTACTGCATTTGTTCCATCATCACCGCATAATCTTAGACAAACAGTTTATGCATATTCAAAAGCAGTAATTTAGTCTGTCGTCCCACTCTAGACTGATATGACCAGGATACCTGTTACAAAAGAAATACATGGAAAGAGAAAGATGGAGTGCTTTACTGTGAGCTGATATACCTTAAGAAAAACACTTGTGACTCTTTCAAACTACAACGGAAAACAATGAGGAATTAAACAAACATTTTGGCCAATTGTTTATCACTCCAACCTTGAATGATAAAGAAGAAATAAAAATAAAAGGACAGGAAGTTCTTGAAAAATTACAAGCACCCGTAACACTCAGTAAATATTAGATTGATGGTCGAGGATATATTCACAGTAGAGAATGTATTTATAAAGAATAGCTTATTTTTCCAAAAATATAAAGAAAGGGACTTCTATCCGTGAGTATTTTCCTTGTTTAAGTACATATCTTTTCGTGGCACATGGCCATATACGGTGGAGTTGCATCGAAAAAGTCTTTGGAATTTACTACTCCAGTACAGGAGCATTAATAATTACATATATTTCCCTCAAGAAATTGAGTATGCACCTGTGTTATCTAAGCAGACAATGGTCTGGAATTCGTTGATCAAAATATAAGTCAATGGAGGAGGATAGGAATATGAAGGAGAAATCAACAGAACGTGACAGCGGAGGGCGAACACAGCCCCATTGTGTGTGTGAACACATTGTGTACGGGTCGCGCGTCAGAAGCCGCCGAAAAAATAAATGGTTGCGCATTCAGTCCCCTCCACGATTATTCCAACTCCTTCAATTTTCTAGTACATTTTGTACCAAGCAGTAAGAAATAGAGTGAATATGGTCCTAAAGGAATGTAACTTGTATAACTTGACTATAAAAGATGCTTTTCTCCTTTAGTCGGGAATATTAGCATCTATGCCTCTAAATACGACCTCTAAATGTTAACATATCCACCCTAAAAAAATTCAGGGCATCTTTTTTTCAACGCATAACACAAAGAAAGAGATTGAAATCGAAAATTCGAGGAAAAATTAGAAATAAGATGTACCCTATAAGAAGCTATAAGGTTGGGGATTTTGGATATTAAAATATAAAAGATGCCATTTTACTATAACAACTTTCATAGTATAAAATATTTAAAATGCCGCCCTTAAGTAGTTATAAAGGCCCAAATTTGATGTAATCATTATTTTTGTATGTGATAGTACCAAATATTCAAGGCAACGATTATAAGGTTATGTTTCGCCATAAAACTCCATACTGTAACCAGTCGATTGAATAATGGAAGAGCACTGATTCCCAATTTCCTCATTTAAATGAAGTTTCATTCACTAAATGGGAAGTAAAACTCCTTTATAAGCAAATCAAGATAAGAATCTCTTCCAGAATACGTTTGCGTCAACCGAGGAAAAAATTATTTTGCGTACAGAAGTGGTTGTAACGATAATCTAGTATATAAAACTATTTTTGACAGCATTAAAAATACTTTTCTTTATATATAAATAATAAAAATAGAAATTCTTTCTGAGACAAAATGAGCCTTTAAAACAATAAAATAAAGATAATATTTTGAGGAAAGTAACGAAAGAAATTTTCAAGCATATCATAATGGGATGTAGAGAAGACTTATGTGGAGAGAAAACAGCTGACAGAACTGAACAGAATATTCGGAAAATTTTCATTTTCATCACTGCTCGTATAAAAAATATAAATGCTTTAATTCATTAATTTTGGAGCAAGAAACAGATAAATTTTATTGTTTTCAATCTTAAAACTGATTTTAGGGAAACAGGATGTAGATTACCGAGAATACATAAGAATAACTCAAAAGCGTTAAGTGTTTCTTAAAAAAAAGCCTATTTCCTTAAAACTTGAAATTTCACTAACATCTACGACACTGTTATAAATGAGTATTGCGATAATCTTATCCTATTATTTAGACATCTCCAATCAAAATTTTAAACATCTCAGTGAATCATAAAAATAAGGCTACAAAAAGTGGCATGGTTAATTGAAAACAATTAGAAAAAATATATGCATTAAATTCCAAATAAATTTCCAACTTGATTCCTAGTCTTCGTTCATTAAGGACTAAATGCGCCAATCACCTAAACCATGAAATTTGGTAAATATCTGCTCAATATGCTCGTTAAGTTTCTTTCATTTCACGTATTCCCCTCGTTCATTAATCAATCCGATTATGTTGAAATCTTTAGTCCTTTTTTAGTACGTTTTCCAACTTTTTCAATTATCTAGTACACTTAGTGCCAAGCATTAAATTATTTTACTTTAATTTACTAAATTTAAAGTTGTTATCAGAACAGAGCAATGATTGAATGTACCGTATATTTCATACTTATGTCCATAACATACGGCTCACCAATGATTATTCTTCCATCGTATTTTTTTATTTTTCTTTGTATTTTCCTCTTGCACTTAAAATTTGTAAACCTGACATTTTTTATTTCTCACAGTGAAAACTCTAATAGGTAGGGATAGGAAAATTTCCCGATCGCAAATTTTGCGAATTTAGACAAAAAGTGTCCTTGTAGTGGTAATTAGTTACAAAATACCCCATACTGACTGGGGAAATGACTTTTGAACTCGCGAAACGTCGCGAATTGTGCCCCAAAACGCGAATTTTCATTTTTTTAAGGGAAAATGGTTTAAAGTACATTTCAAACGCCAGAAATACATTAAAGTACATGGAATGTTGTCAATTCGATTTAAACGAACACAAGTGCAAATATTCCTGACGTGTGTGGAAGAGTGCAGTTCATCGTAGCATAACTGATGTTACGATACAATTGATACAATCGCGGGAGGACGACATCGGGCGTTTTCGATTTGCGGCGATACCCGGCAATAGACGGCGATCGCCATCATCGCCATGCCGTATTTCATTATTTTTCTACGTATTTGAAGACGAGATGGACTGCGCATGCATGAATACCTGCTTTGAGTTAACTCAAAAGTTTCATTTCAATGGGTTTGTTCGCCAAGAGTTTTTAATGCTGATTCTGATAGACATATATATAATTGTCGATATATTTATTGCATGGTGTCAAGATCGATTTTGTTGTTTGCATCTCTGCCTTTTGGCCATTTCCGTCAAATTACTGTTTTTTCCAGTGACAATTGTTAAGTAGGCTTGTTTTGTTGCTGGTTTCTCGAGCTTTCAAGTAATTTTGACGAGTTATTGCGATGCCGAATGCAAAATTAAGCGCAAGAGACAGGGCTTTCCAGTACCATAAAGATAGATTTCATTGTATCGATAAAAGTACGGTAATGTGCAAATTCTGCAATTGTCAGGTAGCTTGGGAAAGGAAAGACTCAATTGAAAAACATTTAAAATCTTCGAAGCATGTAACTGCAGCGAAATTTCGCAAGGATGGAAATTCTTTAAAGTTATAAACATCAATCTCCTCCTTCATCAACAGTGCTGCCAAGAAAAAGCAAATTGCTGGTCATTTTGGAAAGCGGATAATAGAGATCTTTCTCAAAGCTGACATTCCTCTCTACAAGTTGGAAAATGAGCACGTGAAATCACTTTTGAATGAATTTGCTGAGGGTAAGTAATTTATTACAGTTACAGTAGCTTTAGGTAAGTTACTTTAGCCTTCCATTCTTTTACATAATAATAGGAAAAATAATGTTTTTTTTAATACTGTGAATAATTTCACCTTCTCGAAAGTAAGCAGATCTGCTGTAATTATAATATTTAACTAACATTTTACGGAATTTCTTCATCATAGGGTTACCATACAAGAAAGTTGAATCCAAGTTATATATGTATATATAAACATAACGTGTTTACTGGCATGTTACAGGTGCTGGTGATATTCCCTGCGTGCGCCAACTGAGGGACAAATACATTCCTGATCTGAGAATGCAGAGAGAGGCCGACATGAAGACTCGACTGATGGACAAGCAGGTGATTGTTTGTTGTGATGAAACAACAGACAAGAGAGGAGAATGTGTTTTTGTGATCTTGCTGAAAATTATTGAGCTTCATGATAGTGCCTTGGACATTGTAGTTGGTGATGTGTGTTGTTTGGAAACTGCTAATTCAAAAACATGTTCAAGAGCAATTTTAGACACACTGAAGAAGTATGAAATACCACTGGATAATGTAACAGCCTTAGTGTCTGATTCTGCTCGCTACATGACAAAATGTTTTCATACACTGGAGAATTTGTTGTCTGATGATGTTCTGATCATTCAGTGCTGGGCCCATAAACTTAATTTAGTACTGGATACTCTTGGGAAACATCTGCCTATTTTGCAGCAAGCAGTATCCAAAGTGAAGATGGCATTCCTAAACACACGGAAAAGAAAGTACCTTTATAGAAAATATTTGGATACAACCTATCCTATTCAGCAAGTGCCACTATTTCCTCAGCCAGTTTTAACCAGGTGGTGCTCGTGGTACGAATCAGTGGCATATCTTGCAAAACATGTGAAGGACATTGTAGGGTTTATGCGCAGTGAGGACATAACAAGTGACAATGCTGGAGTTGATTTTCTCCGTAGTATTTCAGAAGAAGATTTGGAAGCAATCCAAATACAGGCTATGTTCATTACAGAATATGGCAAAGACTGTTGAACTGATCACATTTCTGGAAGAACACTCACAGCCAGCTGTACATGTTCTAGATGGGAAGCTAAGGAGAATTTAGCAAGCTCTTGAACTTGCTGCAGGAGGGAGTTATGGGAGCAATGTTGTGAAACTACTAGAGGATTGTGGAAGGACAGTTAGTAGGGGCAAAATCAGTGCAGTTCTCTCCAATGCATCTTCCCACGCTGTAGCCAAGCTACTGGAGTTACGGGCTAATGATCCTGCTAAACAGTTATATAAATACATGAATGTATTTGACCCTGCTGAAATAGTACAAATGATTATCACTGAAGAACTTGTGCAGAAAATTAAGAAAGTAAGTTCGTGTTCCAAATTGGATGATACTGATATAATGCGAGGCTACAAGGAACTGAAATCTTTTGTGAAGAATCTTGTAACTGGAAAGCTAATGGTAGATATTGCAGCAGTGTTGCTAGGGATGTCGTGTACATTTCCAAAATTTAGTGAAGCTGTGTTGAAATCAATTTGGATTCCTTGTGCAAATGTAGACTGTGAACGGTTCTTTCCTACATACACAAGAGTGTTGGGCGACCAGCGTCATCGTTTATCTCAAGAGAATCTAGAACTCTTTAGTGAAGTATACTTTGAAAGTTGAAGCAAATATAATCTAGTAGTTCTCAGAGTGTAAGCATGCAAAATGTTGAGTGGCATTGATTCTCAGTGATCCTAGTGGCCTGACCTGACTCTGAACAAGAATGCATAGAACATCCAGATGGTTGGCTGTTTAAAAAAATCATGGAATATTGTGTTAAAGTGTTAGTTTAGTTGTTAAACAGTTTAGAATTACAGTGCCTAGTAAGATTTCATTTTTGTAAGGATTTACCAAATTTGATACTACTTGGCATTATAAAGATAGATTTTGAGGATGACGTACTCTGTTATCTATGTAACTCTAGATGTGACCAGTGGGGTTTTTAAAAGAAGCGATTTGGATTGTATTTACATATTAGAAAGGATTAAAGCTAACTAACTATGCTAAACACCGTGCAATTTTTATACATATCACATTCCCCATGTCAATACACGAAACGTATTACAATTTACTTTTAAACTTAGCGCCACCTTTCCAGGTTCCGCCACTGAGGTGATTGTCTTCAGTCATAACATGGCTAGAAGGGAAGTGTCACATAATAACCCAGATCATATTTGGTTAAACTATGGTAGTGAGGCTTTGAAATAACCAGTATTTTAAGTATATATATTTAAATTTGTGGTTACTGTGAAAACACCGAAATGTCTAGTTGAAAGTACCGACTTTCCAATTTCAAAGTCCCGCTTTTCTCCCTCTCAAACCACCGAAAAATTCCTATCCCTACTAATAGGTTATGTACCTGCTAAAACAGAGAAAAATTGTAACATATATGGATTTAAATAACAGAAAAACTGATAAATATCTTGAGAAAAGGCTTGAATACTATGATGGATCAATTTAGCATTTCAAATACATTCTCATAGAAAATATGGCAATACATTTTTCACTTTGTTTTCAAGTTAAACTTTAATTAAAATACAAATTTGAATATTAAATAATAAATATGACAATTTTTGACCAAATACAAATAATATTATTATTAATAGAATTATGGAAATCAAATAACGCTAGTTATGGAACAAATATCACGATTTATAGCCTAGAGGAATCTAGCGTCTCGGCTCCTCTTCTCAATAAGTTTATATTTCATAATGAGGTCAAAAAAGGTTGCAAATAACTGCCACTGTGTAGGCAACAAAAGGTGTACGAAAATACTCCGAACTAATATACCAAAGGGAATATACAAAAACATACACCGGATGACCGATCCATTGTCCATTAAACGTTTGAAGCGCCCTGATTTCTACACAAGTATAACACCATCCCGCTCTTATTTATTCTGGGGCAGAACGCTTATCTTCCACCGCATTCATCGCACAACTCAACACTATGCGCTTCAAGAACCATCAACAGTCCGCGATGAACCACCCGCTGGAATTCCCACGTCGGCACATGGAAACAACAACATGTACAGTGAATGGAAACAGATTACTCGGCAATTTACATGGCTTGAAGCCTTAAGTATTTCACCTCCCCCATGCAAAATAATGTATATCATCAATAGCTCCCGTTCTCTCCGTGATGGTACTTCCACGCTCCCCCCGATCCGATGTGCCCCTGATAATCGCCATTAGCGTTCTCCGATTGAAGTTATTCATACGAGGGCACCGCCGTTTTCGGAGTGCTTTTCCAATACTTTCATTTTGCCTGCTTTTGTCCCAAGCCCCACGTCGTATAATTTTCATGGGTACAAAAGCTATAATTACACTGATAATTTTCTCGTGAATTAATTTGTTAATGAAAATACACATAATTCAACAGCTTATACTGGCTTCAAGTTATTCCATCGGGTAACTCTGAACACTCTGAACAAAATGTGACCATAATTTAGTATTCCAACTAAAATATGCGAACACGTAAACGCAATTTGAATACTTGATAAAGATCGTAATCGAAGACCGACATCTATACCTCCAGTTGCGATAATGTGAGGACGTATACATATTATTCACATGAATAATTATTATACACTTGAGAAAACTAAACCTGGACACCACCAGATGTGCATCTCCACCACTCAGCACCAAATCCCATTCCTAATATCTTTTCCTCTCGTCATCTTGCTCATTACCCCCCCCCCCCTAACTAATCACCATCCGCCTGTTCAGTGTCATTAAATTTACTTTTTGGAATTCGGAGTCACTAAGAGTTAATTCATTCTTCTCTATTATCTTTTTATCTAGCCGATTAGGCACTGTGAATTCAGCGAGATAAAGTACTCATTACCCTCCAGTCCCTCCAGAGGTCAGTAACCCCGCCCAGAGGTCAATGACCCCTCCATAGGACAATGACCCCACACAGAGTTCAATGCCCCAACTCGAGGTCAAAGTCGATACTCAGAGGTCAATGACCCATTTAGAGGTCAATAACGCCACCTAGAGTTAAATGACCACAACCAGAGGTAAGTGACCCCAACCAGAGGTCAGTGACCGCACTAGAAGTCAATGACCCAACCAGAGGTCAATGATCCCTGGTTGGGGTCAATGACCTACTAAGAGGTCATTAACCCTACTCAGAGGTCGATAACCATAACCAGAGGTCAATGACACCACCCAAACGTCAACCCCGCTAAAGGTCAATAACTGCACCCAGTGGTCAATGACCCTCAGAGGTCAATGACCCCAACCAGAGGTCAATGCCCTAACTCGAGGTCAAAGTCGATACTAAGAGGTCAATGAGCCATTCAGATGACCACAACCAGAGGTCAATGACCGCAACCAGAGGTCAATGACCCCTCTAAAGGTTAATGTCCCTACTCAGAGGTCAATAACCCTACTCAGAGGTCGATAACCATAACCAGAGGTCAATGACCCCGAGGTCAATGACCCTAGCCAGATGTCAACGACCTCTACCAGAAGTCAATGACCCAACCCAAAGGTCAATAAGGTCATAAAGGACCCCGCTAAAGGCAAATAACTGCACCCAGTGGTCAATGATCCTCAGAGGTCAATGACACCTACTCAGAGGTCAATGACACCTACTCAGAGGTCATAGACCCCTCCAGAGGTCAATTACCCCAAAAAGAGGTCAATGACCCCAACCAGAGGTCAATGCCCTAACTCGAGGTCAAAGTCGATACTAAGAGGTCAATGAGCCATTCAGAGGTCAATGACCTCTCCTAGAAGTCAATGACCCCAAAAAGTGGTCAAAGACATCAACCAGAGGTCAATGACCCGAACCAGAGGTCAATGACCCCTCTAAAGGTTAATGACCCTACTCAGAGGTCAATAACCCTACTCAGAGGTCGATAACCATAACCAGAGGTCAATGACCCCACTAGAGGTCAACGACCCCGCAATAGGTCAATAGCCCCACTAGAGGTCAATGACCCCACCCAGAGGTCAATTCCCCAACCAGAGGTCAACGACCCCTACCAGAGGTCAATGACCCCACCCAAAGGTCAATGACCCCGCTAAAGTTCAATAACTGCACCCAGAGGTAAATGACCCTCAGAGGTCAATGACACCTACTCAGAGGTCAATGACCCATTCAGAGGTCAATGGCCCAAACCAGAGTTCAATTACACCACCAGAGGACAATAACATCTCCAGAGGTCAATTACCCCACCCAGAGGTCAATGACCCCACTAGAAGTGATTAACCTCACCTATAGGTCAATGACACCGTCAGATGTCAATGACACCACCCATTGGTCATTGACCTTACTCGAGGTCTGTGACCCTACTCAGAGGCCAATGGCCCCTACAGAATTCAATGACCCCAATAGAGGCTAATGACCCTACTCAGAGGTCAATAATCCAACCCGAGGTCAATGAGCCTACTCAGTGGTCAATGACCCCTCCAGAGGTCAATGACCCCACCCAAAGGTCAAAAACCCCACTACAGGTCAATGACCACACCAGAGGTCAATGACCCCACTAGAGGTCAATGACCCTTCTCAGAGGCCAATGGCCCCAACTAGAGCCAAATGACTCCACTAGAGTCCAATGGCCCCACTCATAGGTCAATAACCCCAACCAGAGGTCAATGACCTCACTAGAGATAAAATCCCAGCTATTTTTGTTCCATAACAGAAAATCATATTTAGTCATAATTAAATCGTAACGTTAAATTTTTCCTCTTTGACTCGTTTTCGAATGAAAACTTTTTTCATCTAGAACAAGAAATAATGTGCAATCGTCAAAATGGCCTATTTGGTGAAATTATATTAGTAACCACCTATAACGTACATAATTATGGACTGTTTTATTCCATTTTACACCAAACAAATTAAGAGTTAAGTATTACTCCATGACTGACGTCGAGTATCTACTTAACAAATTTTTCTAGCTGTCGGCTTATAAAATGTAAGAATTTGTTTTTTGTATCATTAATTTTGGTACTTCTGAAATACGTAGGATCAGTCCTACTATGATCATCATCATCATCAAAGACTCAGGGTTCTTTGATGTTCCTTCTAAATTATTCTCATTACGTTTTTCTTTTTCTTGATTTGTTAATGGCAGAGTGGGATTAATAATTAGAGGAGGTTCATAAGAGCCCTAGTCGGTGATTCTCTTCTAAGGGAGGCCAGATAAAGAGGGGTAATTATGCACTGAAAACTCTTAATATCCTGATTACCAGGTGCCGGAGCGATAAAAGGGACGAGAGAGAAAAGTAAATGAGTGCTTGAAGAAGCCGGCGAATGGCCTTGTAAGCGTAAACCCTCAAGCGTATCCGACGGTAATTTTCCTCCCGTCGTTAAAGCACATTACTCATTTTCATGAAGAGTATAATCGAAAAGCACATGCCATTATTTCACTTTATAACAATGTTTTGGTCGCGTAACTCAATGAAGACTAACCAGAGCAAAACTGCCGACAAGAAATCACTCAGATTTCAGGTTTTATGGGATCGATACTTAAAGCTTTCTTATGCATTCTCGTCAAGAAACCATGTTCTAGGATTGGTGAATAGTCAAAGTGTTTTCGAGTAACGTCCGCCAGATAAAAGAATAGGAGATTCATTTCCTTCTTAACTGATTAATAATACGAGCAGTCAGGCTTAAATAACTGCTGAACTTGTTTTTTAGTTTTTCTTAAAATGCTTCTTATAAGAAGTCGTGCACTAAAGTCCAACAGAACTGAAAAAGATATCTATATTTTATAGTTATGATAATTCAGTAACTTATGTAAGACAAACTATTGAATTAAATTCTAATTAGAGAGTAAGAAAAATGGACGATAGAAGAATTTTATGATAACCTCAGGGAAATATAGGAGAAAACTATAACTTTTCGATGAATACAGAGAAAAAAGGGAAAAGACCTCGTTAAATTGGCGCTAGAGGATCGCGATTACCCTAAAAATTTGATTTATGATCGCCAACAGAAGATAATTCTTATTAAAACGCTGTTGACATCGTGTAGCTATATCAATAATCGCCACTTCACCATCATATCCACCAAATAATGGCTCCTTTCGTTCAATTTGAACAATAATGACCTAGTACTATTTTAATGGTGGTCTAATTTTACATTTTCCACTCATAAGTTTTACCATCAAAGCAATGTATCTAATTAGCGAACTGATCATGACCTTATAGAACTGGGTAAGGAAGCTGGCAAAGGTTAGTTATGGGGAGAAACATGAGTCAAACGTCTTAAATAGAAGAGGCGCTGCGGAACCAAGTATACTTAAGACCAAAACAGTTCAACAAAAAAGACAGTGTCGCGATGATAAAACTCGCGAATATATCACCTCCACATATAATAAGAGACTGCAGCGGAACCCAAACATAATAATGCATAAGTCACATCTCGAAGCCTGCAAGAGATTTCTATATTCCCTTCCTACATTAGACGAATATTAATCATTACACCATGTTGATGGTCGACAAATCATTTTCTACAATTTTCAAGTATAACATAATTAATTTAAGAACCAAGTGTGTTTTTTCAAAAACTGTTCTTTCCAGTACCTAGCTCATTTTTTGCAATTCATGTAGTCTTCTCTTCTGACCGTTCTTGCTCTTTTTGGATTCCGTGTTTTAACTGTGAAAGCCAATTTTAAAAGGAGAAGAGCTGAAGTGCCAAGAGACACTTGGGAATCTAGAGTGATCGGTGGAAAAGAATCATCTTGTATTTCAGGAAATATGTTTAATATAAAAATGGGTTGTAACTATTAGAGAATAGTTTTATTTTCTGTCATTCTATGTCCGTCAGCTGATATCAAGCATTTTCTCCAAAATTCATTATTTTCTGGTACTTATATAAAGGTATATAAAGACTGTTATTGCGAGAAACAGCTATCTGCGCTTTTTCAGCGAGAAAATTTTACTAAAAAATTGACGTGGTAAGATTTAAAAGGGGAATGTTGAACGGGTTAGCATCAAAGATAATACAATGAGAAGAAGGTAACTGATAGCGAATGGCAAAAATGACGGAAGATAAAATAAGAAAGTATACATTACTCTTAAAAGAATTGTTGGTAAAAATCTTAGGTAGAATATGTTCTCCGAGTAGGGCAACTGGCCTTTTCCCCTCGTTAAAATTTGATAACTGTATGTATCTGACACAAAAGGGAGCAATCTTTATCCCTTTTTTATGGTATCCACTCTTAAAGCGTATCTGAAAGTACACATGCTCTATGAGCGTTCTGTGATAAACTGAAATGTTTAACTGGTACCAGGTATTGAGAAAGTGACCAAGATTCATCATTAATCAAATGGAAAGAAATCATAAAATGACAAATTATACTGTCTCTGAAAGAGTAAAATTAAAAAAAGGATATGATCTCCTTAAAGATAATCTGCTGAGTGTCCAATTAAAATGACAGAGTGTTCTATTGAACGCCATACTTCTCAATGCCTCAAAACATCAAAAAGAGAAATAACTCATCAATTTTGCAAATATTTGCGAAAACGCTTCAACATAAACGCAGTGACCAAACTTAATCACGAACAATTTCTAAACAAACCGAAATAAGTAAGAGTGGGTTGAAAAATAATAGGACCACCTTCAGTAAATTTCCCTCATATTCGGTGCTTTTCTTACCACGAATGTAAAAATAGACACTCGCTGCAAAGATCTGAACAAGTGAATGCCATTTTATTATGTCATGATGTTGAAACTGCTCGAAGCTGGATACAGATGCGAACCTTAACTACATCCAAGACTCAATACATACAGTCGAGATGGCAACGAAAAATATGAAAGAAATAAATTAACTTAACTTTGAGCTGAAAGCCAGGAAAGGTAACCATAGCGTTACGCAAATGGAGGAGTTGAAAACCCTATTGAACATTCTTACAAAAGGAGTAATAGAAGACAGAGCAAATAGACATAGTAACCGCCGACATCAGGCAATTTAAAAGGGCGTCTTTTGAAAGTGGCGTAGACTATTAATGAAGAGATGACATTGAAATAAAAGAAATGGAAGAAAAAAATGTAAGAGTAAGGTCTCAAATAGGTTTGCGAGAGGTAAAGGGAAAAAGTGATGGCTGAATAAGCTGAATAAGAGTCTTCAAAAAGGAGAATCTATATATATAAAAACGAATGTATGTCTGTGTGTCCTGTATGCATTACTACACTGTTCATCCGATCGCCAAGAAACTTTGGAAAGTTGTTGAGTACACTCTTGCAAAGGTTTATGGTATAAACATTTTTTAATTATCGCCCCCCCTCCCCCCCAAGGCCCTCTTAATATTTCGAATACTTTTTGCGCAACAACGCCCGACGGGTTAGCTAATAATCCTAACCTCAGTTTTAATCCTATCGTGCTGAAATTTTGCCGAGTAATAGTTCAAGGCAGGAGGAAAGTTATAGGCTACTTTAAAATGATCTCAGGGCCCATAAAAGTCCCATGGCCCTCTTAGGTGGGCCCTTTAGGTGGGAGTCTCAGGGCCCTTAGATGGTTCGCGGTACGTATCGGGTTTTGTGCAGTGGTTTCATTTTTTACTTTTTTAAATTATTTCCGCTCAAGACAGAGAGTTGGAATTTTTTAATTAAATGTCTGAATAAATGAAGTTTTTAATTCTGTCAATTAATTATCCTTTTCTCTTCGTAATTGACTGAAAATTGCGTTTTTAGCTGCAGAAACACATATTTTTCAGTGAAATCAACAATACCATATTCGCTTGACAACCAGATTTCGGTTATTGCTGTTGGAATTCATATTGCTTAGTTGAGCCGATTAGGAATTCTAAGCATTGAAATTTGTTCATCGGTTAATTATTTCGTTTTTTAAAACAACTTTAACTAAAGATATAGAGTTGAAATTCATTTTATCGCATACCCGAAAGCATGATACTACTAAAATTAGTGGTATCATGCCCGAAAGAATGAAGTTTCTCTCTTTTTCAATCGATTTTTTTAACGCATTTTCCATGACAACCAAATAAACAAACAAAAATAAACATCAAATCAAATCTTAATTAACGAATCGCCAAGAAACTTTAAGAAGTTGTTGAGTACACTCTTGCGAAGGTTTCGAAGGTTGAAGGTATAAAAATGTTTTCAATATCGCCGCTCCCCCCCCCTCCCCCCCCCCCCAAAGGCCCTCTTAATCTTTCGAATACTTTTTGTGCAACAACGCCCGACGGGTAAGCTAATAATCCAAACCTAATTTTTCAAATACGATCTTTATTTTAACCAATGAGAGATGTTCTTATTTTAACCAATAGATATTGAGAAACCATTTTACATTAGGTGGAGCGCCAGTCGTTTCAAAATATTAGTGTTGGCACGCAAGCTTCGCAAAAAAGCGAGGAGCGGCAACCAAGCAAGCGAAGCAGATCGTTTACGAGTTGCTCAATCACGTGCATCAAAATCATATTAGTGAGACATTATTGTTTTAAAAGGTACGTAATTTATTTTTGCGTAAAATATTTTGGTGCAGTGGTCTCTTTGTCTGATTATTTTAAATTATTGCATTCGATTTTCGTATATCCTTCGCTTTTTCCTAAAATTGTACATTTTAGCTCGAAAATCTTTAATGTTTGTACTGCTTCAGCAAAATAATATTTTATTAACTTGGAAGCCCCAGCATAGGCATGGAATGGAAACTCATGGCATCATTTGTACGTTACAAATTTCTGTGTAGGTACGAGGAATTCATTGGACTGAGTCTAAAAGTCGTTTAGGGACCAATTTTGATTCCGGAAAAGATTTGTGGGTCAAACCATGAAAAGTATAAAAATCAGTGGGGAATTCAGGATGGAGTATTTTATTTTTCAAATTTAAGTAGGCAATTGGAGGAATTTTGTACATGCCAATGTGTGTACTTTTTTCATGTTCAGCATACTTTGTAAGTTTTACTCAGAATATTTATTGCACGACCGGTTAGGTTACAAATTTAAGGCTGAAACTATTGAATTTGTTGAGTGTGTACTTTTTACATGTGTGCCTGCTAAGAAAGAAAAAGAGGCAATGCAACGCATGCCGGGCACAGCTAGTACGAAATAAAATATAATAGAGTTTAGGTGAACGTCGCCACTTTGCCTGAGCTTAAACGTACCCGTGAGTTGTCCAGATCACAAGAGAGTTCTGCGTCTCTTAATTGTGTCCTTACTAAAATATCCTTTCGATAAATTCATTTTACGATCTTATTTCCGAAGATTATATGTTTAGGAATAGGTACACGTACGGGTGGAACTGAGCGTTTAACTTCAAAGAAAATATCCTTATTGAAACATATAGATTAACATTAAAGTGCATACTTTGAGTATGAATATTAAAGTGTATACTTTGTGAATGAATATTAAAGTGTATACTAGTGCAAATGACTGTGTTGTATGTACTTTTTTGTTCGTACGTAAAATCTCCGTTCACGGAGCCAGATATACCAAGGCCTTCGAAACCTTGCGCACGTGGTACACCTATTATTATTGTAAATATTCTTGAATCGTATTTTCTTCAGTAGTAGCACTTACTACAAAGCAATATTTCCTAAAATATTAAAATTCCTAAAATATAGGCATACAGTTGGTACAAGTTTCACACGTAAAAGTTTTTAGCTAAAAATTTAATTTTAATGCCTTTCACTGAGAATATTGTAAATAATCACCTATTTCTCTGTGTCAATTCCGCCATGTTTTTTTCTTTCCGATGGAACCCTGATTTATACCTATAAATCTTTTTCCCCAATATCTAAATTTCGTCCCCAGGAGGCGATTGCTATCCCGTTGAGTAGCCTGCTCTAAAATTTGTCATTCATGCCCTATAACTTGGCATACCGACTCGTTATTCCCTTACACCTCACTCTTTCTTTCAATAACCTCCTTCCTTTCTCGAATGAACTCTTACACTTGTTTTTGTCTCTATTAAATCACCTATGATAATGGTTGTTGAGCTGAAACCATTGTCGTGTTGTAAAGTGCCATTTTAAGTGGCATTGTAATGGAATTTTATTAACTTTCTTTACTAGAAGGTTTAACATATCGTCGCCAGATGCTATGAGCAATATAATGAGCTGATGATTGTAACTTTTTAATGTTTTTTAGCATATTTATCGCACAGAGTGAAACTGTATTAATGTTTTCTACGAAAATTTACAGATTTCAAGATCCAAGAGAAAAAGGTCCATTTCAATACCTTCCAAAATCTCATGCGTCAAACATTTCCATGATAAGTGAGCAGGTTGAATTACTTCTAAATCTGCATATTACCCTGCGAGCGGCCGCAAAGGTGTGTGGTTGGAAGCGTTAGCACAGCATCCATCAGTGAAAATGGAAAATAGGGGGCGAGATGACAGGGCGTAATTGTATGATTGAACAATTTTGTGTTCACAAGTTGTTTCACTTTATATCCACCTAGTTTTTGATAAATCACTTAACGTCTTATTTAAGACATATCATACATATCAGCGTTTCATTACAACCATTGATAGTTAGAGGAAAGAAGGAATTTTTGTACCCATCAGTTAGGTAGTATCTCTCTTTAACTTGCCCGTCTATCAGTTCAAAGGTCATGGAGTGGAGTAAACATAATATCCTCTATATATATAGTGTCCTATCGAAGTTCGCCAGAAGGATATTTTTCAAGGAGTAAGGACCTAGCGTGTGTCCTCCTAGTCGCCAGTGGTTTTCTCCTTGGGTCTTTCATGAGCTCTGTTCCACTTTCTGTTTGCTCGTAGCAGTTGTTTTACTAAGTTGAACAAATTTATCATCTATCATTCCAATCTTTATGCCACCATATTTCACTCTCCGTCATCTATCCCGTCTTTCACTCAATGCAGTACCAAATCCACTGACGTTGTTTGTGCGTGTTTTTATGTTTGAGCTCGCCAAACTGATCGTGGTCGCGTCGCTCTTATCTCCCTCTAGCGGGATGTTGAGAACTGCTTTGATGGAGGGTTGATGCGTTGGATATGGATGCATTGATGAATAGATCGCTCTATATCGGATCGGATCGATGAATAGCGCGAAAAGAACGGTGGCTTCTTTTCGCGCTAACGGTTCGCGCTTTTTATGTCACTGAAGCCAAGCCTAATCTGCAATTTTTCCCATTTACATAGGAATTCTTTTAATGATAATGTTCTTTTTTTCCCTAATGAAATCAGGGCAATAACGACTTTTAATTCACTTTCTACGCTCATCAAAATTTATCTCAAAATTCAATTTGAAGCTTGTGTTTTTGGAGCCGTCAAAAATGTACGTATTTAACTGTACTCAATATTATTATTTTCATATGTTCATTACATTTGACGAATAAAGTTCCGCTAAAGTGTGCAAACAACTTGCGTTTGTAGTATTTCTCGAATGAAAACCTAGAAAGAACATTTTTAAATGTTCATAAATATTTTAATTAACTATCCCAATGACACTGCATAAAAATAATGTGACAAGAATGGAGAAAGATTATTATCTAATATGTAACGAAGAAGACAACATATCTTATCTGAATAATTAGCTTCGAGGCCTCCAAAAAATATTCATACATTTAATTTATAAATACCGTCCTCTTAAATCTTTGCCCGAATTATAGAAATGTTAGTACTTAAAATAATTATGTAACCAGTAAGCAAATCTACATTAATGAGTACCATTTGTTTTCCGTGTTTCACTTAAGGTCTAAGCTCAGGCTTTTGAAAACCGACCTCCGCTACATACTCAAGAATACTCCATTTTACCAGAGGGTTCATTCCAGAATGTGGCCATTCGGGTTTTTTTTTATCTTCTTAGGCTCTCGTATTCCACATGGGAAGGTGCGGATCCGAGATCATCAGAAAGATTGATTAAACTTTGATATCATCCTAGTGCTACTTTTAATAAGTGTCGTACGAAAACAGCAAAGTCAATAATATTGCATAAATTGGAAATTTTCTCATAAGAAAATATTTCTAAAACGTAAGTGCACATGTATTTAAAGCATCGAAAAGTAAAACAATCAGGAGTATTTAGAGTATCAAGGTTAAGCGTTATAATGAATACAGACGGGGTATTTCAGTGCTTATTACCCAATGACCTACAGCCACAATCATATATTTTAAGAAGTAATGGTCACACAGTGCTATTCAGCATATTCACAGCGTATATTCATTTTCTCCTGAATGTGTAAACCTCAAGTAAAGCCTGATAAACACCGTACACCGAAAAGTTAATCCATTTGCAACGATCTGATAAACAAAGGATTAACATTTAAGATAGGCTTTCTAATACTTTCCACTCCACCCCTGTTCACCTTTTTCACACCCTTTTTACTTCTACTTCCTTGATAATTTTCTTCGTGAGTTTCCTTTAATGATTGTTGACATCCATTTCTCTGGGAATTATTAACAGGGAAATGCAGTGTTTCTCCATTCCATTCAATGCATGCCTGCAGTAGAATATTTTACAATCATGTGATCTCTCTCTAAATATTCCATGCAATGTCTAATAGTTTAAAGTTTAAAGCGCTGAGTAGATTTATTTATGACCGTGTATTCCTTTGTTTGCCTTGGCGAAATTCATTTTCGGACATTGGGTGGAGATTACCCATTAGTACACGAAGATCAAACTGATTGACTGGGACAGATTTCGCATTACGTCAGCGACGCGCCTTACACCCGTAGCATGCTTCTTACTGGGTTTTGTACGAAAAATTGATTGATGTATCCCTCCTCATCTATTCGTTGAAGAACTGACAACTCAACAACAAGAAGACCCAACGCCTCCGTGACCAATTTAAATGCGTTTATGCTTCGTAGCATCACTCTCATAATCACAAAGACGCAAAATCTTCAGCTATGGACGCACGATATTCTCCCATTTTTTATACCGTGTGCAAACAAAAATGTAGGAAAACTAAATTTAACGAGAGAAATTAATAAAATTTGGTGTAGTCCCTCCTGTTGCGGTGTTGTTCTGTGTTCAAGTGTTCAAATACTCGAAATGGCCCAGGATTATTACACTCGCCATTTACTCCCGGACCCATGCCATTTTACAAGAATCGCCTATTCCGGGACGGTAACATGCAGGGAAGCTGAAGGATTGGAGTAGGAAAAAACGAGGAGGTATGATTTGCTGATATCAAAGATTCATGACCCGAACAATAAAGCGAAGGGACTCTTCGCTTTTCCAATGCGTGCAGAGATACACACACCTGGGAAGATAGGTGAAGATATATCGGTGCGGCTCCCTCGCCTACATTGGAGAAAGATAACTATAGTGCGGAGAAAGTGTGGTAAAAAATGAACTGAATAGAAAAAATATGCAATGATTGATCCATAGTGAATAGAAGCAGAAACAGGTTAAGTAAAATTGTTTAAAAATTATCACTAAAACTGTCAATAATTAAGAAAAAAATGGAGAACTAGATATTGTGTTATAAAAAAATGAATCGATTCAAACATTCACAAAGTCTAATAAGTGTCATATGGAACTAAACGCCATTTCATTTTGTGCCCATTTTTCGATCAATAGCAACATTTTGACACCCAATGTCTTGGAAATTGGTATCAGAATCGTTTTTAGGTAATATGATAATTCATTCACCGTTTGGATGAAACTAAATCGCGAAAACGACGTGACGACTTGAAAAATACAACCCTTGTTCCGATGGAATTCCCGAGAAGACTTTGAAAATTAATCACAGGGTATATATAGGATAGTATTCAGTTTAAATATACTATTCAGGAAGAGTAGACGAAGAAATATATACTTCTGAAATGCGTTAATTCCTTTGTATTATAAGCCACCTTATACAATACGACAAAGCCATCGAGTTAAAAACCTTCCCGCAGGGACACGCATTTTCCCCAATTTCATTTACAGTCTAATGATTGATTTTCCAGAGAAACTCCTTTTTACGAGTGCAAAGTAACTTATATCTTATTTTAATACTTTGTTAACTTTCACCACTTTATGTTTAGAGAATAATAATGGGTAATTAAACCGGTTTTTATGACTATGTGAAACAAGAACGGCCATAGAATGCCTTGATCTAAATTAATGACACAACACTTTATACGTTTATGACATGCATGAGATTAAGATAGGGTGGTTTTGAAATGAATTTATTTGTAATCAATAAGCTAAAGATAATGCATTCGTATAAAAATCCGCAAACATAGTGCACAGTTAAATGAGTTTTTCTGTAGCATATCGGTAAAGATGCTTCTCAAGCACTCAGCCTTTATTTCCAGGGTAGCCGTCAAAACGCATCACCATAATAAACGCAAGGGAAGAAAGAACGGAATTCCCTCAACAATGCAAAAGATTGGCTATAATACTTCAAGACAAAAAAGGATTCAGAAAGAAAGGTGAGTCCAAAGTATGAGATTTGTTGAGGAAGATAATGGAATTGTCTTGGGGTTGAAATACCGCGTCAGAGGAGAATTAGTAACAGAACAGCAAAACAGGGTTAGTATCTGAGGTTGAAATGAGGATTAGATGGATTAGGGGAGGAATAAAGAAAGGAAAGACGCTTCAAGAGAAAGACCCGAAAAGCTAGGAAGTTGAAAAAAACGTTAAGATCCTTGAAAATCCAAGAGACATCACCTTAATGGAATGGAAACCCTTGGATTTGGATATGCAGAAAGAAACTGAAAATTGGAGATAATTTTAAAAAGGAAGATGAAAACAGTAAAAGGTCCGGATTAGGTATTTATCCAAATGCCATGTTGTGGAAAAGACAATTTTGAAAGTAAGCTCATAAACGGTTGAGTGCTAAAGAAGGTATGTCAAGCACATTATAAAATGCATATAAATACGATTACCTAGAACGTTTAAGCATAAAAAATAAATGAGGACTATTTGTAACAAAATTAATGTTAGAACAAAAATCTAGCAGTAAAATTGTCTTAAATGTCTTTCATTTTCACATATCAAGGTATGTATTTCCAGCGATAAGGAAAATTTCTCTTCTGATATTCGGATTCGAGAGTATAATAAAGCCGAACTCAGAATAGCGGATCGTTTCTACGAAAATAGAGGAAAACATAAAGAAAGGAAACGTTCACATAATAAATGAATTACTATGCTTGAGAAAAACTTTATTTTTATCTGCACGAGACGTGGATTCTTGGGTACATAATGTACATTCAGCGCACCTGAGGCCATCGGGTGAGTTTAAATTTCAAAGCTATGCATGTCCCATCTGTGTTTTTCCCAAAATAAATTATTTCCATCCTGTTTTCAGGCAACCCGAGCACACTAAATCCGTTCCCTGTTTACTGGGCGTCTTGCCTCAATAGATGGTCCCTCATTTCTCACTCCTTAAGACATTCTCTACACTGTAGCAGTTTCTGCATAATGATTGCTATAAATTCGCGATGGCAGAAAAACGTGAGACATTCACAACAGATATCCTAATATAATGAGAGGATTGGTTGAGCGCGAACATCTCCCTTCCCATTTGTGTACCAGTTGGTTTATTCTGAAGCGTCTACAATACAGCAGATAAGGTTCATCGAAGAAGGTTGCGAATAGACAGGAGAAAACGTTCAGTTGCTCGCTATCCACTAAATGGAACATGAAATGGAAGTTTCTCCAGCTGCGGATTCACCAACTTGGAAATGTAGCTAGTGGAGCTCTAGGTGATGAACAGCTGCGAGGAAAATTTTACAGAAAGGAAGGTAGGAATACATTTTGGTCATAAATATGACATCAGTATGAATTACAGACATAGAAATAATAATGCCGCCGACTTAGCGTCACCATTTCCCCTCTCACCAACATTGTTGGTATGATCATTTTTGCTTAAATGTCAGCTCAGCAACTTTAGTCTATGATTGGAAAGTTTCAATCATGTATCAGTATTGTGTCATCTAACATTGATATATTCATCAGACCCCCTGTTCAATTTATCAGGTATTATTGTCCTGAGGTGTCATAGTTTTTGAGTAGTTAAAGCCAACTCCGGTGCACGCTTTTTTGGGTACACTGATCTAATCAAGATAAACTATATTATTAACTATAAAACAAAACGATGAACATCTTTCACATCGAAATTTTCAACTTAATATATCTTGTTCTAGTGACAAAATAATGATTATTGGGGTGATAAGGTTCATCTAAGAGGGTTGCGATTAGACAAGAGAAAACGTTCAAAATTTGCAACTTTATATCTCTTGTTCTTGTGACAAAATAATGACTATTGGGGTGATAAAAATAACTATGTGCAATCTATGATGGCACTAATGTCACGTCTTAGGACAATTTTATGTAAGAAAGGTAGAAAATACTGACTAGCTGGCGTTCAAGTATCGTTTGTTCTAACCCGGCAATAAGACAGCTCCTTTCCTCAATATGGGTTCCACAATCAATAATTTGTCTGGCCAACATCTCCGAAAGCATATCGTCCACCTTGTAATGAATGTATTTTTTATTATTCGTTTTGCTTTAATTATATGCCAAGCTAAACCTGACGTAATTCTGATAATGTATTGACCGGAGACGATTGCTACCCTGTTGGACGCTCAGCCTATCCGCGATCTCCCCTGGGAGCACGCGTAAACACTCATGTCTGATTTGCAAAAATATCCCACGTCAACTACCCCCTCCACCTCTTCTGCAATTTCTGGAGGAATTACTTCCTCGTGGAGGATACATTTTCCCAGCAGTGGCCAACCGGATTTATGTAAGTTGAATCCGCCCTACCACCAACTCCTGGATGCACCATTCGATAGCAATATACTGAATGCTTTTTCATGGTCTATTGGTCAATAAATATACTACTCGGTCGTCTATTAAGGAGTTTGAACTTCTATCTCTGTTAAAGTGAAATAATTCATTAAGAATGATACAACTGGTATTACAGTAGAGACGAGGTCAGATACATTCACACATTACATATGCGACTAGAAGGCTATATGATTTCACAAATGAAAATATATCCACGGATTACAAGCAAAAACGGATCACAAATAATGATCTTAGGAGTCAAACTAAAAGGAAATGTGTCAAGCAGGTATCATATTTTGGTAGGAGTAACACTGCAGTAAAACGGAAACAAGAATGAAAAGAACACACAATCAAACAAATGTCAGGTGGGAGATAGCGGGAGATAAACTGCCTTGTGGTAGGATTAACGTAAAGTTGAAAGAATAATTTCAAAATAGAGAAGTCTGTCATTGAATGGGAAACAAGCCCCAGTAGTCTATTCCACTATACACTGGCATGAAGTAGATGCATGCAGGAATATATAGCTCGCAATGAATTGATACTACATATATACGTAAAGGTTAGCTTAACCGAGCTTCGACCAAACCAAAAACCACTGACTCCGTACACTAGAAATTATTGTACGCAATTGTATCCTACCTACCCATTGACCAGGTTAGATGTTAAGCCTAAATAAATTACTTCTTAACTTTAACTTCTTCCTAACTTTCTCTCCCCAATCGTGAATGTTCCCACTTGTGAATGTTCAAACTTGTGAATGTGTCCCCACTTGTGAATGTGATGGGAAGTTCACGTGAACTTTCCATCAGGAATGTCTATGTTAATTGGGTTAAGCGAGCACTGTATTTATCAAGCAATGTATGTCATCACATATTTTTAATAGTAAACTATGACACCATTAATATTCTAAGACACGTATACTCAAGCGAGCAATTTGACTGGAAAATTTTCCTTTTGCATTTGAAACAAGAGAGCCACCTCACGAACAGCTTTGAAAAAGTTAAAAATCTTACTTACAGGGAAGAAATAAAGGCCTATGGAAATCAAGGAAATATACATACACACGAGAATAATGAAGTGTTTAACGTCGCTGACGGTTCGCCATGCCCCAATTCTCTTAATAATCAAATTATGTAAAAATACTCAGCAAGGAAAATTCCCTTTGCGTAATTAATACGAAGCGACATAAATACTGCTTAAGAATACTCCTTTACTTCAGCTGTTAAATAACAACAAAGACAGCTTTTCTCACATTTCAATCCAAATAAATTCTCACAAAATCGTGAGCTCCACGATAAGAATTAAAAACTTTGTTAAAATTACTACAAACTATTTGAAGTGTTACCAGCGACTTTCCAAAGATGAATTAAGGTTTTTACGCCTAGTCAAACTTTACACTATTCATCACACACAAGCAGTATCATAGATTGTAATGAGAGAAGGAATTTTAATAAGGCCAGAAAGACCTTAAGTCGTGATTTATAGATTGTATTTACGATTCTGAGTCATTTATGCCTGTAACACGAGTGCAAATTTTTACAAAGTATGATATTTTTAAAAGACCAATGACAATGAATGAAAAATGAAGAGGAGTTCTGTGAACAAGAATTTTCCATAGTTACCAAAAATGTGAGTTTCAAGCTGTCTATTCGTATTTTATAGACCAACTTGAGCTGTATTAAGGCGAAAGCATCGAAAATCTTGTTAATGCGAGATGTCGAACACATATGGCACCACTATTTCAGCTACAACACTGCCTCTGAAGAAGGAGTTGGTGATTCCAGCCTTACGGGCGAATTCAGAAACGCCAAGGAGTTGAAACTTAGGGGATGGAAAAGCCACGAACCACATAGTTACGCTAATGGAAGTGAAGAGAATCAAGAGGCTCAATCTGTAACTAATAAGCAAGAGAACGCTCAGTGGAGCACGAGAAATCACCGCCAAATCAGTCTTTGAAAATGCTGAAGGCTAATTTGGAGTGTAAAGGTAGAAATTGGAATGAGATAAGTATAAAGTCAGTGAAAAGCGAAGAAACCTTCAAAGAGAAACGAAAGAAAGCAAGGAAAAAATCACCCAATTAGACTAAATATTCTCCAAAACTTGTATTAAAAAGAGTTGAGGTTGACGTCATCACATAGGAGACTCCAAAGGTTTTCTAAGGAACACTGGCTGTGGAACAGCTCGACAGATGTAGCAAAGCAGTGGTGTTCTGGTAAATAATCACTGACCATCTGAGCACCTAAAATTACCTTTTCTTTTCTTATTTTTAATCCTATATATTATTTTTATTATATCCTTAAAATAACCTTTTCTTAAAATATACCTTACCTTGTAGAATAGTCTTTTTGGTATACCATCGGATTTGCTAAAAAACTAACCAATATAATCGGCATATTTTTTGTTATAAGTTGTATAAGTTGTTTTTTAAATGTTGATATTCTATTCAGCGTTAGCAACTTGAAAAAGTAAACACATTGATTTTTAGTATAATTTGTGAACTTTTCTATTTTGACCCCTGTTAGGCTTTTACTCCCGCTTTGAATCTTTGAATCTTCTTCTCTCATCCATAAAAAGGATGGAAAACCATTTTCTTCTTGCAGTTCCACCTCAAGCCTATTTTTCTCCCCGACTGGACCCATGCAACAGATAAAAACATTATAGGAAGCCTCCGGTACAATAAATCCCCGTTTTTGATCATCCATCCTCATGCACTTTCCCTCAAGTCCACATCTCTCTCCTAATAAGTAACAATTAACTGATTCGATGCATCAATGTCTCCATGGAATATGATTAACCGACAAATATTTACTCTTTATTCTAGGATCTGCGTTCGAGTATCTTTTTAAATTTTCGCGATTTTATTATGCATTCAAAGGTTGTTTTCTAATTTTTCACATAGACGATACCACAGTGTTAATTATTTCAAGAGACTGGCTTACCTAATAAATTTAAAAAGAAATGGGCATGGAAATAATATATGTATCAATATCGCACATGGTACTGTTGGAAGTACAGATAAACGCTATCACACAAAATATCACCAAAACTATCATTATGGTGAATTTTATAGAATACACAAACTGAACTGAAGATTAAAATTTATGCTGAATGAGTTTCAGCGCAAGGTGGATTAACATTACCAATGAACTACGAAATTTATTAAACATATCTAGCGACTTAAGTGGCTCATGCCACGACCTATATTTTCTTCCTCTAAAATAGCTTCAATATTCTTTTCCCAATCATGCTATGACATACTGACTCACTACAAAAGCTTGCAGTGCAATTTTTTTGAAAAAAATACACCAAACCATTTTCTCTTGCAATGGAATATTAAATAATCCTAATTTAATAAATCTGGATGCCAAAATGCAGAAACCTTAATTTAATTGATGAATTTCATGGTGAGAGACTATGATGAGAGAGAAGTGCTATCATTTCCCCGCCTGTATGCTCGCTCTCGTCTTTATTTTCTTTCGGAGGTTAGATAAAGCGAAGGCTAATGTCGTATTAGAGAAATTTTGCTCTTACCATTAACAGAAGCGCTCGCGACATTTTTTCCTTAAATTCAAAATCGATCCTTTATTATCTTTTTCAAAATTAGCTATTGATGTGAGAATGGTGTAAGTATCGCCCTTTCCAGAAATGTAATCCTAGTTAATTTTTGCAAAATTGAATGCTTTTATGAATTCATTTTTTAATAATAATTAGAGCAGGGTTTTATTAAATTTAATTCAGCTGATGATAACTTAGTAATGTGCATTTTCTGCTTGTCAACGGTTATATATGATGCTATTAGTTTATTGTATTTACGATTTTGAGTAAAAGACGCATATAAGACAAGTGCAAGTTTTTAAAAAATATGATATTTTTTTAATATCAGCAATTTTCCATGAAAATGAAGAGGAGTTCTGTGAACAAAAACTTCCAGTATGGAGGAAGTTTTCTTGGGTCTTCCACCGGGATAAGTTTTTTACTGCCGACGTTTCGGAGTCCGACTCGTACTCCATTTGCCTTGAGGATGGAGTACGAGTCGGACTCCCAAACGTCGACGTTTCGTCGGCAGTAAAAAACTTATCCCGGTGGTAGATCCGAGAAGACTTCCTCCATATTATTCGCCGGGAAAAAAGCTAAATCGTACATCAAAAACTTCCAGTAATTACCATAATATATTTCTGGAAGCGCCATAAAGTCTTCAAAAATCGAATTTGAGGCCCTATAAGATATAAAACTTATAAACACTAGGTACAACACACTACATGTGACTAAAGGGAGATTTTATAACTTCATGGAATTTTCAGTAATAAAATAACCGGATTCATATAGCAATCAAGGAGTGTTTTTTCCGATAAGTGTTGTTTCGAAGTGATAAATCACCAAAAAGCTTCTATTTTTTCAAACATTCCAATTACCAAGTGTTTATCTTTTTTTCACTCATTTAGCTAGTGGAATGAATCAGAAATGAGCAGTCTCTGATGTTGACTCCTATACCGGATGGGAAACCTTCTCCTCGATGCCCTGAATGATCCAGCTTCGGCCATAGAACCAACCCCATGAATTGCCTTCCTCACTCGCAGCCGCTCCACAGTTAACGGACAGGATGAGACGAGTATCTATCGTTAAGGAGCCGGATAGTGGGTCGAAGGACATGAGAGTTTTACTTGGTTCCATCCAAAATTCATGACTTCCGTGAAAAACAGTGGGGTCTCACCGCGTGAGAGTTGCGTGCTGGGATGCGCACGGTGGAGGAAGATATATTAGTTCGGTCCCTAGAAGGGATGGGCGAGAGAGCGGAGTAAGAGTAAAACCATGCGATGAGGGCGTAATAAGGAAGAAGTAAGAAAGGATGAGGATCAATGAAGATACTGGTAGAAGAAATAATATTTAAATAGTATTGTGACAGATATAGAGATGTTGAAAATCGCAAGATTCCTAAATTGTTTCTAAACAAGTTTTTCTAGGAGGTTAAACTAATCCAAATTCAGGCCATTAAATTGATAAAACCTGAATACTGAAGGCACACTGCAGATAAAGATATTGTTTCATATGCATTTTCCATAGTATTAGGTCTCCTTCAGAATAAAACCTTCACAGAGCTCCCCCTAAAGAACAACATCTCAAGGGTACCTCCTTAATCGGAGCTAGTACCGACACTCATTTAAAACTACATGCATGATAACCTAAGCCATTTCACTTGAAGAAGAGTCAAGGACCGCCGAATTAACCTCCTTCATCTCATATCTGGTTCGTTATTGCTTCAAACCAATGTTTGTAAATTTAGGTGGGGTAACGTCTTACTGATCGATACATGCAATACATACAGAGCATTTTCGTAAGTTTACAATATCTCCAATGGCGCTGAATGCAAAGGGGTTTGCATTGCATTTTTGTCGGCTGCTTCATCATTCCGATCTTTTACGATCTATACCCACGTTAAATCGATGGAAGTACTAAAGGAATTGGAAGTGTATTTGGCGGGATGAATGATTACGTAGAATTCCTTACTTTCTCATCGCTATAAGTTACAATTACGCCTCTATACTATCGTTAGCCTCATCCTGCCTGTACTTCTCAGTAACATGTAATCTGATAAAACTCGTAAAAAAGGAACCATCCTCCACGTAAGAATCGTTTCAACGACTGGAAAAAATACCACGGTAAAAAAGGAAACATCACAAAGGTGCAAAATTAGTGCACCAAAACGTAAGCACTAAAGGAAAGTTGGAGAAAATAAAGATGGCAGACAGGTCACGCCCACGCTAGAGCTTCTGGAAACGGCCACAATAGCAAGCGCCATCTCTGTACACCTCAATGGCCCAATCCTTACAGTGCCATCACCCGTTTGATAGCGGTCTCTGTCCAATTTATATCGTTTTTCACAGAAATTAAACTTTGGACGCACAAAATGGTAAGCATATCATCCATCCAAATCATTTCAATGAGATAGCCATCAATACATTCATTTTTTTATAAAAACGCTACGTAAATATCCAACGAGCATTACTTGTAAAATTTACCAGTTAAAAATTTTTATTTCTACACCTCGCTCTTTATTCGTTTTTCTCTCTTTATGGAGGTTTGAAGCCAATCTCGTGATTGAAGTTGCACAAACAATACTGAATGGAAAACTTCGAATAATTTGAAAGCGCGAAGATAACCTTCGAGGAGAAGTAATCGCAATATAGTATAAGGAAGAGGTTTCACAGGTTTTAATATGAAAAGCCCTTAACTGCATGGATTGAATTTCTTTTACGTTATTACATACTTCACAATTGAGGACAGTAAAGCCAGCAACGAGATGTACATACATCTCTTCAGAACCTACCACACCCAATTATAACGTTGTTGAGCGAGGACGTCCTATTAAAAGAAAATATATATAAAAGGGATATGATAGAGGCTCAGTTCAACTCTCTGTTCCATATATCTGACGCAGATTCCGATATCGTCTATAACTCTTTCCATCCTATAGAATACCCCATTGCACTCAGCCATCGACCTGGACTTTCCTCTCTTTCGCAAGCAATGAGCCTGCGCATGGGTGAATATTCCACCTCCGCGATCCCAGCCCACCTTCTCTCTTCCGGAGACTTTGTCGGCGATTTAAGTGGCGGAATCCCCTTGGAGAGACTTGTGACGGCGAGCTAAGAAATAAAAATGAGACGAAAGCCTATAATCCCACACCAAGGCATTGTGCATCTTTTGAAGCGCAAAAAGAGGGACTAGGATTCTGTCCCAAAGGGAATGTCCCAATTCCTTTTGATCTTAAATTAAAGACTGAAAAGAAATCTCAGGGTCTCGGCTAAAAACTGCCAAGGCAAAAGATGCCGCAAAAACGTTTTTCTTTCGGATGTAACTCGGGAACTACAGAAGAAAAGAAATAAATTCAATGAATTTAAGTGACTCATTGCTTGAAAGGTAGTGTATGAACTTATTTATTCTGGAAATATTATAAATATATAGGGAAAATTGTTACCTTTCATACGAATGTAAAGGAAACGGCAGGGTCTCTTAGTAAAAAAAACTCGCCGTTTTGAATCTATTACTTGAATCCAAAAAAAAGTCAAAATGAAAAAGATCAATTTCGTAAAAGTTGTAAGTGGTCTGTATGCTAGTGACTTTACCCTTATATATTCACCTCTCGATTCCAGAAAAGGACGATGTCTGACCAGGTATATGAAGCTAATTTTTCATTAAATAATATATTTTAACATCGTAAGCAATAATGATCTACAAAGAGCCAGCCACAGGTATATTAGACAAAAGTATAAAACAATGATTATTTTAAGAAGTATAAAACAGCCAAGAAAGGGAAGCAAGGCGGGACATTTTTTCAATTCCTAAGAAGCCAATTCGAGGCATACTAAAGAGTGGATGTGGTTATATGAAAACTGCAATAATGATTTTGCATGCTCCGTTAAAATTTTTAAAAATTCATAAAAAATCATGACTTCTGTGAATAATTACAAGGGTACATCTGGTAGCCTAGTATAATAATGTTGGAAAATATTAGCTCAACTACCTCACACACAGTAGAACCAAGGAACTATAACGATTTAAATTGGAATTCATTCGGCTCTGATTACGTAGTCTTTTATAAATTAAAAGAATACAAATTTTCAAACCTTATATTGGGGGGAATCAGTCTCATAAAAAGTTTAAACAATATATAAGTGTGTAAGCGGAAGAAAGGTCACACACTGCCCAGATAACAAACCCCACCCAAATTGGTACCTTCAGTGCGGCGACCGCATCAGCTTTTTATCCGCTCACTGATTGGTTCTTATTTCTTAGCAATTAGTACATTTCAATTGCTTATAATCTGTAGTATGTATGTCTTCGTTTTTTTCCACAGGCGCTAAAAAAATCATATTTTAACTGCCTGTATTAACTGGTTTGCTTTTCAACGAAGGAGTTATGAGCAATTATGCGTTCTAGCTACAGGTACATGGTTAAGATTAATCATAAAAATACCGAAGAAAACGGGATGTGTACGAAATAATAGGGTAAGACTGAATATTTAGGTTAGAGACGATAATGAAACAAGCGGAACGGTTTTACACACCCAATCAGTATTTTAAAGCAAAATTGCCTTTAATGTTCATTCTAACCATCATTGGTGGAAATTATCTGACCAAGAATTATATTTTTCCATAGATAAGAGAATAAATTAGGGAGGGGATATTCTGCTCAAAGGGGCCAAGAAAAAATTCGTGGAAAAACAAACAATTTACGGGGTGGGAACTTGGTCATTACGGAGATAGTCTGCACGTAAATTGAAGAGCAATGAGAGGTGTACGCTAGAGATTAAGTCTGGTTTAAATATCGCGGTCTGGTTTAAATATCGCAAACATGAAAGTACTGGATATAGAGAGAGAGGTGAGTTTTTTGGTAGTGAATCAGAGGCGGAAGAAAGTTAGGGTGAGTTGAGTGTTGAGGGTATGTTGAGGAAGCGATTTGGGGTAGAATTCTTAGGAATCGTGGTAAACAAAGGAATAGAATAGGAATTCCGGTACATTATCTGAGATGCAAAATAGATGCGAGGCAATTAACATAAGGCAAAGTAAAAATAGTAGTCCACAAATGCAGACGTACTTGAAAGGACGGTTCAATAACGTAATATTTGCTTATGGAATATACAATGATAATGCATAAAGAACGAATGATACGAATGTCATGGAGAGGGAAGAAACCGCAGAAAATGGCCGCGTGAGATGACAAAATGCACTGGGATTCATCGATCCATAGAACGGATGTTATGAAATATTGCACGGGTTAGGAAACTCCGTGGAAAATCTAGGTCGGTAAATCAACGCTGCTCCGCAGTGAAATATTTCCCCCCGAATATTCAATTGTGGATAAAGAGTGATTCATCGCCATTATTTTTTGATGAACAGGAGCGTATCTCGGACGTAAAATGAAACCTTGAAAATCCTTAGTCTACCTAACAAATGCTCCCTCTGGCCTCGTAACCGAAGAAATCACGGAGGAGCACAGTGAAATCCTTATTTCGGTTGGCACACATGTATCAGGAGGTGTTTTACACTTTCTCACAGATGAATGAGAGAATGAAAATCTTAAGGGGTTCCTCTTATAACAGGACCGCTTGATCAATGGAGGCTAGTTTTAAAGGCATCACCCTCTGAGAAACCGATGAAAATATAAAATCTTTAACCTGCCGGTTTTTTTAATACGATTCAATACAATTCCGAAGAAATTATGACTAAAAACATTACATACATAACATTTATTGGAGAATTGCAAGAAAAATACCATATCGAAGGTTAACTATAAAATAGACAAGCTAGGAATAGAGTGAATAACTTTGAGACGAACTAGCATAAAATATGACTTATTAATGGTCCACGAGACGAAATAATGCCTTAGTACTATAGGGAATAATACTCTTATAATATTTTCAAATTATATATATTTAAATTTACTTGTTGAAAAAGGTAACAAAATTTACTATGGAGTTACTGTATACATGTCGAAGTTCCTCAGCCAGAAACCCAGAATTTTTGGTGAAATTGCGAAAATAAACAGTTTGTGATAATAAATAGTTCAGCGCTCTTTTTTCGACCTATAATAGTGAGCTCCAGCACAGCAAAGAATTCTTGCTTATAAAATAAATCTAACGGTCGAGTCTCGCTCCTGGTGTTTGGAATAAAATTTTCTTCTTCAACACTTCGAAAGATTTCGAAGAGAATTGAACAGGTTAATTCTCTCAAAAATGAAAAACTATGAGTAATATTTTGCTTCGGAAAAATACGAATATGTAACTGGAGCTATGAGATAATAGACTTGTTGAAGGGGAAAAGGTAAAAGAGAGGGGAGAAAAAAAGCAGATGGGAGTAATTTCTATGTATGAAATCAAACAGTACGGCATTTGATAACACTATTCTACAAAGCGACTGTCGAGGATTTCTCGTATTCATCGAAGCGCTGGAAGGAAAACGGCATGATCCACTAGTCCTCGCGCCGTTAGCTGTAATCCTGCGGAAGACAGGCAGTCTATGTGAGCAACTGTAAAGGGAAGTCAAATCATTGGTGTCGGTTCTCATTCGTCAGAACGATAAAAACATCCAGTTCTGGTCTATGAGCAAGCAGTTTACGAGAGATTGGTGCTGACATGCATCAAGAAAATTACCTGACTGCTTTGAGCGAGGAGCCGAGTCACACACTCGAACTAACTTCGAGTAAAGAACGCTTTTGATGTAAAAGTTGACCTACATTCCAGTGTCCTAATTTCATCAATACTTTGTCTTTAAAAAGCCAGTGGAAACTTTTTTAGATGCATGTGTTGACTGTAAGTAGCTTTGAAATTCTTAGCGAATAAAATCGGCGGTTGCTACCAATAGCTTTAGAGCATCAGTTAATACCTTTTGGTTGGTCGTGTGATATTATGTTCATATTACACTGGAGGTAACAGCAAACAAAGCGTCAGTTTAATGCATGAAAGCGGATGTTTCACAAAACATACGGGTGATGTTAGACACTGAGAATCAGCTACAGAATAAGAGTGTAGAGTAAAATAGAGAATACGAGTTTAAGAGTAATAAAGGGGGGAAGTAAGATCTCTTTGTCTCGAAAACACGGAATTAGAAGAGAGCAGTGTCTACAAAGCATAATGAAAATTTGCGGCTGGTTATCGGAGAAGCAGTTCCAATAAATAGAAAGAAAAGTTAGAGAGGCAAAAGGGATGAACGATATTCACAAAAATGGCCATAGATTGGTGAAAGTATTCGCCATAAGAAGTTAACCCCGTCGCGTTTGAATTAAAATTTATGATAATAACTTAAATAAAACTTTTTATACTCCACTATAGGTTTAATAACACGACCCGGGTTTCGACACTTCGAGTCATCTTCAGGTCAGATCTCGTCCGACCAGGGTCGTGATATTAAACCTATATATACAAAGGAGTATACAAATGTTTATTTAAGTTCCTATGAAGTACTTCCATAAATTCAAGCCTGTAACCATTTCCTTTGTAAAATTTATGAGTCAAAATATGTGAAGGAGAACACTGGGCGCAATACATTGCAACTGCAAATACACTATCAACTGTGCTGTGATTCCGATATAATTTTACGTATAAATGACCTAAGAATCTTTTATATTTAAAATGTTACTTAAAATCAAAAGTAGACTTTTGAATTCTATCACAACTCTAATTTAAATTTAGCAAATTCATAAAATAATTTGGTCTAGGAACTTGAAGAGAATTCAAATCTTCAAAGTCTCAAATGCACATAACTACAGGACTTGGTGCTCTAAAGATTTTCCTTCACTTGATGAATTTCTTGACTTAAACTATGTGCATAAGATTAATGTTTCACAGCAGTAAAGTACAGATATTTATCAGCCGTTTGCTTCGACTCATTCTCAATACACAGTGGATCGATACCATCAATAACAAAACTCTCTGAGAAACGACTAATGAAAAGCCCTACAGAAGTAATTTTTTTAAGTATCCAATCGGTGAAACCGATCCTAGGTGTTAATGAAATTCAGAGGAGAAATCCCGGATTTCTACACTTCCTTGCGCCTAACAAACTAAAGTATTTCCTTTTCCGCCACGGCATTCGATCTACCCTTCTCCATCCCGTCCGTGAAATCTATTCTCTTTCTTCACCTTTCCCGCTGGCCCAACATCGCCTTTTATTATTACATCCTCCAGCCACCTATACTGCCTATCCCAGATGTCATTCAGAAGTTTCCTTTCCTCGCCCACCATCTCAAGCGCTTCCTCGTCAGTCTTTTTTCTGTCCAGCTCTCATTCTCAATCCTTCTGGACAACCACATCTCATATGCTTGCAGCCTATTGAAGTCCTCTTATCTGAGGGTACACGCTTCTATCCCCTGCAAAGCTATGCTCCATATGAAGCTGAGAGGGTGGAGTCCAGCAGTTGTCAGGATTCATTTCTCTTTAAAACAAACTTTCATTTTTCTGGGTAGTTGATAGTTGGGAGGGAATCCCGTCCCCACTTCCCCACAGTATTTTTCACGTGACACACTCACTGGACTACCTTACTTCTGGCTTCTACCCTTCGACCTATCTGACATGGTTGGTCCTACCGGGAGCAATATTAATTCCTCCTGCCATTCCAGCTCTTGGGGTCATTGTAACGCGCAAGTCCTCTACCACGTCAAGGTTTTAGTGCGCGTGAAGAGTTAGTCAATATTATTGTCCAAAAAACAGCTTCCCTGGGAAGTAGTTTTCTAATATGTTCCACATATGATGAAGATGCCACTAGCTTGCAGACACTAATTACCAGCACTGTTAACGATTGAATGACGTGGTCTCAGAGCAGATACA
The DNA here is from genome assembly GCA_963169105.1 of Ceriagrion tenellum. Taxonomy (NCBI): domain Eukaryota; kingdom Metazoa; phylum Arthropoda; class Insecta; order Odonata; family Coenagrionidae; genus Ceriagrion; species Ceriagrion tenellum. The sequence continues at coordinate 118,483,600 of OY720637.1, forward strand.
GTGGAACCTGTTTACAGTTAAGGAATTAATTCCTCGCATTTTTCAACTTATTTTCTTTCTTAGGGTAACAGCGAAGAATATTTTTTAACGGCTGTTACATATTATTTTACTTTCACTCAGGGGAAACCTGTAAAGTGTAAATTATTTTACTACCCCATGTTAACATCTTGGCATTTGGTTTTCCCAGATCCTCCCCTCCACTTCCATTGGTTTTTCCTTCTAGGTCAACGACGAAGTGAACGAGTTTTTATCGCAACTTTTCTCCCCCTTCTTCCAAGGACCGAAAAGTAAACCCACCACCAACTTCAAATACCATGCTCCTCCTTCCATAAATGGATGGTTTAGAACTCGGAATATGTTATAAAGAGAATTTGTCATGACCTAAACATTAAAAACTCGTTTTCTTGTATGAAATAAAGCATAAAAAATGTCGACAGAGATTATATTCTGATGTGGACCCTAAATGTTACAGCAAGTCTTCTCATGATTTAACTAAACGCAAAAGCCTAGTCAATTTGAGCGTCATACATTCTTCAAACAGGCAAAAATCTAGTCAAATACACTCGCGATGTATAAGGTGCAGCTTATTGATTTGCAAAGCACGAACTAATACCAACAGTCCAATAGTTCCAAGAAATGTGCGCTTAAAATGGCAAAATTTTATATAATAAATGATGAGGGATAACAGTTCACTGCCTTTAAGCCAGCGCATTGGAACATGGGGAGAGTTCAATATCCCCCGGGAATTTTGATTCAGACCACGACTCCCCGTAGCGACGTAACCACCTTACGGCACCAGGATACGTGCTCCCACGGGATGGAAATGCAAAACGGTCCTGCCGTCATGCTTCTTCCGCGAGGACGAAGTAAGCACTGGAGGTTCCCGGCACTGAATCCATTCTCTCTTTATGCAATAAACCACTACCATGGCTTAGTGCTCTTTGTGAGAGGATGTAAAATAAGACATATGAAGCATCGTAGAAATGGAAATATCAATGAGGATGGCACAAAAATTTAGAATAACACTTGGCAAGTATTATATGATGCACTACAAACATTCCGAAGGGGAAAAGACAAGGTTTAGAGTCAAGAGTCAAAACTGACGAGTTCAACATTTCGCCATTAATTTCCGAATGAGGAGGAAACGGATATAAGTGAAATGCCAAGGCAATTGGTAAATAAAATAAGTTACTTGTTTTCACAATTTTTCGAGGTTGATTAGGAAACTATGCCAATAACCGAGACATTGAGGTGAAATATCGAAGAATACATCATTTTTTGTTCATTAAAAAATAATCAAATACATTAACATTACCAAGGGTAAGAATTTTCACCAATAAGAAAGCGAAATTTTCCTTATAAAACCGCAAACTTTTACATTGACTAAACATATTAGGTGACATATAATTCAATAATACCTCGTAATCTATGCTGCATTACATTTTAATGAAACCGCCTGTTAAAGTCTGCCATTCTAAATGCTAATTGCTAAACTTTATCAACCCTCTTTGTTCGGAGGCAATCGGTTTACGCAATCCAACTTGGTCAAACTTATGAAGCATTCATAGGTTATCATTCTATCGTACTGCTTGTCAACTGTAAAGTTAATTAAAGATAACGAATGAAATTTACTGTTAAGAAGAGAATTTCAACGTCGGTTTCTTTCGGTCCACAAGCCTTCTGATCATCTGCATATACCAGGAGATTCCGCCTAGCAGAAGAAATGTAAAGCTTTTCGAACTTTTGCCTTTATCCTTCTCATCATGCTCAGGCATTGAAGGCGGTGTACAATATACTGACAGGTATCTGCGCTAAGAGGCATGATTTCAAGTTTTATGAATCACTATTATCTATTGTTTTTACCTTTATATATCTATCAGAGGATAAACTCTTGAAATTATGCGGGCTAATCGACGAAAGAACTTCGAAGGTTTGAAACGACCCACACTCTAGCGAGGGTGTTTGCTTTAAATAGCTATGTTACTCTTTTATTAGTACCGTGAGCGAAAAAGCGTGTACTCTTGAAAGTTTTTATGGAGAGACACTTAGAACCCTGATCAATCTGCGTCAGTTCGCAAGGTTCAACAAAATTTCAATTCTCAAAATCCTCATGAAATACGCAGTGAATAGCGTTTCAGCGATATTCTAGCATCACTAGGTAGTGAATCAATTCTATCACACGGGAATCCAATAACGTGGCACACATAAAAAAGTTGTTTATTCATAAAAGTCATAAAAAATTTATTCTAGGTATCTATTTCGAAAAACTAAACCATCAACAAAAAGGTACATATTCTCAAATCAATTAATCATCTTGCAAGTTAAGTACTACTCCTCGAGGAAGCAAAACGATTTGTCAAAGGTTTCCTTATTGCAAATCACTACAACTATAAAATCAACTCTATAAACGACAATATCCTGTAAGATATAAAAATTTGCATTTTCTCTAAAAAATGGCATACAAAATATTTAAACCAGTTGAAGTTTATCAATAAGCTGAGCGAAAGTCATGTGGTCCATTAAATTGTACTATTTTATTACGCCGCCATTGATGAAAACATCTTATTCATATAGAAATGCATGTAAGTGAACTCATAGATTTTGCAATTCAAACATATCATGGATGAAATTAGTATTAAATTTATTTATTAAGTCTAACAATCTTGTGTCTCAATCAGAGTTTTAGTTGATTGTATTTAAATTCATAATTAAACAACGTGCATTTTCAAAATTACAGTTCAGAAATTGTGAAAATATTCTTTGATTTCAGCTCTCTCTGAAAAATTGCGTACTTTTGCAACGTCTAAACTTTTTTATTTATACTACGAAACCGGATTTTACGAAAATATATGTTTAATAATCGCTCTCCAATATTCTCTAATTCAAAACAACCCCTCTTTCTCATTCGTCATATTATGACGATAAATATTTCATACTGACTCCAGTTAACTATAAAACTGACACACTATCTGATTAGCGGAAGGATATGAAAAAAATTAAGATACATGTGTACATGTTAAGTAAGCAATGCAAGGATAAGAAAATAATGAACGAAAAGACGCATGGGTACTAGAGATGCAACTAGCACTCCAGTTAACAAGATTTACCTAATCTTTGTAAGATATATATTAGCTATTTTCATTCCGGTAGCGAGAAAAAGTCATCCCCGTAACCTATAACTTGGAAAAAATTTGATCTATCTCTCTTATCTCTCTCAACTTTCAGTAATGCGTACAAGTTCGACCGACTAGCTTCTTAATAATAAATGATACTGAGCCTTAGTTACACGAACTCACGAGCTGTAAGAACTTGTTCCCACAACTTATGAAGCAAAATTCCATTTTATTATTTTCATATTTATTATTATTTATTATTCATATTTCATATTTCATATTATTTATTATTTATTATATTATTTTCATTCCATTGCTTCTACTTTAAATTACATAGCGGAAGTGATTATTCTTGGGACTATCATTCTCAGCATTCATTTTTTTAATAAAACCGAAAAGTAAATCCATTTTTTTTTTGCTTTACTAGTATAGTGACTACAAAAGATAGCATAGACAGATTGCTTGAGTGACCATTATTTTTAACGGCGAACAATGAAAAACAAAAGCAAAGCAATACACAACACGCCAACAAACCTGTAATTATGGGTCAAAACAAGGACAAAAATTCATAAACTAAACATGCTCAACGTTCGGCGAGGTTCATTAACAAGAAAATATCGACTGCGTAATTCACTTTTACTCAATTCCTAATTGTACAGAGAGATGAGGATTTTCGAAAGTTTGGAGTCTCAAAAGAATTTTTGGGAGATAGAAAAAACACTTTCACTCACTACTCTAATCAACGAAATCACTTTCACTCTCTCTGCGTGCGCGAAACTTTTCTTCTCCTCTCTAACTTCTTTAGTTAGGCGAAAGTTAGGCGAAACCAGGAAGAAAGTTGTTCGTAAACTATGTTGTTTTCAGAGTGGGGAAGAGAAGGCGCACGAAGCGAGAGAGAAAGTAAGTAGGAGGGAAGTGGGAAAATGAATCAAGGACGGGAGCCTTGCTCTGGGAGAACGAAAGAGTGGCTCCCTCCAATGAAGTCTGATCGAAACTGTTCTAAAGCTACGAAACATTATCTAAAACTCACTAACAATTTTAGGAAGAAAAAATTACATTAGATTTTCCACGCTACTCAATTCACATAAATTATAGTTAATTGAAGACATTCTATATCTCTACCTATTGTGCATTCTCTGCCCAAAAGTTTAAATCATTCGACTTTTATCAAAACACATAAAAATATGTTACACAATGTCACATTCAATTTAAAGTTGGTTTAAAATTTAAACGAACCTAGTACTTAATAACCAGTTAAGACAGATTTTTATTTGAATATACCTCTTCATCCTTATTTTTGTTACCAAATCCATGTATCCATATATGTGTATTTAGCTCACATTTTAATATATCAAAGCCCTGATCATATATATTAAATATAAATTCTGGCAACATGTATTCCTCAGCTCACTGCCTACAAGCCGCGTATCTCTATCCGAGGCGTCTTGGGGTAACAAACCATTTCAGCCTTGACGCCTGATGATGACATCCCCTCCGCATCAATTATCCCTTTGACTCCTTAGGCTAAGAGATTAGTGTCCGCCCGCTGCAGGTTAGAGGGAAGATCTTGACAAGGTGGGAGGGGTCATCCAATTTCCTCCCCTTGACCGGAGACACCTCGACGTTAACTGTCGGTCTCTTCGCCCTCACCTCGCGTAATCCCTTATGCGCCATGATCCGCATCCGCCACCGAAGTATTGGACAGGGGTTCAATTATGAAACGGCGTGATATTTGATAAATATTTCACGCATTTCCGGATTTCTTTCACCATTGTGATTTATTTTCATAAACTTTTGTCCTTACATCCTTAAACTTACATTTCCTTCTACATTATACTTCCTTGAAACGCATACCGATATGACAGTTTTATGGCTTGTTTCGCTCGAATACGGGGGTCAGTTCTGGAAAATTCATGATAAATGTCACAAGCAAGAATAGCAGCTTATAGCAAGCTTTTGTCAAATATCGCATGTCGCAACATATTTTGATGATTATTTGGCTACTTTCATCTCATGAGGAGGGAATAAACCTACCACGTAATACTGAATCAACGAAATAAGGTCACAATTTGGCGCAATCCCAAGGAAAAGATATTTATATAGAATTGGTATTTTTAATATAATTACTGTGATTACAGCCAGTGTTGGTTTTATATATTCAGGAAAGGATGACTCACACCGTAACCGGAGAAATGAAGGATTGGTTCATTGCGACGTGTCATCGAGGTTCAAAAATATAATTTTTCCTGTTACTGTGATACTTTGAAGAATATACCTGAGATTTAAGCGGCCATACGTATTTTTCCTTGAATTTTATATCCTGCAAACTTCTATAAGTACCTTAACATGAGGCACTTCACACTATTCTTTGTATCCTGTGCGAGCAAAATCCCCATTTACGGACCACATAGCACGATCTCTCATTATTGGCCAGCTGTCAGATGAAGCCGTGCAGAGTTGAAAGAGGTAATAATTAGGGATTAAACTCACCGCTATGCCACGGAAAATATCTATAGCATAGCTTTTATAGAGATTTTTGCTCTTCGTTAGCTATTACTTGTTTCTCATTCATACTTCAGAATGGAAGTTTTGTTCGGAAGAAGTATCGTTTACGGTAAAAAAAACTTCAAGGTTTGCCATGAATTATTAGGTTAACCAGGAATCTGACTCTAAGGAAATCCAAAATCTCAACGCAATACTTAAAACTCTTACACAGAGCATGTAATTGCACAAGCTGATGTACGTACGAACGCCCATTTCATATTTCATTTTGTCAAGCGGTGAATTGCAAAAATCCATGAGCAAATACTTGAACGCGAGGTGAAAAATTAGCCCCTGCTCTATCACAAAATGCAGTTTAAAATTGTGCAATTTCATTCCCAGTAGCTAATGGGCTTTACATGCTGGAATCATTAGCTAGATTTCGTCATTCACTTGAACATTAACGGAAAAAGAAATTTTAGCCCTCTTTTGCCGAAGATCGATCAATGTGGGAGCAACGTCAATCGCCACATTCATACAATGTTAATTGCCTTCGTTGACACATCCGCCGACATAGGGTTTTTATTTTTGGTAAGAGGGTACAAGCCCTGTTTCAGGCAGTTCCGGAGTTGTAGGAGAGAGGTCGGAAGATGGGCAGCGGAAAAAGAGAAGTGAGATGAAAAAGGGCATGGAACGTGTTCTCCGGTAGAGAATACTGCTCTAGGAGAATAAAGATTTAATGTATGCTTTAAAATTAATGATATTGTCTCCGGGAAGACGTAGTGGAACTTAATCTTGGTGATATAAAACTCTTCGCACTTTCTCACTTTAAAAAAAGTAGAAAACGGCAAAGGAATTGTTCTTTTACTAAGCTTTAAGGGGTTAAAAACCGTGAAAGTGAGGGACTCACATGACAGATATCGACGTTCATCAGATACACGAGTTTAATTTTCCCGTGAAATATGATATCTACATTGCTACGCAAGAAACGCTAATGACACGGGGCGTGGCTTTGGTCGTCTTGAGTTATTCCTATTCGATATAATTTTTCCGTGACATGTGATATCTTCATGGCTATGCAAGAAATAATTAGGACATGGGGCATGGTGATAAAACATCAATAATATTAGACTGATCGAATTTTAGGAAAACAATGAAAAATGCTTGGCAAAAAAGGAAGAGATTGGATAGAATTAAAGAGTGACGATTTGAATGCGCGTCTTACATGTGCAATTAAAGTAAAGAAGTACATTGACTTTGATGGCTAATGACCCCATTAACGTCATTAATGAGCTTCAAAACGATTTCCGGAATGATAAGCCAACAACGAACAGTTCCCTTGATTAACGTTTTTAACGACTCGTATTTCAGTGCTGAAAATCACACCAAAATGCTTAACCTTCAAAGTCCTATCATGTTAAAAGCTTAGTAATAGCATATAAATTTGACTGTCAGAATCCAGTAAATTTGACTGTCAGAAATCCAACTACCAGCACACGGATTAATAGTGTTTCAAGGAAATTCCGTTAAACGTCGTTAACGGAACATAATATTCATTTTTAAGCAGTATTTCATCATGTATGATGTTATAAATTAAAAATGGGAACCTAGATTGGGATAGTGTGGAAGCTAAAATTGATCGGAAAGAGATATTTTAATCTTCTAACAGAATCTTCGAAATCGGAATGATATGAATGTGCAACAGATGTAAATATTTGTATGCTAGAAAACGTTTCTTGTGTTTGTATTACAATGCCAACAGGTAAATTAGGTCGTAGGTGATATTTGTTGAACAAAGCGTTAAGGGAGTTCCGTGCATGCCAATAGCGTAGCGATTAAAAAGTTGTCAAACATCTCCTTAGCCTTATATTTTTGCAATTTTATATATATATAAATATATATATATATATATATATATATATATATATATATATATATATATATATATATATATATATATATATATATATATATATATATATATATATATATATTTTTTTTCCCTAGCCTGTGTTTATGTTTGATTCTTCTTATTCCTCTAGGAAATATTTTAGTTCACGTGTTTGGCTCTTTTCTTTTGAATCGCCTCTGCCTATTTCTTTATTCATGCTTTGCACATTTCATGCACGTCACATAGTGGTAGGAACCGCTTGGAGTTTTCAACGGAACATAGCTATCATTTGTTTTTCACGGTAGTCTCCACGCCCGTTGTTTTGTTCCCAATTCGCCCTATGGGTACCTCGACTAACAATCTCATACATTTTTCAAACAGCTATGTCGCACCCATTTCTTTCGGCAAACACTTCGATCCCAACTCTTCTAAATGGCTAGAGAATTGAAATTATCCCAGTTCTTCCGGTCCAGCTAATTTCCGTCCGTCCATCTGAACTCTCCGCATTGACTCAGAAAATTGCCTGAAAGCTTACTTGAATTCTGTTTTCCTCCAAAGCTGTTTCTCTCGAGAATTCAGGAATTGTTTTGGTTCAGATAATGGTTTTACTTAGAAGATGAGTCTTCTGACACACGTGCAGGGTTTTGTGATTTTTTAGGGGTCGTAAAGAATTATAGATAGGAAAGAATTTTATAGTTGAGATTAAGAGCAGTCAATTTCCATCCCGATTAATTTTCCTACAAATATTTTCACTGATTCCGTTTGCTTTATTCATGTTATTTTGTTTTTTCTCTATTAATCACAAACAGGCAGCTTGTAGTTGCCTGTAAACATGATTTATATTCCAAACCATACGAATAACTGGCCAACTTTTAACGATCAAAAAAGTATTACAAATGTCTTTAAGATTAGAAAAGAAGAGAAATTAGTAGGCTCTTAGAGCATGGTTAGGAAGTATTTGAGTCCACAGAAAGATAGCACTGAATAAAGAAGAATATGCGTAAGCAATTGCGGTTCAAGTATGCTGTTAAACTTTGATTTTTGTCTTGAACTGTCGTATTTATTTCAAATAGAATGTCTTTTATTGCTACGCCATTATCTATGATGTTTATGCGATTCAAAAAGTGAGGGATGGTTGATTATTTGTAACTGTAGACCTTTATTAAAAATTGTGCGCAGAAAAAGTCCACTCAATGTTCATGTTTGTTTAATGGCTTGTGAAAATTATGTAGAAATAAAAAAGTAGGGCTTACTTAAAATAATAAATGAATCATACTTACCCGATTATACTTAAGTCCATGTACTATAATATGAGTCGAGATAAACAGCATAATTTACTATGCGTATGATTTTTCCACATTATTTCATCCATTTCAGTGACATTTTAAGATAATGCCACTGCCTCTGTTGGATTTGATGTCAAGAAATCATCTTCGCGAATTTCTGGCTCAGTCACATATGTTTGAAGGACTTACGAGTTCCGCCGTTTCGCGTCCACTGAAAGATACATCATCAGATCAAGATCTAATTCCGTCGGGTGAAAAAGTGCCTCATTATCGTCCTACAGATCGGCATCTTGATCTCTCGGCCAAGCCAGCGCGAAATAATTAAAGTGGCCCAAAATCGATTGGATCTGGAGGAAATTCATCATTCTTCCGAAATCCAGGTCATTACAAAAGATTAGCCTCAAGGGGGATAGCTACAGATTAGAATGGTACGTTAAGAGAGAGGAAGAGTTCATGATCAAGTTAAGGTGCACTAAGTGAGTGTTTGCTGTGCCATAAATCCTCCTGGAATTATTGTCAAAGAGAGCCGAAAAGCTATAAGAAAGTAAGAAATGAATGATGTTTAATAGCTGAAGGCTGTATATTTTGACGGCGGAGGTTACGTCTGCTGCAAGATGTTGCCTTAAGGTATTTCACTGAAGAGGCAAGGATTGGGTGCAGTGAGCGAGGTTGCATTTCGCATGGAAGGAACGCTCAAATATAAAGGGGATGTGAAAGAAGTAAAGGGTTTTGATACAGGGGCTTGCCTGAGTGGAAGGCAACAGTTCCTCCTGACATTAGTTCATAATATCAGAATTTTATGGGTTAATCTACCAATTCAGATGAGTATGAGACAGAGTACAACTTTTCCAATTGCAGAACCCAATCACACAGCACAATTTCTTTCTTCATCTCAGTATACGTCGTAGCTCCCTTCATCCGGGCAAGAAGTCTATTTTTTCCTTCCCTTTTCCCGCTGACCCAACATCATTACACGTTCTAACATACTGCTCTGGGTTCTCTTAATCTCCTCCAGAAGTTTCTTCTTCTCATCCACCATGCTCAGCATTTACTACTTTGTCTCCCATTCTATTACGCTTCACGCTTCCTTCACGCTTTGCCAATCTATTTCGAACGAATGCTGTGTTATCACTTTCCTTTCTCAGAGTCAATGTATGTGCACGATGCAAAGGTAAACACTACTTAACTCTTCATCAGCCTTCTCTTTACATTCTAACTTAAGCCTTCCATCATAACCTCCCTCCCATTGCTATCTTTATTCTAGCAACTATTTTGCTGTCGTAATATTCCCTCTGATGTCTTAGTCGTTACAATTCTTGCCCATAAAATATGAAGATATTTCTTCGTAATTATAATGCTACTACCTCAGTCCGGCATAAACTTTTACGATCAAGCGCCGTTAATGTCTGGATAATATTTGTTAGCATAATTTTGGCGGAAGTTTTTGTAGAGGATTGCATAAATCAAGAAGCAGATGTACACATAAATCATTATTATTGTATTGTGGTACAGATGGGTACAGATTCAGATACGTTCATGCGAGGCAGCGAGGGGCGAGAGAGAGAGTGAGTCTCTTAACACGGACACCAGTGTTGCGGAAGTAGGGCGCAACACCACAGTGGCTGTTCCTATAACTAGTGGAGCAAGAGGCGCCCATTACGAATGTACACGCTTTGCTGCCCTTACAGTTTCATATTTTTATTTTATTAGAGCAATTTTAATATGCATGAAGCATTTGTGTCTGTATGTTGGTAATCGAAAACGTATTAAAAAAATGGGACTTCAACACCATTAATTTGTTTCACGCTGTGCGATGAAGAGGTCTTTTGCATTGAAAGTTTTAATGCGAGTTGATAAAAACGCATCACAGTTAGTAATACGTTTATAATGCAAATTACTTAAGAATGATATGGAATACTCTCCTCTACGTTTTACTACACTTCTTTGTTTTGGACATTAATGGTGCGTCAGAACATACTCATTTCTTGTGCCATCTAAATAGAGTGGAAGGTGTAGCAAATCCCATTTAAAATGTCTTATTTTACAAAAAAAAAACAGAAATACAGCAGCAACTCGATAATACAAAGTTGGCGGGACCGAAAAATCGGCACTTCGTAGTTTCGACCCTTTTTAATAACTCGCGAAAAATATTTTCACTCTCCCCTATGTTTTTTTCATATGTTTCCCCTTCTTTGTTTCCAGTTATTTCATTTCATCGTATTCCACCAGTTTACCTTCGCCCGACAGTTTACTCGCCCGAAAGCCAAGACATCTATGACCCTCTTCTCCATTTCCTCTTCTATAATTTTACAGTCCTCATCTTTGTTCTAACGTTCCAGGTGTCTATTTTAATTCGTATTTTCCTCCTTCCATCCTTTTATTCTTATCTGCTGAGGTTTGTGTATCCAGTGACGACTCTGTTGTGCATGCATTTCGTGTGATGAAGACCGCGGGTGCCTCGCCTCCCCAATATTGGTCACGATACTCGCCCTATTCGGCGTAATTTCGTAATTGCCAGGATTCATTTTTCTTTCCATAACTTTCAAATCCTGGATAATTGATAGATAGAGTGGGACCCTTCTCCTGCATCCAATAGTTTTATTTTGACGACACACCATCACGGGACCTACAGTCGTCCAGATCCGACCTTTTGACCTATTTATCACTGGTGATCCTACCGGGAGTAATCGTAATTGCTTCGACAAGTCCAGCCCTAGGGGGTCATTGGAACGCGCAAGACCTTCCACCACGTCAAGGTTGTAGTCCAAGGAAAAAGGTTTTTACTATTACCTTGCAAAAATTATTTTTGAATGAATAAATGGTCTTTTTTAACACAGAATTAAACCAGAAAATTTTTAATAATGCTTGTTTTGTAGGAATTGTCAGGGTTTAGGTATAATTATTATCTAAGCTTGATGAGCCACAACCATGAGGCTTCTCGTACATATCTGACTCTGTTACCAGGCCATGAACGCCAACAAGCGAGATCTCAAACAAGTTCACCTATGAATGGTATATTGCGTAGACGCATGCATCGACAAATTACACGTTTCATTAGAATTACTACTCTTAAATAACTCCGCCTGCTTCACAAAGAATAATGTACACAAAAATATGAAAATTTGAAAAAAAAAAATTAAAACATTTCTTACTCAAGTCATTAATTTTTTGCTAATATTTCTAGCACACCAATATTTTAGCCTTTTTCAACTAGTTTTCCAACTAGTTGGTGATGTAAATTGTAGTTGCCTAGCGTACCTCTTTAAACCGGCTCCTATCTATCGATACACGTGCCAAGTCTTTGCATCAGATCCAATCTCTCGATACCCAGTCCTCGCCTCATTCAGCGCACACGTTCTAGAACATGACTTCTCGTGAGTGACGCTCTCAATGGGAAGCTCGAGACACGCGCGTCCGTGATAAGCCTCCCTAGCTACTGGTTAAATTACCTCGTTAATGCCGTTCCGTCAAGTGTGGAGGTTGGCTGGTTAGCATGCGAAATCCACCGCCCACACCCACGCTAATGGTCTCGTGGGTGTAGAATACACCACCTCCCAATAGGAGGTGGTGGATTATTGTCATCGGCGCTTCTTGTACGTGCATTTGTATTGTTTCGTTAATCCTTCGTACATAGGTTGCATCAGGCAACTTAGCCAGCGCTGTTTCGCGCTAGTAAACGCTGTACACAATACTATGCGAAGGGTGAACTGTATAAAAATTATATTGTGAACCTAAAATAAATGATAAGACTTCCATTTCTTCCAAATAATTCTCTCACACATCCTCGGCCAATTATCCTAACATTGATATTTGTGAGGAAAGACACATTGTTGGTTATTATTTCTTGGAGTAGCCAAAAAGGAGAAATTGCCACGCATGAAAAATCTATTTGATGCTATTAACGTCGGAGAAGTACTAACAAATGGTTTTCTTTATAATAATAAAATACTAAATTACACAACTGTATAATGTTGCCATACAAACATACTTGTACATAATTGTTATGAAGAAATTGCTATGAAAATTTCAAATAAAACACAAATAGTGGTATTGATAGGTAAAGTTGTCTAACTGCCACGTATGTCATATACACTTCCCGATCAAACCAATACTTGCCTCATTAGGTAAGAGTAAGAATAATTTCAATATACTTCTCAACTTACATTGGTAAAGTCATCCTGGGTAAGAATTTGAGCATTAGCCCTGATAAAAAACAATTTGTGGTTTTACTACTGTGGAAGCTACAAAACAGGTTTATATTTTATTTGGTTTGATTGGCATTAATTAATATTAAATTGATATCGTAATTTAATTTTTGCAGTTAGTTAATTAACTAAAAAAATGCTTCTTTAAATGTAGTAAATTGGTATTGCTATTAGACATTTATAAATGCGATTGATTGGAAAAGTACCTGTATATTGGTTTTAAGCTCAGATCCCCCGGATTGCCAGTCGGTAAGTTAAATGTACCACATGCGAAAAATTAAGGATAACGGATTTATCCTTTTCAAATAGTATAAATATTTCCCCATAATACAAATAAATGGTTTGAATAATTTTTATCAATATAGTAACCATTTTTTAGATGTAAAAGAATTGACTAAGATGAATAAGAATGCTGACAGGGAAATTATAAAAGATATGTGGTGTATTTCAAGGGACACATTTTAGTCTAAGGAAGTGAAAAATTTCCTTCCTCAGAACCCTACTTCTTCAAACTTAATTGCAATATAGCGAAGCTTAAGTATGACTGGATAAGTTAAAAAAAATGCTCGATACAGAGGGTTGGGGACATCTACAAATGGGTAGGGTTAGCGATGAAACAAGGGGAAGTATGGATAAAAGTGTGGGTGATGAAGTGATGTGGAGCGAACGCTTTGATAATGCAATTATATAAAGGCAGCGTGCTTCTTTGGTTTGGAAATGTTAAGGTATTGAAGTATAGCCACATATTAAAGCAGAATTATATAGAGAAATAAACGCTTTGAGAGGAATATGTACACATCGAAAATCATGGACTGAAGTGGTGAATGATATTCTAAAGTGATTTCTCTCGAGAGAAGATATAAATGACAATTATTCAATTTCTGGAAAAGAATGGAAACATTATCTCTCTTATCTCACCTCTATATCAGTGTTGTCCAAACTTTTTCGAGCCATCTTTTTTCCACAAACCCTGCGCCCCGACCATAAGTTTTAAAGTTATGGACTGCATGAACTAAGTAAGATGTTTATAAAATATTAAGCTAAAACAGTTGCGATTACACTATTGTTTATTTCAAATCCAACTGAGAGATAGTTTACTCATCCCTGGACATGTTTACAGATGCAGCCCCCTCAGATGAAAGCACCGCCCTCCAGGGGGCAGTGGCGCCCACTTTGGGAACCACTGCGTTATATGATATACACACCATAATGCTACATTTCCGTACCATTTTTTCCCGCAAATTGATCTTTGAAATTACATGGTGTTCAATAGTCAAATGAGAGAAACACAAGGAAGACTACTATTTCTCTACCTAATAAAAACGCTATTTTCATTAAAAAGTTTTTAAGAAGCTAAAAGCCTCTGTTAGTTGATTAAAATAAAAAATGATTCGAAACATATTATTTGTTCAGTTAGTTGCAAATTACTCCAAAAATTATAGTTTAAATGTGGTGAATCCGCAGAAATTGCGTAGCAGTCGACGTCTACGGCTCAAGAAAGTATTCTTTCAAACTTTAATCGTGGAATAATTTGTATCATTGTGCCTTCACTTCGGTTTTCGATAGCCTACGCTTTTCATATGTCAAATCAGTATTTTGAAAACAGTTTGAAAAAATGATGAAAATTAGTATTTATTTTGGCACACGTGGTCGGGGAGGAACCTTTTTAACACATGGAGTGCCATGGAAGTAGGTGTACGTCCTCTAATATTTTCTGCGAAGTAAGATGGAAGTACTATTACGTACATTGAATATCATTAATGAATGGTAGCTGAAAGTAACTGTACGACGGCAGTCTTTCTTATAGACCTGCATTTCACCACAATGTGCCAAAATAAATTTTAACCGTAAATACATGTTTATTAACCTAGATTTAAGAGTCTACCTTCAAAACCTGGATAAGTGTGTAAAATTCTCAGTTTTTCGGAGAAGACCTTCAATTTAAAGCCCAGAACTCAAAGTATGAAGACTAGGTCTTCTTAATACTGGAAGACGTTGTGAAGCAACATATGAGAGTACCGGAATTAAATTCGGTGTACAATTAAAGAGAAGCATGTAAGAAGTTATTAAGCTAGAAACATTTCTATAGTTCAAAGGGAAAAAATTATAGTTTTTACTGTGACTTCCGCAAAAGGGATCGGCGTGATGAGCATGTTCATATACATTTACTCATGGAGTTACTGTTCGTCGCTTTCCGGATGTCATTGACTTTGTTCTTTCTTTACTTTTCAAGAAGTTTAAGTTTTGCTCGTTTAGTGCGTGCACTTTATAAGATGAATTCTTTCATCCCACCTCGAATATAACATTCTTGCCAAAGACATTTTTAGATATTTTTAAAGCTCTCATAATTTGTGCAGAGATCTCCTTCCATTTTTCTGCAGCAATTTTGAGGTCTCTTCAAACGGAATTGTTCAAATCCTTCGTCCAAAAGGCTTGAATAAATGGATATTTTCTTTTTAATTCCTTATTCTCAGTGAAGTACTGAGTGAGTGGAAATTATTCTTATAGTTATGCTTGTTTTCAAACATTCCTGTAGACCTTTTAGTACTCTAGTGGAATTAGGCCTTTTAGGGAAATTTGACGTTCCTGCTATTTCTGAGATATCCGAGTGTTAAAATGGCAAATTTTAAACATAATTTACTGAAAAAAGCCCCACTTTTCCCATATATTTCCTCAAGGAATATTTTTTCTCTCCATAAGATGACATAGCTTTTCGTAACCTACCAAAACATAAAATTTAATCAAAAAATAAAGGGTGAAAAATTCGTTTTATGTATACAAATTACTTGTGGCTTCAAAATAAATGGTTTCTGCAGCAGATGGTTGTCACAGCATGTGTTTGTGTCTCACACTCCCATATTACCTTCCTTGATGTCGTAATTTCCTTATCAGTCTTAAATTTTCAGACCTCCGATCACATCAAATCTACAAACGAACAACAAAACCTTCAATGTAGTAGCTGCGACCCCTCCCATACAAAACGCATCCTTCACTTCTCCCTGTTCATCTGTGGTCACCGCATTTCTAATCAACCTAAATCCCTCGTTAAATTCATTACTAACCGTCACCACTCGCTCCTCAAGGGTGGCTACTCAGGACCCCTACTCGATAGTAAAATACAAAAAAATTCAATCTCCACCAAAAACCTCCCCGCTAAAAACTCCCGTATCCCTTCTATTTGTACCACTTATTTCCCAGGCTTGCAGTCGAAATTTTTATCCCATTCTGAAAAACCACTCATACACTGCTAAAATTTTCTCCAAGACTACTTCAATCAAGTATAAGCGCCCTCCCAACTTGTGTGATATTTTCAAAACCACCGAGCCACTTTCTAAAACCCCTGTTGCATCAAAAACCACTTCCTACCTTTGTAATTGCCCTCGATGCAAATTATACCGACTGTTCAACTCCTCCTCTCTTCCAAAGCCCTCCATCACCAATCTTCCCCGGCATTCTCCCTCCTCGTGTGTCATCAGCAAAATTGTGTTTCATTTGCAATGTAAACTCTGCCCGGCCTATTATATCGGCAAAAGTTCGACCTGCTTAACACACGTATCAACAATCACCGCGCTAATTGCAAAAACCCCTCCCGATGTTTTCCCCTTCCCTTAGCGATTCACGCCTCCCGACCCGAATAGTATTTGCCAATTGGAGGCAGTGAAGTCTATTGAGGTAAAATATTTAATAACCGTGAATTTACGAATTATTTTCTCCTATCTCTCTCCGGTATTGTTATTTGATTGAAATTTCTAGCATCTGTACACAATCTGAGCTGGCCATCTTTCTTCTTTACCATAACTAATGGATTATAAAACGGACTAGAGGACTTTTCAACAAACCCATCTTGCACCATATGCTTAATTTGTCGATATACATTATCCATGAACGCGTATGGAATCGAATATTGTCTCTGAAATAACAGCGTATCATTACTCAACTGAATCCAATGCACATACATTTTAACAGTATTGGAAGTTGCAGAGAATAGTTTATAGGTTTTTGTTAAATACTCCACTGAAATTGCTGATGCGGTGATAATATGGAGGTTCCTATTGCCTTATTTCTAAGTTCCTATCTTTAACATGCATAAAGTTTACTTCTCTACTTGGTACTTAGCTCCCTAAAAAATTGCTAAAAGACATCTCCCTTCATGCCTCTATCGGAATGCCCCATGATTTCACCGTTATACTATTTATTTGAAACACTGACAGCTGAAAACACTGACTTAATATTCAATGACTCCATACTCAAGACATACATGATTGACTGACTCCACATTCCTGAAAAAAATCTACTCCTAATATCCGTGGACTAACTAACTAGAGTGCGATTGCTAACATGATAACCGCCGTCCATTGGAATATCATATAATAAGCCATATTACTATTTTACAAACATGACTTATAAAAACCGGAAAGTTACTTATTCTGGTTTCAAGATTGAGACTTCTTCATGTATATTCTTCCTTTTTCTGCACTCTTCTTTCGTCTTCTCATGATCAAAATGGAAAGTAATAATTATTCAACACTTTCATGTTTTTATTG
This sequence comes from Ceriagrion tenellum, assembly GCA_963169105.1. NCBI lineage: Eukaryota > Metazoa > Arthropoda > Insecta > Odonata > Coenagrionidae > Ceriagrion > Ceriagrion tenellum. The sequence continues at coordinate 118,501,120 of OY720637.1, forward strand.
ATCAGCCGACCATGACTTCAGCTAATCGATTCCTGTACCAAAGGTCGATTGATATAAGTGATTGATTGATAAGGAAATGCAATGCGTTATAAGTTCGTGTTTACGTGATTGGTTAGCGCCTGCATTCTTTTATGTGTCTTTTCCAAGTACTTTCTGACAATTGCTTCCTTCTTTCTCTCTCTCCTTCGTGATTCCATGGCTTCCATCTCCCTCCCACTTTTACCCCGCGAGTTTTTTATCACCTTGACCTTTCTCTTCGCGTCCGTCCTTTCTTTGCCCTTTGCCCTTCGTGTAAGAGGGAACTCTGCTTGCCGAATGGATCGCCAGGATGGAAGACAGGCCCTCATTCATTCCCTTTTGCCCTCGTACCCTTCCCTTTCCCCTTTGAGATAATGTCCATTGTATCTTGTGGAAAAAACATGGGCTTCGGGAGTCGGTTTTTTTGGTCCATCCTTGCCTTTTTTCCACGCAAAACGGTCTTATTGCTTGGTCGCCTTTCGGGAAAGAATTCTCCATAATCTATCATCGCCCTTACATGCTTCGTTTCCACCCATTCGCGTTTAGTTCTTGTGACACCATCCCTAGAAAGTTTTTTCTTTCTTGCTGTGTGTGTTGAACTTTTTTATCCCTGACCTATTTGTAGCTTTAGGACAATATGAATACCCTTCCCAATAACTTCTCACTATATCCACAATAGAAGGGAGCAAACACTTTTAAAAATTAGAAAACAGATGTGGAAGGTTTGGGAGTAGTTTTTCTAATCGCAATTTTCCTGTGTAAAGTGAGGAAAATGATATCATCCGTCACAGAGTTTATCTAATATTTTGAGTTCTCAGGCGTACAAATTAATAAAATTTACTAGTCTCGACTGAAATAAACGCGAGTGAAAATGGTTTACTGCGTTCAATACAAAAGAGATTTTAGGTAACATCAATGAGTACATAAGCTTCTGCTGTGTACCAGTCAGCCAATGATGTTTTTTCATTGCTGAGTTACTGACTATCGAAGTGATTTTGATGTTCAAATTTAAAAATTTTCAATTGACAAATGACGGGAACTGGACTCTCTTGATCAGTTGGAGATTATAAAAAGACTGAATGATCCAGAGGTGGCTGTTTTGAATGAGTATTATTTTTAGTAGAATTAGATTAGATAGAATTAGTAGAATGAGTATTTGAATAAGTTATTTCAATAAATCCATTTAAGAGGTAAACTGTTGTGCATTTGTTAAGAATTGGCCCTAGCCCCCAATCCTGGTACTCAGAATTTACATTTTTAGGTCCGATGATAGGACTTCCGACTCTGCATGTTAACTAATTTTCCTGATTATTGTATCGTCTGCAAATAATCATAGTTTCCTGAATACTCAATAAATAGGGTCATTTCAATTAATATTGAATTAAAGACGGCCGATTACGCTTTATTGTAAAACACTGAATTTGACTGTAACCATATCAAACCTAATACCATCAGTAGGTAAATACTAATTTTTTGCGATCTCTTATATAGTCCAAAGTCAAATTCGCTATATCTTCTTTTATTAAGGAGAAATTTACATTTTAAAATAATGGTAAAACGTTGGCTATTTTATAGTATTGAGGTACCTTACCTTTGGATAATGATTTTCTAAATATTATTCCTAGCAATGGTGCAGTCTGTGGCGTTAACTCCTTGTGCGCGCGTTCAGAAAATCCTTATGAACCTGATGACTTGTTACTTTTAATCGAACGCAGTTGTTTAGATATTCCATCTCGTTGAACTATGATGTCAGCCATCGCTTCATTAATGTAAGTTATGTCTGAATTATGTATTGTGTCGTCCATTGTGAATAGACTTTCGAAGTACTGGTTTAATCAATCATAATTTCAATTTAAAATATAGAGATTGATAAATTACAGTCATATAACTACCTGTTCACTGCATACAATATGAAAACACATTGAAGTGTATGAATAACCATACCTATTGTCACATTTACAGTTAATTAATGATTCCGAGATTATTTGAGCGAGCTCCTTTCTAGGTCACGTTGTTCCTTTCAATCGTACAATGATCAATGCATATTTGTTCCAGACGCAATGCGTGGAAAATAATTCTATAGCCGAGATAGAAATCTTACCCATTGACCAATAGGACTAGCGAAAAACGAGTACTCATATATGTACGAAGGATTCGGAAGCCTTTTCTCTTAAGACCACTTTACGTGGTACATGTTATTGTACAAACGAATGCATGAACGTTTTCATGAGGAAAATTGTACCGTGTAAAGAGACAAATTCTATAATTGCCTGAATGACTAAATGGGAAATAAAAATTGCTCTAATTCCATTCATTTAATTGTAAAAGCTATGATACTTTTTTTGTGCAATCAAAGGTACAGTATAAAGCGATCATTAGATAGATCAAAGTTCAACTCACTCCCTGTAGGTAATATATCACACATGACCTAATACGCATTTTCTCGTACTCCTGTTCCCCTTTTATTCTCATAGAACCATCAATTCAATCGAATTACGCGCAGCGGTCCCGGCTTGGCTTAGGAAGAAAGAGGGTTAATGTAATATCGGTGTCAGTCTCTTTGTTAACCCCATACGAGCATTATTAGATTTAAGCATGTCTTCAGCGTGGCTAACAAAATTTCTGTGTTGTTGCAGAATATGCCAATATATGTTACTCGATTTCCGCAGAATTTTCAACTTTTTTAAATAAATGGATCCGAGCGTTTCCCATGGTATTCGCAACGAGGAGGTGGCTACCATCTCACGGTGTATATAACGTTTCACCTGAATGACAACCTTTTTACTCGGACTAGCTGAGCAGAACAATTCACCGATTTTGAGCGTTGACAGCGCCGTAGACAGACAACCTGCGTTCCTTATCATAAGTCTAAATTGTACGCGATTCTACGTGATCCAATCAAAGGAAAGATGTTTCAACGTTTACAATATTTTATCTCCAGTTTGTCTAACTTATTTTTTACTTTACAGTAAAATTATTCATAATATATAAATAAGAATTCCTACCTGAAGCAATATTTGCGGTTAATTCTTTTACATTAATTAAATGTTATTTACAAAATATGAAAATAAACAGCCACAAAATCTCAAACGTTCAGATCTCCGTTCGTAAAAAAACGTAAAAATGTCCAATTCGTTTAACGTTAAAAAACGTTAAACGAATTGGACATTTTTCGGGAATGGGGATTGGTGTGATGGGATCGGCTGCAGCGGCCTTCCTTACTCACACAACTCGGCCCCCGACTCAGAAACTACGCAGACTTCCCTCATTATCATTTCGCCTACGATGACAGCGGTGGTGTCCCCGCAAACGGTTGGAGTTTACCGATCTCCTTCTCACTCTCGAATCGACATTTTCCGTAGGAACTTCTCAGAATAAATCGTGCACATCCAGCGCATAGCTCTCGCAAAATTACAATAGGTAAACCTGTAAAAAAAGGACTGGCTATTTACATGCTGCATTATCAAACTATTTATTTGTATGAAAAATGGTTCCTTCCTGATTCAACCACTAAGTTTTCGAAAACGATTTCTATGGCGTGCCCACGTGGTCTCGCTGCCGCTAATGCGAAAAAACGGGCGACCCGCGCGTCCTCCAGCTCAGTGTGGCATATTTTCTCATTGTCCGAGCATCGCACCTCTCGTCTTTCCCCATTTCAGTGGAAACTTAAAGAGTACTAACGCAGATTTTTTGGACAGCTTTTGGTGTGACACGCGTCCACTGAATCTGAAATATGTTCTAGAGCCAAAGGACCTAGAAGGGAAGTGGACAAACATAACTTGCTTTAAGACAGCGGCGGAAGAAATTAACGTAAAATCTTTCGCGCGCCAGAATGCGGCATTCTTGGGAACTACTAGGGTTGCTCATACTTCGGAAGACCGGCAACACTGAGGAAGAAATCGTCAAACGCAAAATTTTGAAATCTATTATGGACCTCTCTTAAGCAGGATCCCAAAACCTACTCATTAATCACTTCTCATTCGAGCATTCTTCTTAAACCTTTTGCACACTCTGACGCGCTGTATCGTATTTATTTCACCATTTATTTTTCGTAGAATTTTATTATTTTTAGAGCAAGGCTGGTTATTAAAATATTTTCTATCCCACTCATTTTTGAAATACGCTAAAATCTTATTCTGCTACGCCCAAGAGGTATTCACTGTGGTAAACTTTCCGAGAACGGAGTCGAAGAGTTACGTCTCTGGTGTCTCTATCACCAAAATAATAGAAATTGAGCTTTCTTCTCAAGCAGTACTGATAAAAAGGTGATTATTAAATAAAGTATCGACTAGGGGATGTATTTTTCAGGATATTTATTCAGTAGATTGGGGAAATTCCTCTCTCAAAACGGATATTTAATTAGAAACCGCTCATGGCCCAATATAAACAGGCCCTTAGTCAGTCAGGAGAGGAATTAAACTAGGGGAATAGACGCTAACTTTAATTTTTATGACTTAAAAATAAATGTGCTTGCATCGATACTGAATAATCTCGGCATATACTTTCGAGTTATCCTCCATTATATTACAGGGAGTTTGGTGACCAGCTGTTCACTGTGAAGATTAATCAAGCAAATGTATAACGTACGGATAAACATTCGGAAAGAACTTCACAAAATTTGTTATAATTATAGATAAACAACTCTTTGCCGTCTGACGTTTAATGCATGTATCTGGCATAGGTACAAATAGAAAGCAAAAGTTTTCAGAGTTGAGGAAATTCGTAGGAGAAGGAATATTAGGAGTTTTAAAAACAGGAGGGCGTGTATGAAACAGTGTATGGGGGTGAATGAGGCAAAAGTGGTCTGCAAGGATAGGTCAGAATGGAGTAATTATTGTAGCAGAGTTAGGTGTACAATTATGTATTAATGAGTGAAACATTTTGACTGTGCCTACCCCGGAAGGGAACGGCGTGATGGGTATGTATGTACGTAAGTTTTCAGATTTTTCTTATATTTAGCATCAATCATCAAGATACGGACATAGCGATACAACCTGGACTATAGGTACTTGGAATGTGAGAGGAGTATATGGAAAGGAGCATGAGTTGTTGAATGAAATGAAAGTGAGACGAATGGATGTCTGTATGTATGTGAAACTAAGCGGAAGGGTCGGGAAGTTGTTACTCTAGCTTGCGGTGGTCTGGCACTATTGACAGGATTTGACGATAATGTACAAGGCTTTCAAGGTGAAGGACTCATTCTTAATGAGAGAGCTGAGTTACTGGTAAGGAAGTGCAAGTTAGTATCCCCTAGATTGCTCTGGGTTCGCATGAAAGTAGGTATTAGGAGAGTTGAGATTGTGGCGTGTTATGCACCAGTGGATGGAGAGAGTGACAGCGTGAAAGATGAATTTTGGGAAAAACTGAGAGAGGTTTTGAATGAGTGTGACCCTGATGAGAGAATAATTGTGCTAGGTGACATGAATGGCTGGGTTGGTGTGAGGCGGGATGCATCTGAAAGAGTGGTTGGGCCTTTTAGTGACCCCCGAGTGAATGATAATGGTGAAAACTTGGTGAGTGTGTGCTTGGAAAAAGGATTGTTTGTGTCGAATACATTGTTTAAACTTAAGAGAAAACAAGTGTATACTTGGCAAAGGGGGAATTGTAAAAGCATGATTGACTTCGTTGTGTATGATGTGAGATAGTGGGAGTTAGTATAGGAGACGAGAGTGATGAGGGGTGCTGAATGTGGAACAAAGAGAATCTCCAATGTGAATCTGGGCAGAAAGTGGGTGCCAAGGAAGAATGTTGCGCGTAAGCAGTTGAGAGTACAAGTGGAGAGGTTGCAGGACAGTGAGGTAAGAATGCAGTATGGTTGCATGCTTGTGGATGCTCTATCCTTGAAGCAGAGAGAATGGAACGAGTATATCAGAAACGAGAATGTGAATGATGCGTGGGAGTGTTAAAAAGGAGTGATTGTAGAGTGTGCTGAAATTGTATGTGGAAAAGGAGTGGTAGGAAGAATGAAAGGTGATGCTTGGTGGAATAAAGAGATGAAAATTGCAGTCAGAGAAAAGAAAGAGGCGTACAAGAACATAATTGCTGCCCAACCTGTGGAAGAGCGTACTAAGGCATGTGTGATTTACAAAAAGAAAAAGAATTAATGCAAAATCGTTGCGAAAGAGAGCAAGGAAAGAATGCGTGCGGATGAATCTATCAAGATGCAGAAAGATTTTGAAGGCAATAAAAAGCTTTTTTGGAAGTGGGTAAAAAAATTAACATTAGTGAAGGCAGGGGAATAAATTCGCTAAAGAACAAAGGTGGAAAGATCGTGTGGGATGAAAGCAATATCAGGAACGGCTCGAGGGAGTATTTTGAAGAATTATGCAATAATGATACAGGCTTTGAGGATGAGCCTTGCGAAGTTTTATGTGAGAATATGGTGATGGAAAAGGAGATCAGTAAGAATGAGGTCGTAAAGGCATTGAGAGTATTGAAAAATGAGAAGACTGCAGGTGTAGATGGTATATCCAGTGAGATGTTGAAGTGTGTGTGTAAATTACTCATTTTTCGGCTGTGTGAACTATATAATATATGCTTACAGACTTCTGTTGTTTCAGTGGATTGGAAGAATGCAATCATTGTTCCATTGCAATAAGGGAATGAAGGAACGACTGAATATAATAATTATAGGGCCATTAGGTTATTGAGTATTCCGAAAAAAGTGTCCAGCAACATTTTAATCGAAAGAGTGAGGAATATTACTTCAGATAGAATATGGGGTGTGTAGTGTGGGTTTATTCCTGGGAGAGGGTGTTGTGAGCAGCTTTTCGGACTTCAGCATGTGACAGAAAAATGTATGGGTGACCGAAAGAAAGTGTATTTTGCATTTGTTTATTTATAGAAGGCATATAACAGGGTAAATAGAAAGAAGTTATGGAAGGTTTTGAAGGAGTATGGAGTGAATGGGCAGTTATTGAATGTTATGATGGCGATGTATGACAATAGTAAGGCAAGTGTAAGAGTTATCGGAACTCTGAGTGATTGGTTTGTAATTAATCGGGCTGTAAGGCAAGGATGCGTAATGTCTCCGTGGCTGTTTAATGTATTTATGGATAAATGTGTTAGGGACGCATGTAGTGAAAACGACGGTGTTTTGATTGGAAATGTAAACTTGCGAGTTCTTCTATATGCGGATGATGCTGATTTGATCTCAGAGAGCCAAAAGACATTACAGAAGCTCCTAGATAAGTTTTGTGAATCAACAGAGAGAATGGAATTGAGGGTAAATCCGTGCAAGACTAGTAGTAGTAGTTTTTGATAAGGAGAATGGGGAGAATAACTCTGTGATGAGGGCGAATGGTAAAGTAAGTGAACAAGTGGATGATTTTGTGTACTTAGGTAAGATGTTTGCGAAAGATGGACGGATAGATGAGGATATAAAGAGACGTGCGAATGCTAAGCGATTCTGAATATCTTGGCTGCATGTTTGCGAAAGACAGGACAGATAAATAGGCTTTACGGCGGGCGAATACCGGCAGGAAAGTCTTAGGTACTAAGTAGAATATTCGATATAAACTTTTGAACAACACTCCGTTATATGTATTAAGACGCGATTTTCATGGGTTGGGCTATATTATTTTTGCGGACAAATTTTGACCCTGAACGAATTTTACCGAAGCTTATTTGCACTTAGCTCAATGATTATCTCGGATTCAACACCTTAATGACATTAAATATCATCCAAACTATGGCAAATATTTACGACATTGATTTTACCTAAAAAAAATTAGTACACGTTTAAGGGTATTTGTTTAGGTATCATGAGTAAGACAACTGGGGAAACTTCCTCGTTTATGCCATGAACGCTTGAGAATACCACTGGTGTTTCCAGATTTCATTCAAATGCAATTACTCATTTAATTTGTCATGGTAAAAATATAAAATACAAGGAGCAGGCAAATAAAATTTATGATTAGTTCAAACATAAAACTTTTAAAAATCCATGTGACCAGTAGAAATACATAATTGTGTTAGACATACTTTACTAGACGTTGTGCAGTAAAGAAATCTTAATGTTGAACTTGAATGAGGATACCGATTTTAACTAAATGGTTCCAATAACTTCAATGGCACATCTTGATAATCATACCAGCATTAAAAATTCACACACGTATAAGCTTTGTAGGAATATTTATTCACGTGCGATTAGCTAGAGTTACCCTCTCAGTCCTTAAAATATTCTCATGTACCGTATAACCCGTGGAAATATTTCCACATCGGCATACAAACTCTGAATTTGCGCTGAGCAAGATATCAATTAAACTGTAGTAAGGTATCAATTAAGTTGTAAATAAAAGTCTTGTAATGGTTGACATCAATTTAAATTATTTAAAAGCATTTCCCATTTATAATTGCGCCATACGGTGCCACTAGTTTCTCATTTTTTCTGTTTCTCGCGTTTTCCAAGCAGATATTGACATTTGTTTCAGAGTGAAATTATTAAAAATAAATTGAAGATATCTGATGAAAGATAATAGTAAAAAATGAGATTACTGGTAAAATATTGATCGCTTTACTAATGATTAGAGAAAGAAAAAAGTTGCTCACCGAAATACTAAATATACATTAACAAATAAAATCTTCAAAAGGAAAGCGTTGGCATCACACGGCGAGGTATAAATTAGTCAAATTTTGGGCTCAAATGTGATAGTTTAGTTATTCCGAGAGGAGTTTTCTCGTAAAAGTAGAGTTTTTGTGTAATTTATTCACGCCAAGCTCTTTAAAGGTGCTTATATTTTAAAATATAAAAAATATGTATCATAGCTTGACCAGAAAAACACTCTTACTTTGAAAATATGAACTAAGACTCCTCCACACCATCTCCTCCCCACTTAAGAATTCGTGAAACTTTCCATTTTTAGCCCCATCAGCTCTGCGCCTACCATCTCTTCCCTGTTTACGCGTTCACTTTCTCGCAAGCTGAGTGCTCCCGACTCCACGCCACCCGTATAAAAGCCCGCAACGCGCCATCCCTAAAATGTCGTTTCGCCAACGCATCCTTGCCTGCGTGACATCCCACTCAGCTTCCCAATGAGGAGAAATATACTCTCTCTTTTTTCAGCTTCCCAATGAGGAGAAATATACTCTCTCCTCCCGCTATCGCAGAAGCGAAGCTAAACGTCACCCAGATGAGGGGTGAGTGCAACGAAAATAAGGTTCACAGAGAAACCGTCTGGTAAGGGAAACAAGGGTAATCCTTTTATTCCTAGCCTTCGTTCCAAAGTATAATACTTGTAGTCAACAAATTTTACTACGCAGGAAACATACCATATGATATTCGCAAATTAAATTATATGTCTATACAAAAGTTGAATAATGCCAAAAAGTAGAAATATATTAGAAGGATCAGCTTCTTTACTCATATTACACAGGCTGTGGCTTGGCTTAAATTATAAATAATGGAAAATGAGATTGAAGAAAAACTTAAAAGGACCCTTCGCTTTACACATTAAATTACATTACATTGTACAAACGAATGAATGAACTCTTGCATGAGGAAAATTGTATCGTGTAAAGCAGTAAAAAAAATTATGATTGTCTGAATGACTTAACGGGAAATACAACTTGCTCTATTTCCATTCAGTTTCTTGCACATTCTAAGACACATTCGTTTGTACAATAAAATGTACCTTGTAAAGTGGACTAAAGAAAACTATTTTCGTTTCAGGAAAGAAAACGGGACATGAGATGCAATCGGCTCTCTAAGAACGCTGAATAAATGGTCCATATGAAAATGTGTATGTATATACATTTTGTAGAGAGAGAAAAGGCCTTCGACAAGGTACCTGGAGTAATCTAATTAATACCTTGAGAAAAAGACGGAAGAAACTCAAGATTCGTTAAAGAATTGTACTAAAGGCATATACATAGGTATATACATTTTGTAGAGAGAGAAAAGGCCTTCGACAAGGTACCTGGAGTAATCTCATTAAGATCTTGAGAAAAAGACGGAAGAAACTGAAGATTCGTTAAAGAATTGTACTAAAGGCTAAGTGTAAAGGCGCAAGTTGATATAAAAGAGACAGAGGAAATCAAAATAGAATAGGGAGTGAAACAATGCAGTTGGATGTCTCCAGCTCAATTCAATATCTACAGGGAAGAATGAATAGAATAAGCCGAAGGTGATGTAGGAGAAATTTTGGTTGGAGGAGAAAATATCAATATAACAAAATATGCAGATAATCAGGTTCTATTATCAGAGAGTGAGAAAGAATTACAGAAAATGGTTAATAGAATCGAAAGGGTATGAATGAATTTTGGAATGAAAATGATCGTCAGGAAAACTTAAGTGTTGAAGGGAGGAAAAGAGGAGGAGCCCTTAAGATGAGCACTGGTGGATAAAGGCTAGAACAAATACCATCGTTAAGGTAACTTGAAAGTATTATAACATGGCGTGGACGTTGCACGAAGGAAATAAGAAGTAGAATATCTCAGGGAAAGGCAGCCTTCAGAAATGTCAATAAACTACTATCAGTCAAATCAATTAACGTAGGCTTTGGGAAAATATTGTCATGTGCTTTTATCAGATGAATGTGTATTTTGGAGAAGACGCATGGCCATTCGAGAGCAATAGGAAAAATATCTAGTGGGATTTGAAACATGGTTTAGGAGAAGAATGGAAAGCATAAAATGGAGTGATAAAGAGAGAAACGAGGCAGTGCTGGCAGAGATAAATGAGAAAGGGGATATTTTTATATTAATAAGAAAGTGAAAGGCGAACTGGAAAGAGAGGGAAAGGAAGACGAAGAAAAAATATCATGACAGACATAAAGAATGGCTGAAGTTACGAAGGGCTAAGGGAGACAGCATAGGACAGAAAAGCATGGAGGGAGCATTTCAGTTGAAACCAGTTTAAGGGCAGATTCATTTTAGAAGAGGAAGCCTTCGTTCCCTGACGTTCTAGTCCATACCGCTAAAATTTTGCTCGATAATTGCTGGAAATGGTTGGCTATGAGGAAGTACCCTACTGAAAAAACGACAAAAATAAGATTCTGTCTCAATAAACGTAGGGATAAAGAAAGAGTGATGCCAGTTGATTTAGATTTAAGCTCCATGTCATTCTAAAATATCTTTTCTTGGCAAAAATAATCCTCTTGCCAATAATATTTTTAATCATAGAATGACCATAAAGCAATTATTTTCTATTTCAATGAAATATATTTATTTATAATTATGCATGAAGGCCCATGTATAATGAAAATATTTATTTGGATGAAGAACGATGTTGCCTGGAGCTAATGTGAATCCATGCGTAATGTTGCCTGGAGCTAATGTAAAGGTAATTGTTGAGGCTATGTCTCCCACAACAACAATGGAGGAGGAACGATATAACTCATCAAAACAGACCAGTCATTCTCTGAATCATTAATATCGCTCCGCATATTAATTCTAAACCATTACCTCAAGATGTTTCTAATCAAAAAATTATGTATCAAGAGTTGAAAACAGAGAAACTTGCACGTTATTGAAAAAGAAAGATCCACTGGAGCCAATCTCTGAAACAAGAATATGGAAGAATATTCTGTTAAGAAATCATGATATAATGATGTACTTTTAAAAACAATCATCAAATAAATAATATCTCACTTCATTCGTTAGCCAGTATTAACAAATGAAAATGATAAATAAATAGTAGCCCATCGTATTAATCTATTGGGAAAAACATCTCAGTTCTATCGATAAAATGTTGCGGTACACGATCAAATAGTTTTAAAAAGTGATGAGTTGGAAAGGACCTGATAAGTTAGCTAGAGGTGTAAACCCAGCCACAGTTGAGTCACTTGTTAGACCGTTGGCCTATGTTTTAAGGATGCCGAGGAGATAGCGCCCAGGCAGGTAGTATTCATACTCGCCTTAAAATGGTGGTGGCGTCGCAACCAACCCTGAAGCCGCGCCTCTTTCAAATTAAATTTTTTGTAACCCTTGATTTCAATATATTTTACCACGGAGAATTTACACTTCTGTTAAACTTTTTCAAGTAATTATACTAACGCTTACGTACGTATGTATGCGTACTAACTGCACTGCCACCTGTCGCTAGCAGTCAAAGTAAAAAACAAATTTCCTTGGTGATTTGGTGGTAAACTGGAGTCTGTTTTGATGAGTTACTCCACAGTACTCTATGCTAACATACCTTTTTCACTTCATGAACACTCACACTATAATTAATAAACGCTATCCTAATCTGAGAACTCTTCATATTGCATCTCTTAACTTTCCTCGCCATTTACCTACTCTAAATCTGTATATGCACATGGTATTTTCTTTGCTTCACCTTCAAATGACAGTCATACTTATTAATTCCACGTGATCATTTTTTGGCACATATGACTAACTGAAAATAATGACAGAAAATACAACAATGACCACTAATGATTTCACAAACCTTAGTACCCAAAATAAATATCCCCTATGTTGACTGATATCTCATTTATTTCTTTTTAAGGTAAACTTTAGATAGAGAAGGTAGGTAATGGTAGCAACATAGACTTAAATCCATTATAGAAATGAAAGACATAGTTTATAAGAAATACGATCAATTTTAATTCAAGTATAAAAATAATGATATAAGTATACATTAAAACCATGATGGATTTTTAAAAATCTCTACAACTCTTTATCTTTGACAATCAGGGTCAAATAAAACAATATCATTAGAGCTTTAGGCATTGAGTTTCAAACAAAGAGTTTGAAATATGAAGTAGGCATATTCGAAAATGATATGTAGGGAATATAAGCCAAATATCCTACCTAGATGGACATCTTATTTATTCGCCATCTAGGAAAGCTTAGAAACTGCTAATGTCATCAATATCATTCTTTTAGTCATATCAATCAATAATGTTACTCTTTTTCACCTGACTAAATGTATTAATTTAGGAAGTTACATAAGACCCTGGATACATCAAGAACACATAGGAGCAGATCAAAGTCATTGTTCTGAGGAGCAGGTTGCTACCTTTTGGGGATATGGGAGGTATGAAATACCTCCCATATCCCCAAATTGAGGGGCTGATTAAGGGAAGGTGCAGGGGTTAGTGGAGGCCTTTCTCCACACCCTCCCTTAACCTACCTCTGCTCATATCACACCAAATATGGCTATTATAGTCACAATGAGGAAGGGTGCTGGGTCTTCGCGTAGTGGGGGAGGATGGATGTGGCAAGTAGAAGGGAGAGTAGTTGCTCTGAAATCTCCAGCCAACCATTCGAGGGCTTAAAATCTAGTTTTCCCAAAGAAACTGCGAACTCCTTGGCCTTTTCTTGCACCACTGGCCCTAAAAACAGAATATTTCTCGATCTAGTTCACATAAACCTTTCCCAAACTAACTTTTTTTATTCTTCCCATTCGCTGAGAGGAGTTTTACCCATTAACTGTCAACCTAGGTTTATAACAATAGACAGAAACGACAATTATTTTATGATTACTTTATGTTGGTTTGAAAACTAAAGTTATTTAGGATATGAAAAAATACGTTTTTTAGGACCTAACTCTTTCATACTCTTTATTAATTTCGTCCCTCTTAGTTTCTTCGTAAACTTGTTTCTTTCCACATTTAAACCTCTCTTGTATCTGCTACGCTTTTCTCGCTCAAAACACTCTATCCATTTCAGTCTATTTTCAGTGTTAATACGTTACGTGCATTGTGGAAATCAATCAGCAGTTGCCCAAAGATCCTTAGTGTTCTTTGGTGGGGTCTCACCCTGTCAGTCGCACGTAGGAAAATGATTCTATTTAAAATAATAAGGGAGACGTGGAAGTGTTTTCGTCAAGATCGATGCCACATTGTCCAGAGTCCCTTGGGCGATGTGATATCATTCAATAACGAGGTAGACCATGGCGTGCTAACGACACCTTTGACAAGTTCCATTCTTAGGATTGTTTCCTACGGAGAGGGAATCAAAAAATATTTTAGGATTTTACCTCTTTATGGTGAAAATTGTGCATGGGATTTTTTTGCAATTCCGCTTAACCTAGGTTAACGTGCCCGGGAATGGATTCCGTTTCAGCGTTTGACAGTTTCCGTTTAACACAGTGTACCAATGCATGTGACATTATATTACGATCACCGGGACCATCATTTTTTTCGGATAAGACAAGTATCCGTTTGACTCTGGTTCCACTTAAGGCAGGTTTCTCTGCATTAGATTAATAGCAGAGAGGAGAGAGGAGGCATATCAATTCTGCTCCCTAATGATGACAAAATAGCTTTGCAACGAAATTTGATTTGTAATAAAGAGGAGGATATCGCTGACAGATATAGGAGGATATTTTTGACCTTGATTAACAATTTGACTCTGTGGGAGACTACTTAGGCCATGTAAGTACCAAATGTCAAATCCCTTGTGATTAGATCAAGAAATGACTTAAGATTATGGAAGAAACTGGGTCAAAATTGACCATCTGCTCACCATTTCAAGTGGGATCGATTATCATGGCAAATCAATCAAGATTCACATCTACACCGGGATAGCTCTTGCACTGCTTTACTTGGTTCTTGTGTCTGACTCTAAGTATTTAGTCTACCTGGCAATATCACCTGTCATCTTCCACGTGTACCTCCTAAGTCGGTGGTACTCGAAGTGTGTTTGCTACTACCATATTTTTCTCACTGCAGAACTCTACTGGTCTTTCTTCCTAAGAATTTCTTTGCCCAGTTCGAAATATCTTTCACTGTTTCCTTCTTTTCCCTCTTTAAAACTGCATCGCAAATGTCTTCTATTTCTTCTTCCGTCTGGCTAGACGTCGGCACGTATACCTGCAGTATCACGGTGTCCGTAGGCTCGCCTTCCATTAGTATTCTCTCGCTGTACGGCCTCTATCCTGCCCCATTCTTTCTTCAAGATGATGCCTAAACCTGCAGCTCTGGTCGTCTCCCGAATATATCACTCGATATCCGTCACTACAGTAGTCATCTGCCCCCGTCCACTTGATCTCGCTGACTCACAGTATATCTCAACCAAGCTTCTACTCCCCAAAAAATGTCGCTACTAAGTTACGGCTTTCATTTCACAATATATATTATCCCATATGCAGTTAGAATACAGGGCTTCATACAGACATAATCTTCTAATGAGGTGGTTTCTCCGTTACCACCCACATCGACGAATCCATCGTTGTTGATTCTGATCCGATCTTCTTGATCTGCGCCATCTATGCCTTCTGTGAGACTGCTGCCTCTCAGAAATGGAGCCAAATTCGTGTAGTGTGCAAATTTCGATGGTTGAAATTTTACTTCCGTCGCTTGGTACGGGAGTTGAACACGCTACCACTGGTTCAAAGCAAACCCTATCCGAGCCTTTTCAGTGCCGAACAGTTTCGCTAGCTGAATCCTGGGTGCAGTAGTCATCCCAAACAACTACGCAGTGAAAAACTGGGGAAATGGAGCCGTCAATGTTCTAGGAGTTCTTATCGAACTGGATTTTTGGGAAGGCGACTGACTGCTAAGGTCATTTGCGCCATAGGGGATAGATAAGGGAGGAAGATTGGATAGAAATCCGGCGTCGGCATTAGCCTACTCTTAACGAAAGGCGCCAAGGGGACCACGGCTTAACGTCTTATCCGACAGACAGAGTAATGCACTTGAAGTGCCCTCCACAAGACACTCAAGTAGAGATCGGGTCTCCTCTGAAAAACATCCACCTCTGCAGGGATTTGAACCCTGGCCGCCCGTATGGTTAGCCAGTACTCTAGCCACCACACCAACCCGAATCCCGAGAGTTCTTATCTCACCAGAAAATATCAAAACTCCTATGTAGTACAACATGTACTAATTCATTAAAAATACGTATTATACCACTAATTTATACTCACTGTACCTATAGTTTTCAAAATATGTGCGAAATAATATCACGTAAATGTCCAATGAATGAAAAAACCACAAGGTTTCTTTACTCAGAGCTTATTATAGTATATATAGTATACTTACACCACTCCTTTTAATTTAAATGCCATCTCATAGTACCCCGATCATCCATCTAGCCGTCTCGCCTGTGCATGAAAGTTTGCGCCTGAGCTATCGTGATCGCGTCACTTTTATCTCCCTCGGATGGCATTTGAGCTCTTCTCTGATGGATGGTTGATGCAGTTGAGATGGACAGGGTGATGGATGAGAGGGAGTTTGGTATTCAAAGATAATTATACGGTTACTTTTTATTCTCCAAAGCGCACAAATCTACCATGCATTCGTCGCTTTTCAAATATTAGAAATAATTTAGATGTAATAGGCTAGCTTTATAAATTCAGGATAGTTATTCCATTTTCCCTTGTGGAAGGCCAATTTTTGCCGAGTGCGTTGATAATGACCTTAATAATCAGTTCACTAAGAAAAAATCATTTGACTTCAACAGGGTTCTCGAACCCAGATTTCCACATTATTCATCAGTTTTATTATGCAGTTACACCGCTTAACTGTCTTGAGATGAAATTCTGTAACCATGTTCACATAAGCATATACAGTGGAGTTACAACGCTTACCTTAAAAGTGAAAAATACACTTGAACACAGGCGATTGAGAGTTTAAAATTGATGAAGGTGTTATTGATGCTGAAACTTGTTAGATTTCAAAGGATACGTTGACACTTTTTAGTTATCTTGAACAATCATAGCATGAATAATCACGATGAAGAAAACTTTCCTGAAAAGAGGATTACATATGGAGAGAAATGGGATTAAAGAAACGATTACGTATGAAAATAATTGCATCATAACTGAAAGCGTTGCAATATAGCGGAAATGTGACACAAAGCAGGGAGAAAGGGCTAGATCTAAGATTGAGAATGCTGAGGCCGTGAAAAGATAATACAAGCAAAAGATAGGCCGTACGAATGGCGAATTAAATGAATAAAACACACATTATGTACATGTACATTTAGAAACCCTTAAGGGGAGAAGGTCAACGAGGAAGTAAGGAAAAATGCCTGATCAGTATGAAAAGCCACCCAATCGGTTTACTTACACCTTGTGCTGTGAAGTGATAAAATGGTTGTGAGTTCTTTTTGCGCCTTACGTGTGAATCTGTGGCACGAGAGTTAGAAGTAGGTATTTCATAAAAATGTACCCAAATATTTTGTGGAGTAACCTCTAACCGCTCATTTTTTTATGGATCCACTGAAGCTATTACAATAAAAACTGATTTTTCAGCCACACATGAGGCCCTAAGTGTTCATAAAGGAATAAATTATTCGAATTCTTGTTATAAACAACATATAGCTTAGCAATTCTACCGTGAGAGGATTTTAACTATGTTATAGGGCATTTATCAAAAAACCTTAGCATTATTACTTATAATAAAACCTATAAACAGCTACACTTTGGGAGAAAATGACTCTACAACAAAAAAATTAACGCAATTTAGTTGGTGTTTATTGATTGCTAATAAGTATTATTTGCATCATTTTCAAAGTATTTTTCCAAGACATCTCAGGAGATCTTGTTCGAACTTTTATCAAGTTTCCTTTTTCTTCTAACGTGACATAAAAGTACAGTATCGTTCTATTGATCTCATAAATTTAGAACCACTTTTGAAATATCGACCTACCCCTTTTGAAAGATCCTGACCTACCCTAGATTTTTTTAAAGTAGTGACATAAACGTTCACTAATTCACTTTTCTTGTTATTTTATTCTACACTGGAAATCCTATAATTCAGGCATTATTTCATAATCTTAAATATAATATCTCTTACATAACCGGAGCCAGCATAACCATATTCTCTCATTCCAGTTTTGTTAACAGATTCAAGCGTGAAAATATTTATTTGAACCGTATAGTAAATTATTTGAGAATTGACTAATAATTAATATTTTTACTTACTTTATTTATTTAAGTAAGTACGTCATATTTAGCAATGCTGAAAAATTAAAATCGCCATTTCTGTCGCAAAGCCCTATTCTATAACTCGCTTAGACATGCTAGCGACATCTGCCGTCTCCATTTATTTCAAAAAATGATTTAATAGGAGTTCGAAACAAAGTCGCTTGCAGCGCAGCATAGCTCATATTATTAAGCACTAAAGGTTAAAACATAAAATATGATTGGTTGCGATATTCTAGTAATTTTAAACGGCACTGGAAATCGTTTATACGAAATTTATTATACGAAAACGCGGGAGTATTTACGTCTGATTTAATTAAATTTGGAAATAATTATTTGAAATATATAGACAAACATAACGGTTTATCATTGAAATTTCATAAGCAATATCAGTCTGACACAAGTATTGCTTTAGTATACTTGTTTCAGACGCATTTAATTATGTACTTTTCTAAGCCCCAAGAATACCTACTCTATACGAACTCTCTACGAACGAACAATCTCTCTCTACGAACACTCATTTCCGTTCGCGAGAGACTCAGATTCTCCTAATATAACCTTTAAAGGGAATAGGGCAGGGTTATCGAGAGGCGGCACGGACCAGCCACCCAATGGCCGCTTGGGTGCGTCGACATTTTCCAATAAATACATAATACTTAATTACTCTCCGTAGTCAAAAATTCCCTCCCGCCGACATTGCCCCGGCCATTCGGCCTCTCCACTCCTATGCCTTGCGACTCTTCATTCCCACTACGAGAACGGAATCTCATTTCATGGTCCTCTTCTCCTCGTTGTCACGGCTCTTGCTCCGGAGAATACACTTCTGCCCCAGTTACAAACCGTATAAAAGAGCAGACGATTCGAGCAACTTTTCAGCCCATCAGATTCCTGAGATCATGCGCTTGCATTTGCCTGGATTCGCTCAACTTTGCGTCGTCGGAGTTCAGATCGCTGCATCTTTCCACGAAACACTCCAACTCCGGTGTGCACATGGCGGAAACACGAAAAGAAGAAGAAATGGAAAACAGATATCTGTTTAGTACTACAGTTAAAATTTCTCTATTCAATCACGACTTATCGATTCTTTTGAAAAATCAATACCGAGTTGAGTGAAGAAAATAATTTTTCTGAAACCTAAGCAAATGTTTGCTCTTCTTTCATTGGTGAAATATGCTGGTAAGCTTGAATGAGAACGATTTAACCAAACCTTAAGTTATGATGTAATTTAGAAATCAATGACTAGGACAGATATCTTAACAGATTCTCTTTTCAGAATTCAGAACAGATATCTTAAGTTGTTAGGAATGATTATGAGACAGAAGGTGTTGCTAGCAAGTCATAACCAGTACTAAAATAGCGCTTAGACATTAAAATGGCGATTTTAATTTTTCAAGGTGGGTAATTATGACGCAATATTTAAAAAATTAAGTAAACAATATAAACTATAATAAATAAGATAGTTATCTTATTACATGGTTTAAATAAATCGTGTCACGACTGAACCTAAATAGAAAACTAAATGAGAGCATAAGTATAAGTTGACTCCGACCACTTTAATGATCCAATGATATCTACTAAAGAAATAATGTCGGAATGTGAGTTCCTAATACTAACTCCTTAGCGGAGAATGTACTAGCCACAAAATAGGGTGAATTTGGGAGTTGTTTTGCACGTTAGAACAAACAGAAAACGTGAAATAAATATATGTATACAAACGTCTGAGACCGTGTAAATTGTTTTTAAAATTTTGGGAAAAATTCTAATTTGTAATTAGTATCGAACTAAAAAAATTGTTTCATTTTTTATGGAAATTAGAGGTTATTTTCCCCTGAATTGGAGTAATATTCCAAGAAGATGATATTTTACATCTTACCGGGAAATATATTTGATAATAATAATGCGTACATAAATATTCGACAATATTGCTATAAGTTATAATAAAGAAACATAAATAGAAACTTAAAATTTATAAAAAACTTAAGGATTTTACTTGCCTATATACATTTCTAAAGATCGGTGTAGAAGGGGATTCAAGGATGAGAAGAATGTAGTAATAACTGATTGATACTTTTCAAACCAATGGAAAGAGCACAAATGATGCGGTAAAAAGTCTCATGGATAAGGAAGTAGTGCAATCATGGTAAACATTGGTAAAACAGTGTACAACCCTGGTAAATACAAGTTCGTAGATCAATGCCAACCTATAGGCCAGTATGTATGGTGAAAGGACTTCCCTGCAGTGACTGAAGTAGGGATATGAAGGTGAAAAGGCTCCGGGATGTAACCCGCACGGCGCCGTACGTTGCATGTCTTGTACTTCCAAGCGCTTGCCAGAGCCATAAACTCCCATTCTTTTCATACGGGAGTTAACCTTAAGGTTAATCTTAACCTTGAAGCACTGAGAAATACTATATAAAGGCAATGGCTCGATGTGGCATTTACGCTAGAACCATGCAAAACTTTAGATCAATTGGTTGAGTAGTTTTCGAGAATAAGATTAACGAGCATACAAGAAACACTTCATTTTTATAGTAGATAGCGTAGATAAGCTATGACATGCCCGGGCAAATATATCCCGTTCGAATGTATTCATCAGGTTGCTACGGAACGCACAAAAATAAATATTAGAAGAAATAAATTTTACATACTTGAACCCCTAAGGCAGTGTCAATTACATTTTATCCTGGCTGTGAGTAGGTTAGAAAAGCAACTTAATTTTTTGTCAATAAACCAGTTTATAGTTACATGTGAAACATATGACAAAATTAATGTAAATAATTGAATTTTTCATACATTTTGGTATCTGATATGGAAAAATTCCGATATAGAAAATTTTCAAAGCGCTATCTTGATACAAAGTTATTTAAAAAAGTAAAAAATAAAACCTCGGCACTGATTTCGGAGTTCCTTTTTGGGGTCCAAGGTCCCTTAAGGTTCCGAGATCTTTTTTATACAGCCAGCAAAAAAATCATCATGCAAAATATCAGGTTCTGTCGCCTCAGTAGCTTGGGTGGATAGGAGTAACGAAAACCACTCAATTTTTATATGTATTATAGATATTTAAAATCATTTTCCGAAGACGTACAGAACATTAAAATCCTGCATGCTACTACGCTAGGGTCGTGCATGAACCTAATATTAAAGAAACTGTCGGAAAGACGGAAATATAAAGAACAAGAAAAGGGCGTGCGGCTAGTATTAACAGTGTGTGGTGCGCAAGATATATCTGATAACAATAGTGAGTGAGTAAAAAGTCATCCAAGCAGTTAACACAAGTTAAATTGTCGAAGCTACATGGGCACTATCATTTAATGCACTGACCTCATATGAGCGTGTTACGAGCATCCTATCCACATTCCATTTGAAAGTGCCTATCATCCCAGCTCATCACTTACAGCATACGTTCCGAATAGCCTCTGACTGGACGATATTATTCTCCCATCGGCGCTCTAGGTACTGCACGTGATCTCTATTGGGGATGTTGCCAACGACATCCTGGCCGTATCAAAATCACCCATGCATTTCGTATGAAGCCGGCCATTAACACGCTTCTGAAATCGCTATTAACTCCTGATTTTGGTGGCGACGGACCGCATGAGGTACCTGAATTGTGGACTCTTCAGAGACCATCATGCCCTGTGATGTTCGCCTTAATAACGGGATGAAATAACGCCCGGTCGTAGATCATATGTCTGCGAGATACCTCGGACAGTGTTCGATAATCGAATAATTCGACCATATATCTTGTTGGTTGTTCATAAGTAAACCGCAGGATAATTCTCCGATATGGAGGGAAGAAAATCTTTAAAAATATATTGTAATAAATTAAGCACCTTCCATAGCACAATATGCAATTGATATATCCATCAAAATAGGTAATATAACCATTAACGTATTAAGAGTGCACGAGAATACGTGAATCAATACGGCTTACCTTCTGTTTACCAAAATTTAGCATAAAATATTCAATCAGATAGAGCAAAAGCACTGAAGTGTCACTTGGCGAGTTAAATTTAGTTAAGGTTCATGGCTTTCTGCAAATCATAGGATAAATTTAAATTCGCGGGATTACAAGAATAATTGGTTATCTATAACACGAGAGGCATAACTCGGAGACTTAAAAAGTTGCCGCATGCCTCGTTCTCCCATCTCATGCCAGTGGCAACAAGGTTATGCCCTTTTGTACCGGTAACCATCCCATGGGTTCAGAGTGGGAAATGCCCACCAGAAAAAAAAACATACGTCACCATGACTAATTATATTTGATCTCATCATTGCTCCACGTAAAACTAATTCAAGGAGAGCGTCTGAAGAGATGTAACTTGGGAGGGAGATAATTAGTATGTTACTACCAGAAGCATTTGAACTTTACCTTTGAACAACCCGTTTTACTCGACCCAGCTGATAGCACAATTTTTAACTTTTATATTTTTCTCAATCACGCGTGCAATAATCATTGAACTGAAGCAAGGCTTATTTAACCATATAGCGTTCATACATCAGCTTATGTGTTCTTTCAGTTTATTAGTTTATACAATTCAATGTGAAATTCAAATTTTCACTCATATCACACTGTAAAAATATCTACTTCATGTAAAAGGGGATAAAAACTGCAAAGGAAAACGAAGAACAAAATACGGCGGGAGAAGTAAAACTCGCATTAAAAACTGATCTGATTTTCTACTGCGGTAGAAAATTAAAACTTCAGTAGTATTGGAGTGCCTAATTATGGTTTATAAGACTTTACAAAGGTTAAATATGATAAAATAATGACAAGAGTTATTGAAAACTATGAATAGAAGATCTTATCAAGTTAGATTCGTCAGATTCGAACCTGGCACCTACAAGAGAATTTTGAGAGTCGCTTATGGAGACGATTGCTTTTTAAGAGGTTAAGTTTTCTCACATTTTAAACAAATAATAGAAGAGTTAAATATAAAAAATGATGCAAAACTAGTTTCTAAAATTGAGTAGATAATTTCAGGGGATGAATGGGAATATTTGCAGTGAATTATATAAGATGGCTTGCACATATACAATTACTAGCAACTCTGCCAGTATACAGTAATGTGGTTTTTAGAATTGGCTATATTTTAACGAAAACTAGCCTTAGAAATAACATTTGATATAATTTATTGATTAAACGAAACCACTCAAAGTCCCCATATTTCCTAAACATTTGAAAGACGTGTGTGTGACCCTTCCCAAATAATTACAAATTACCATTAATTAATATGTGCTTCTTTAATATTGGTTGACTCTAAAGTTTTTTCTCATCATACAAATATTGTAAATCAAACCTTTCCTTCCTGGACTATCCATGAAGGTGCATAACAAAATGAAGTAAAGGAGACACATACGCAAAGGGATAAGAATAATAAAGAAAGGCGGTAAACAACTCGTAATTCACATTGCTACTCCTAGAAATCGATCGATCAGTGAAGGACATTCTAAAGACTGGAATCGGAAAATTAAGCATAAATTGAAAACGTGCCACTAAAACAACAGCACAGGGGCATAATTTAATTCTAGTACTGTGGTAACCAGAGTTTCATCTAATTAAAGTAACAAAACTTACAAAATATAACGGTAAAGAAGAAAAAATCCCGGGAAAAATTGCTCCCCAAAACAAGTCCTATTCCCCTCTATAAACATTTTTCCATTTCCTTTCTCTGAGTTCAGTAGTTGAAAACGTAGCAATCGGGTCTGTCCAATGGGGGTCACTGCCAGGACAATAAGTTAAAGAAGTAAATTTCTACAATCATGCATTATGTGCAATATTAAAACCATCGCAATGTTCAATTGGCCACCGTGGATATATCATTTGTTAACTATTTTCAAATCAAGTACTGCACTATCCTTAAAGTTTTATAGGCAATTGGTGCGCAATATCCACGATAGAATTATTTCGAGCACATGTACCCTCTCCTTTTAACCTACGTATGGTACAGCGTTAGGCGCACTCAATTTATATTTCTCTCCCCGATCAATCAATCCCGCGATCATTTCCCTTCACCCGGGAGAAGAAATTCATTTACTCCTTTTTACAGTAGTTCAAAGGGAATGGAGGAATGAAGGGAGACTCGGCCATTGTCGATTGCTGCCAAAGCAATTATTTCCCTGTCGATGCGCTCTCCCCAGAGTCCGTTTTCAACGGACTTCTGTCACACACCCATTCCCGCCTGTATTCAACGCTCTTCCATTGCCCGCTCCGCAGCCAAGAGCCATTTATAACTTTCGACGTCTTCCTTTCTCCTCCTGCGGGCGACAATCCACGAGCGAGTCCTGGAAAGCGACTTCCTTGCTCCTCATCTACTTTCAAAAAACCTTTCGAAAGGAAATGCACTCCTACCAATCACCGTGAGAGTAAAGACTTGATGGACATATGGTGGTCCTAAAAAAAACCATGCGGCGGTGGATTTTTTCCCTAAATTTCCTATTCGACAAAGCGGGTCAACACTTTGACCTGCTCTAAAATCAATTTTCTCCTTTATAAGTAAATTTCTATTGGAGGGGTATCACAAAATACTGGATTGGGCGAATTTGGGACAATACGAAAGGTTTATGGGATCCAAGTGCTCCCAAGCACCTCATAAAATCTCAACATCATTATTAGCCACTAAAATTACATGCAATTTCCGGCATGAAATATCTCTTGCATGATTTAATACCTCGTAGAATGTATCTGTCGCAGTAATTATAACCAGTAGTCGTATCTTAAGTAGTGTACTGCATGGTAGCATGTTCGTCCCAGTAGCACTCTCCTAGTTTCTTGTGTGACCGCGCACCGATGTCCACACTTCTTTTGGCCTGCGTCTGTATCCAGAGGAAGGTACACGTTTGCTGTTTCAGCTGGGATGAGGGCTTTATGCCGGGTATGGAATCACGCCATGCTACACACTCTTGTGGTGAATTGCACCGTTTAGATGTAGATGAATCAACCGTGATCAGGAATGATCCGAGGATTTATTTCTCGAATGAAAATTATATAAATATATATACTCTTTACAGTTTCAAGTTCAACTTCATGAAAGCGTTTAAAAGATGTACTTAAAGAATACATCTAGTATCTGCTAAAAGAATTTATTTTTACTTCGTAAAATGTAAAAAAAAACATCAGGAAGCACCTGATGATGCCGCGACATAAATCAGTAAAGTGCGCTGTGCCAAGTAAAAAATGAGATTCAGTGGAAAAGCACCAGGTTTGTTCTTTAAGTATAGATAATTATATCATTACATTGTGCGCGAATGTACTGAGAGGTCAGTCTTCACTGTTACAGACCTACAATTGAATAAATGGAAGTTTCAATGTCGTATTATATCCCCATCATAAAGAGAAACACGCCACCTCTCTCAAGCGCAGTTAAAGATACTGAGTCGTTTTATTCTTGGTGTAGAGACCACTTGTGACAAAATTAGAAACTAATTTTCCTCGAATGGCCGTAATTATTGGAAACACTCGTCAAAAGACACTTTCAACCTTGTGGTGTTAGTGTTTTTCCCTTCAGGTGGCTGAAGAGGGCCACCTTGTGGCCGATGCACACCCTTGTCTTTTCCTGTTTTGCTTTCCTAGGACCTGTTTCAGAAGATCATCTTGAGTCTGATACTCCCAGAAGTTGGGCCCATTAGAATGTGTGAGTGAGTAATTTTTCTAAGGGCTTGTAAGAGTGATCGCTCTTTGTTTGTCCCTGGCGTGGAATTTATATTCCCGTAAACATTCACGGATACTGTGTATGTGGTCATAACCCAGGCATCCTTAACGGGGTCTCTTAAGCCCTGTGAAGAATCCCATTTTGAATTAAGTGTGTTTGTCTGCGAGCGGTCACTGGCGAGACATTAACGTTCCCGTAAACGGCTACAGAGGGTTTTCTGGTTGAGAGGCTGTGGTTGGTCACTGCCGTTTCCATTAAACCAAAACAGTGAATATTTTCTTTCTTTTGACGAGCGTAGCCAAAACATAATTACGGCCATTTGAGAAAATTTCTTCCCCGATTTTGTTATTTTTCGAGGCCGTAGAGCTCATGTTTTCTTGAGTTCAAGTCACTTGTGGTTTTAGCCTTATCGTGGTGACAACTGTTTTAGCATCGTTGTTTAAGTTAAGAGAGGAATTGCGCGAGCGACATTCCTCTCATAATAGCAGTATATTCCGAACAGTAATTGGATGTCTCTTAGTATGGTAGTATCCAGTTGCAGTAACTTAAAAGTTTTTTCATCGGACCAGAAGAATGTTACCTCACGGTACCAGGAGTGGGAGCTTGATTTTAATCTTAGTGAGTACACTGCAGTACACTTCTTGCGGAAGTCATCACACCACCGCCAAATCTACGCTGCGGTAGGAGCAAATTGCCAGATTAAGTCAAATATCTGGTAAGTAACCTAACTTTGGGACTATCGTGAAGAACACATATAAAAAACATATGCGGAACAGCGTTAAATAGACAAGGATTTATCGCATGCACGGTAGGAAGGTCCTTGGAATTGGGAAACAGTTGTGCTTCTAGTTGCACATTAAGCTTACATTACTTGAGAAATTCGGAGCAGGTGTGTTTCTGAGAAAGGGAAAGAGAATATCATTTTGACGACGCATTAAACCCTAGATCTGATATAGATGATTGCATAAGAGGAACACCTTACCAAACCTTCAGATACAGAAAATTGTTCCTCCAACACACAATAAGAGAGCATCGTAAAAACTGAGTGTCACTCCAAACACTTAATACTTCCGAAATACACTTCACCATTTCACCTCCCTAAAACTACCTTTACATAACTTCGTCAGCGGTACAAAGAAAAAAGTTAATATAAGGTAGAGGCTTCATACAATGCTTTTCGAAGGTAATATTTCACCACTAATACAAATGGTAAATGATGTTACCACGGCACAATAAATACATAATACCCTGCAAGCCCACCTTAAGACTGAATGAGAGGACGTGAGATTTCACGAATAAAAAATGCACTATATTCCATGAAAGTTAGAAAATAAATAGTATTTGCAAAAGTGAAAACCCCCGACAGACTGTGAAACCTCGCTAAAATATACAACACTTGATTTTCTAAAAATGGTATAGCTATAAGGCAAATCTGCTTTATTGCTCGAAGAAATGAAATTTGTAGAGAAGGTATTTGAAATGTTTTGTTAGTTAGGTTATGAAGCATGCATTGGAGAGGAAATCGACGAGTAAAATACATACTTTCGCCAATCACAATTAAAACGCCCCAGGTTATAATAGTATTGTTACGTTTACGGAAAATAAGATAGAGATTTACATCACAAACATGCCCGATCTTGTACACCTCGCCATGTTATTCTCAAGATCGACTCCATCATAATGAGTACTGATCGGTAAATGCCTTTGATGTAATTATAAGAAAATTGTTTTTTAATTTACAAAAAATGGATAAATTTAAAGGAGAATTCTTAGCATAAGAAGATAAATACAACATTCAACCGTTCCCACGAGTGAAATGGCACGTGATGAGCGAGAAGTGAGAGGCAAACGAATGTGGGTCACTCGCACGACTGCACTAACAACACCGGACATCTTCGCAGAACGAGCCAGCACTACGAAAGAAGCGAGGGCAGCTCTTTTATCTTTTCTTCTCATCGGCTTACACGTTTCCTCTATTGCAATTCTACAACCTCTTACAGACCGCTACCTCCAAACTAGCGCGAAGTTACTGCGCCAAGGTGATGTACCTTCCACGCTTCCACTGCACCAAACCCGTGTATGCATCATCCACATACACCTCTGGGGGCAATGCGAAAAGTCATTTTCCCTCTTCCTTTCAGATGCCTATCCTAGCTCTCCTTCCTTTACGTATTTTTTCCCTGAAGCGGGCCTGCGGGTCGATAATAGTCGAGAAGGGGACACTCCTCTTTTTTTCCCTAGGGGAGCGGCGGAGCCATTTTTTTCCGCTATCGTCCTTGGGGACGACCTAGTGTAGTCAAGGTGGAATTGGGATATCGAACGACTGCTCAAATCAGTGCACAGCCATGAACCAAAGAATAGCCTCAGTACGGAGGACTGCGCAACGCGTGGCGGAAAAATTCGAAAAGATAGCTTTGTACTGGAAGGAGCGACGTGTCGCATAATCCCAAGAAAGCCTTCTTGCCTCGAAAGAAAGAGTATTTTCCACAAAATTACAAGAATAGCTAGAGAGTATATAGCCCCTGCATTTTACGCAAGAAATGTTGAGTAAAAGAAAACAACCATCTGCTTTTGCAAGTGGTTTCCCAAGTTACAAGAAGTAGTGACCAACAAGCGACTTAGTAATTCCATGAACATAAATCAGCGAAAGTGAACACTATTAAAATATGACGAGAAAACTTGAATTGTACAAATTGAATTCATTTTCCAAAAATACGGCATAAATAGCCTACTAAAGGAATTTATATGTTAAAGTTCTAAACAAATAGGTCCGATTGGACAGATTAAAAATACGGTGAAATAAAAACGAAATATCTTCAGTATTTTTTTAAGGATTTTTGACTTTAACTCAACTCAAGTGATCAAATGAATCATATAAAATTTTATCTTAACTGTCTGCTTACTCAACCTTTAATGAAAAGAAAGTTACGATGTAGCACACCAGTTAAACATGATTCCAGCCGAAATGACGAATATTTTTAGGCATCAATAAAGTCCATTTCCTCTCCATCGCCTTTAATTTTTCTACCTCCCAAACCATAATTATTGAAAAAAGGTAGTTGAAAATTTGGAGATAGTGTTTCCGTAATCATTTTATACCGTTCAAAGCAATGGATGAGTACCATATTGTTGAAGCGCGATTAAAATAGGCGTGAGACAATGACGGCTAATGGTACAACATGAAACTACGTTTTGAGTTAAACTACAACAATGTGATTCGAATGGTAACAAGACAAATACCATGAGAGTGAAATTTCGTGGAGAGATAACCATTCGCCTTAAGGGGAACTCTAACTCGGATTAATTCTTTCTCGAAGGTTAAAATGAATATCTAACATAAATAATCTCAAAATAAAAACATGGGTAAGACGAAAAATACCGTAATTTGCGCAATTTATTCCATAAGTTACGCATACCATATCTCAAGTAAAAACCAGCTGCAGAGATTGCAATTTGTCGGAATATATATGAATTATTCCTTTTTGTTTTATCAAAAAAAGGCGCGAAGGACGAGAAGTTTGGAGGAGAGGAATAGGATGAGGCTTGAGGACGGAAAATAATGTCACGGTGAGTAAGATGTACAGGGGGACGACGCCTGGAAGAGAGAATGGTGCTATTAAGAGGTATGGGATGAAATGGAAGCAGAGTTTAATAAAAAAAGGGCAACATGTGCAACGATAGTAACAAGGGGGAGTGAGAGCATATTGTAAAAAAGCGACAGGCTCTTGGAATTATAGTGGAGTGTGAACGCTGGAAGGGACACGGAGTTGGAGAGGTAACCACCACGGATAAGGCCTGCGTCTCCATGTGGGGAGGAGAGAGAATGAAGAGAAACCCAGCCAGAGAAGCTGAGCGAGATAGAGGAAGAAAGTAAACAACGCGGAGCTGACATGAAAAATGAGATGCTTAGAGAGGCACAAAGAAGAGGAGCCCTGGCGAGAGAACGCTCTAGTAGTTCCGTAAGGCCTCTTAAAAGCTGCACACCTGAGACTTTGGGAGGGCCCATCCCATATCTCGAATTTTTTTTCAAACTCTCGTGAAAGCTGGTGGAAGACGGATGCGCAGAAGGGAATCGGCCTGAAGGAATAATTATAGTGAGGAGGAACTGTGATGGATAGGAAGGGAGTGAAAACGTAAATGCATTTCACGCAGGTCAGCCAAAAGCATGAATAAACATTATGGATTCAAATGCATGGCCCTGTTGTATATGCTTACACCACTACCTATGGTTTGCGCAAAATAGATGTTGTAAACAAGCATAGTTGACGGGAGTGCCGGGATCGTCGAAGTATGATGTCCAGGCTGCAATCTACTAAAGCAGCTTTATTGCTACTAAAGTAGCTATGTCCATGGCCGCTGTTATTAGGCGTTATTATAGGCCTGAGATCGTAATTCCGTCACAGTTGAAGATATATGGAATGCATGAAGTTTTGAAAAATAGATAATTATTTTTAATAAGTCAGTTTAAATTTCAGGATAAAAGTATCGATGAACAGAGTGGTGGCGTAATGATGGACTAAAATCACCGTTTTCGTTACATGTGGAATGCTTGGCAGCAACCCTTGGGGAGCAGATAAAATCATTAATAAACATTCATGGCTATAAATTAACGACTTCAGACGGATGACAAATTAATTCAATCATTGCGGTCGGTTTTAGGAAATTAACCACTCCAGGTCTTTAACCTATCTATCGACCATCTGACATTACTTTTGCGGGAAACCCGCACCGAAAATAAACAGAAAATTTGAATAAAAAGAAAATAAAACTTAAGCTCTATAAGGCCATTCAAATGCTTAAAATATTTACTGTTTTTCGATGTTAGAGATATTAATATTCTTTCACCATCAAAAAGACTTGGGAATGAGTAGTCTACAATAGGTCAATTGCTTTTACGGTGAATAAAATCAGGTTTTATGCATATGAGATACTCCCCAATAAATTAATTAATGAAGCAACATAAAAGAAAATATCAAATCTCTGGTTAAAAACTAGGATAGAAAAATGATGTTCCCACGAGTAAAATGAAAAGTAAGTTTCTAACTTTTTTGCTTCAACCAGTTTTCTCAAATGCTAAATAATGACAAAGAAACTCATAAAATAAGAAACCTTTGGACAATATTAGTCAGTATATTTTCAGTCATTGCATTGGAAATGATACGGTACGCAGTCACGCGCATGGTTCTAAAGATTAACACACACGGAATGAACTCCCCATAAAAAGTCATTTTACTTGACTGAGATATCTTGAAAATTTAAGTAATTGGCACTAAATGCGGTGAGAAAAGACACCAATCATAAATAGAGCTCAAACAAGATTTCCTGAAGTGATACTGGTGGACACCCTTCCTTTTCTGCATTTTCATGGTATCTAAAAAATGATAAATGAATACTTCCACAGAGCTCTCCTTTTCAAGTAAATGCAGGTTAAAAAATGGTATAAGATACAATTTCATGTATCAAATTCCTGCGATAAAAGAGATGTGATTTTTCTCTCTGTGCGTTAGAATTAAATATTATAATAATTATTAAACAATTCTATATGTTTAATATGGAAATAAAATGTGATCAAATGCATTTAAAAAAATGTTAGCAAAACAGAACCGTGACAATAATGGCTTCTCGATTTCGCCAAGTAATATGTGCATTTTTTATTACTTTTTCTCCAGCACTACAACCTGCTTGATGGCTTCACGAATTGCTTTAAGTAATTATTCAAACTGAGACTCCTTAGTTAGAAGAAATAATTATGTATTGAATCAATTTAATTTTCACACTGAATATGCATCTAATTTAGAGTAAATGGGAATTTATAACCCCAAAAGAACACATTTACTTTACCAGTATCTATAGTTAAAAGGAACTTATATTTGGATGAATTTTTTAATTATATTATGAGTCAACAGACTAAAACAGGCAAAAAACGGGTAAGTAAATACTAGACGCATAATGACCTTCTACTCCTTCGAACTCAATTAAGTAATCGCATCACACAGATAAGACCATTCAGGCCATCGTAGTTTTCGTTGGAATTCATAAACGGAGAAAAAAATTCCCCTTCGTTTTCGAACCTATAGTCCTTTTGGAAAACCAGGCTCGTTTTTATGACAAGCAGCCCTTGGGACAAGTAATCAATCTTTCCTAATGAATCAGATTGAAATACTTTTAAAGAAATTCCACCAAGCTGATTTGTGACTATTATTTTGACGACGCTTACAGTGTTCAAGCCGCACTGTTTTTGCTAGCATGTACTTCTCTTATGTTGTCACTTAAACCAGCTCTAGAGTTATAGCGAGGGGTAAAATAGAATTTTCTCTCTGGCACTGAAACAGCCATGATCTAAATTTTTAAATCATTCGCAGAATAAGTTGTAGCCTCCAATGCTTTTAAGATTTCCAACCAAGTTATTTCATCAGTTGTGTGATACTTTCTGTTTGATCTTTGCAGTTTTTATTTTAAATTTTATTCGAAATACAAATTAAGTTTACTTGAACGCACAAAAAGGTTTAACTAAAACCAATGTAAATTGTTTGGTTTGTGCACAAGTGGGCTTTACACATGACTTTGCTGCAAGGACCGCCGTAACGCTGTAGACATCCATCCACCTGTATTAGCTGGAGAGGGTAAAGAGCGAGTCCCTCGAGGATCCCGTGTCCGGTTAGACGAGCAGCCTGTCGGCCTCGGGGGACACGGCCCTGCCTTGCAGCAAGCATGCGACGCGAGGGTTGAAGAGGCGATTTAGAGCTCGCGAGACGCGTGCCAGCGACATCTGTCCAGGAATCGCGCCCTGAACACGGCGCGGCGTCCATGTCGGTCAGGAACAAGAGGGATCCGCAGCTACAAGGAACGGGATGGTAATAGAGGGTTAATACACACTAGCGCAATACTATTGCTTGAATGAAATATTTATTTATTTATTGGTCGTTCAATCCTTCGATTGGTAACTGCAGCCCTCCATCCTATTCGACCTCATTGTAGTTCTCTTATTCTCTGGTTGATCCTCTCTCGTCCTTCCCACTATTGTGTCAATGTATATAACTCTATCTTTCAACTGGGGAATGCTCCCTCCATTGTATCAATTATTTATATAGTGCAAAGCCATGACGGAGTGTGGCGCTACCATCTGGTTCTTTTTCTCCAGTATTGAGTTCCCTATGTTTATTTCTCCTTCCACTCTTCTTGATACTTCATCATAACTTATTTCATCCGTTTTCTTCTGGTCCTTCCACCTTCAGCACCAGTTTTTCAAAGTGCCTGATATTTTATGTTTAGTTTTTTAAACGCAGAACGGTTGAAAGATACAGAGCAATACAATATATCAAATCAGAGTTTGGACTCTACCAAAGTGAAACTTCACGTCTATTCACTCCGATCAATTATTATCTTTCGAGGGGTCACAAATAGAAAGTTGAGACTCGTACATGTGCCGCCGGTGTTCACCCTGCGATGAAGATCTGAACTATGAGGTTTTCGACCTCAAAAGAAGTGACACCAATTTACATCCTCGAAAAAGTAAACCAGAACCAAGCTGTCTCTGACTGGCGGGAGTCGGTAGGACCTGTCGGCGGGAACCTGCGCGCAGCGCTAAATCCCTGATTTCCGAACTCGGCAGGATGGGACGTGTTCCGAACTCTTAGATAGAAGATAGAGTTCCACCCCACCACAGATTTCTACGGCTTAGATTCACTCTACAAGACCTGACATTTGATATTGGCAATTTTAGACTTGACTCCTTTTCCATTGACAAAAGATGGTCCAAGCCTCATTATCCGTGTCTACCCTCCATCGCTCGATAACAAAGATCTATGTTGGCAAATGATGTGTTTCCTTTATGTCCATTCGTCCGCTATTTCCTCGGCTCTTCCACGTAAAAATGGGTGTCTGTTGATAATACACGCCAGGCGCAGATTTTGGGAATGATATTGTCAGTGCTCGTATATGAAGGATAGCGGAGATCATGCTATGGAATATAAGGGCATCTGAATCAGCAGTTTCAAAATGAGTCTTGAAAAAATTTTCTGTATTCACATTTCCACGCCGAGCATGCGATATTTGTAGGCATCGAGACTTTTTGAGGGGAATTTTAAGGCCAAATCAAAGACTAAAGGAGCATTAAGTGAATTAAAAATTTTTACGCATGCACTCGACTGAATGTGTAAACCCATTTAATATTTTAGTGTGCGGTGGACCAAGCAGTTGAATTCGATTGTAATTTCACAGAAAATGTATAACAAGGTGAATAGTCATATGAAGGTGTATGTTCCAAACAAAAAATGAAGTCAACAAACTGAGATATGGCTTACTAATGAAAAGAGGTGTCGTAATAAAGTAATTCAATGATTGTCTCTTCAATTGAAAAAAATTAATTAATCGTAAGCTATAGGAATTTTTCATCATGAAGTCAATGGAGAAACTCTGAACAGTAAGAAATGTTTTTATTACGTCTCTCTCTCACGCAATCTCACGCAAAAAAATTGAAGTACAGTTAAGGGATAACAATGAAAAACATCACTAAATTTAGAGACACTCCACAGCGATGAGCTATAATTCAGCATGAGTGAACCACACTCGTAGAAGTTTCTGGTTGAGCGGATGGAGTTTCGTATAGACTTCGGGAGGGATTGTATATCCATTAACGCCAAAAGCGAGGCATATTCTTCTCTATATGAAGTCTGTCTTTACGCAAGAAAATGTCACGATATCATGGTACTCTTACACGGAAGCGAAAATCTCAGTATATAATTTCCAAGAGTAATACTCCTAAAGAGAAATTATAATGAAACTGAACTGAAAACACATTTTTTTCTATATTAGGCAAAAAAATCAAAATATTTTACGTCTATTTAATTTTTTAAACGCCCAAGCAATGCTATAGGTAAATATGGAATACATTTTGCGAATTTATTACACTCGCGCCGGTACAGTGTATCACTAGGTGATATTACCAGACAATGGTGATAAATAAAATTAGCTCTATGAAATCATGTGAAATAACCTAAAGCAAAAAATTAAACATAACCACTAATTACCAATGGTTAAGAAATAAATCCATATTTAGCTCTTTCTATTTCCACATTGTTCACTTTTAGCGATGCTGAGCGAAAATGTGGATTCTTAGAAAGAAAAATGATATTAGGGCGCAGGGGTTTGAGCGTTGAGAGTTAAGGGAGTGTAGAAAGTGCTGTCGCGTCGACCGTAAGGAAGAGGAACGGGGAGGTACTTTTTATTCTTTGTAAAGGAAAAATGCATCTGGAGTAAGCTAGAATGATGCGGAGTAGGCGGTTGAAAGAGATATTGAGAGATGAAGGGTTTCAGATGGCCATGATAAACGGGAGAATGCTTGGTAAGCGGGCCAGGGAAAGGAAAAGGATAGCTTTTATTGTTAAAGAGAAATAAGGTGAAACTTAAAATGATGAAAGTGGTGTAAACAAGAAGAGAACTTTTAAAGGATTTCATTTAAATCTATCTTAACCCTAATAAGAGCAAAAATCAACCAGCAGCAAATTAAATTTATTTGTAAAATTTTATTATAAGACACGGTTTAATTACGCTTATCTTACTATCTCGCCTAGCTAAATATCATGAGGATACCGATGAAATTGATAAGTACCTTATAGTAATAGTCGTTTTTATATATACCTTAAGGTCTTGAGATCAAGCTTAACAAAGCAGAACAAGACACTCTGAAAAACACCGTAGAGATTAAAGGTGTGCCTCCGTCCCTGGAAGACAACATACAAAGTGCCGTGATGAAAATATTCTCTGTCCTTGATGTGCATTTGTCTCCAGAGGACATAAGCGGAGTGTTTAGACCACGACCTCGACACACTGGTGACACAAGACCACATGCTCCCCCTATCATTGTCCGCTTTGTAAATCAGAGCAAGAAAAATGAGCTCATTACAAAGCGTCGGGCAAAGAAAAACCTTACTTTCCAAGATGTTGGCTGGCCTTCTGCTTCAACAACTTCGAACATTATCTACATCGATGAATCCCTCACCAAACACTATAGAATTTTCTCTTGCCAGGGGTTTCAAAAAAGAAGGTGAATAAAATATGTATGGGTGAAAAATGGCAATATTCTTGTCAGGCAGTCTGAAAATCACCCAGCCGTTACTGTTCAAACCCAGAAATATCTGGATCGTTTTTTATATGTATTGATATTCACCTCTCCAAAACTTATAATAGTGTTGACATAGGATCTCCTGTTTACTCCCAAATGACTAAAGCCGAGGCCTCTGTTACTAATAACAGTTCTCTACGTCCAGAAAATTCGAAATTCACCTCTAGCTTTCTAAATATATCCCATGTAAACGCAAAATCACACCTCGCTCACATCGATGACTTTAGATTGTATTATTGTTCTAACTTTATGTATGTAATTGGTGTGAGTGAGACGTGGCTCAAGCCTTCCGTCAAACCGGGGGCCGTTGCCCTCCCAGACAATGTATTTTACAGGAAGGACAGAGAATGAAAGTGAGGAGGAGTTGGAAAATTGTCTGCATTCATCACTGAAAGGCAAATGCGTTGGTCGTTCGACTAACATTTATGGAACCAAGCCCGAATATATCGCCATATAAGTCACTAGTGCTATTTCCAAAATTATGATTGTGGTAGTCTACAACCTACCGAAATCGTATAATCTATCTGATTTAGAGATATCTCTCACCAACATGGTTCTAAAGTATGATAATGTCGTGGTAATAGGTGAGTTTAATATTAACATTGCCAAGGAGAGTGCATATAGCGACCTGTTGTTTAATTTCATGCAAGGTAGCAACCTTTGTATCGTTCCGATGTCTCATACTTGCCATACGAAGTCCACAAGCACCACTCTGGATCTAGTCTTTGTTGATCTAAAAAAAGTCTTGCCCTATGAAAAATCATCCGACCCACCTATCTGCTGTCACGACCAGGTGTACATTAGCTTTAAAATTAAACCTCCTATTTTTGTGCCAAAATTGGTTACTTTTAGTGATTATGATTCATTCAATGAGGAAAAACTCTGTGATGATCTATCTCAACTTAACTGGTGTGCTATAGGTGAACTGGGAACTGTTGACGAAAAAGTCGAGGAACTTAACTCTTTGCTTCTGAAAAATCTCAATGCTCACGCTCCTATGAGGACTGTGCGTGTAACCCACCCTCCTAAACCATGGTTTACATTAAAAATTATGGTGAAAATAAAAAAAGGAATGAAGTATGGGCTTTGTTTAGACGCACCAAGAACCCAGCTGCGTACACGGAATACAAAGAAACCCGAAAGCAAGCCAAAGAAATGATTCGCGGAGCTAAAAGTGAATACCTTAAAAAGGCCATTCGAAAGCAGACGGATACTAGAACTATGTGGAAGACTGTTCGCAGTCTTGGTGTGATACCTTCAAAATATAATAGCGCTACTAATATTAACTTAGATACCCTTAATAACTATTTTTCAATGGGCCAAAGTGGCTATAAAAATGACACTAATCACACCTCATTCTTTGAAAGTAATACCCAAATTGACTTATTGGGAAACCTATTTTATTTCTTACACACATCCGTCTCTTCTGTAGCCAAAGCATGCGCAGCAACCACCACAAATGCAAAAGGCCATGATGAAATTAACATCGCAGTGATAAAGGAGTCCCTCCCGATTATTCTTCCCGTGCTTTTAAATATTTAAGATTCATTCTTAATATCCGTCAATCCGGTTTCCGAAAAGGATTCAGCACGCAAACTGCGCTGCTAAATATCACTGAAGATATCAGAGGAGCAATGAATAGGCGTGAGGTCACTGTACTAGTACTATTTGACTTCTCAAAAGCTTTCGATTTAGTAGATCATGATATACTACTCCGTAAGCTCACCAAGTATAATCTTTCACCTAGTTCCATTAATTGGTTTAGGTTTTACTTAAGCGACCGCACTCAATCTATCATAGGACCTAGAAACACTCGTTCTAACTGGATATATAACCACAGAGGGGTTGTTCAAGGCTCAGTTTTAAGCCCCCTGCTGTTCTCTCTATACATTAATGATCTTCCCGAAGTAATAATGCACTCCAAATACCATTTCTACGCGGATGACTTCCAGATCTACTGTCATTCGTCAATATCAGATATGTGGACCCCAGGAGTCAAGGGGTCTAAGTGAAATTTAAAAAAAAATAAGTTAGGTACAGGAATGGGATGTGAAAATATTCATCTTTTAGATGCTAAAGGGATCCAAGTGATTTTCTTGACTGGTGCTGCTATCTAGGGTAATGTCTCTTAACTACTTAGTGGGTTGTACCAAACATTTTCAACTTTGACTTAAGTTTTCTCTAAACAATGGTTTTGTTACTAAGACCCCTTGACTTCTGGGGTCCTCATATATCATACGCTTTTGAGTTTATCAATAATGATATCAAAATAATAGCCTCTTGGGCGCGGAGAAACCAGTTACGGCTCAACGAGGAAAAAACTAAGTCTATTTTAATCGGGCAAAGATTGTAATTTCCCAATTGGACACCTCCTCTCTCCCCAAAATTCAATTAGACAGCCATGAAATACCATACGAAGAAACAACAAAAAATCTCGGAATAACATTCAACCAGCAACTTAACTGGAAAAAACAAGTTCAAAACACTTAGCAGAAATGTCTGAGTATCCTTCATCAACTATATAGAACCAAGAGCATCATACCGCCCAAAGTTCGCACCACCCTGGTGCAATCATTAATGTTTCCACATTTAGACTACTGCTCCTCTTTTTTTACAAATCTCGACGAGGAAAGTAATAAAAAGTTTCAAGTGACAATAACTCTTCAATGCGCTTCATCTTTGACCTCAAAAAAAGGGATAGAATTCCAATCACTTACGCCCGCCTAAACTGGTTTAAATTGAAGCAGTCTCGCTTGTATCATGTTATCTTGCTCACCTATAAAATCTTATCCACCTGGAATCCCCCCTACCTGTCGAATAGGTTCACTTACAGAAAAGACATACACACATTACACACTAGGAACCACTCCGTCGACCTTCATATCCCACAACATAGCACGCTTCACGTCAGCAAATCATTCATTTTAACTGCTAGTAGATTATGGAATTCATTGCCATCTATTGCTAGAAATCTTGAAATGTATTCATAGTTTTAAGGTCAAGGTTTACATTATGCCATTAAATAATCCCGAACAGCTGCTTAGGTAACAGTGACAATAAGTAAACCTTGACAAATGTTAATGGTGTCAAGTGCAACTCAGTAGGTACTCAATTTTTTTGTCATTTATTCGCAGTGGATTGAAAATGTACTTAAAGTTTTTATAATTTTGAATATGCTAAATGTTTATATTTAAAGCTAAAAAATGCTTTATTATTACCATTCTATTATTTTGAACCATGTCATTTCCATGTCAGTAGGCACTTTTTTGTTATGATTTTTTCTTTGCGAATTTTTTGTAAACTTATGTTTAATTCTGCTATGCAAAAATTGAAAATTGAAATGTAAAATTCTTATACTTTGTAATCTACTATTTTTTATTAATGTACAGAATCGTCTCCTGGGCTAGTATAGCCTATGACAATAACCGGTGTTATTATTATTATTATTATCATGTACGTTTAAATTGACGAGAAGCTGTAAAAGGAAGTCAAATCAAACATGCAGTCAAGAGAATAAACGCTCGCGAAGAAAATTAATATATCTCAAGTCATCACCCTTTTTTATGCCGTGGTAATCAGTTTGCTGGGGCAGAGACACGTAAGCAATATTCCGGAAAAGAGTCTAAAGATTAATTAACGGCCTTCTCAGCGGGACGCAAGAGCTCATGCAAAAAACAAACCTTACTTTTTAGCACGAAAGTGGTTTAAGGGTCCAAGATTTCTTACGGGCACCGATCTCGACGTGCTTTTTGTACCGACTCACCTTGCTCAGAGGAAAACATCCATTTCAGCCTCTTGATTAGGATATAAGGTACGTGCTAGTAGACGGGAAGGCCCAAAGCTCGGAGAATTGATTAAAATTTAGGTTGTCATGAACTAGTGAAACTTATATCATAAACTTATACCTTTTATCCCAAAATCCGCGACATACAAATATCAGTAAGTAAAAATCAAAAAGAAAAATTTTAATGAAACTGATCCATATGAAATGGAAGATTTTTTTGCTTGCTCGGACATAAACTTACAACAATTTTGTGACCATTTTATTTGGACACCGCCCCAGCAATAATTAAAGGTAAACAAGGGAAGACATTTGACATGAGTATGACCTTAGAACCAGAATAGTACGTTGCAAGGCGATATTACCAAACAATTGTAATAAACGAAAGTATCTCTTTAAAATAATGATGCGAGGAATTAGCACATAACATAACCCATTAGTAGCGGTAATAATTACATAAAGTTAGCTCTTGTTATTTCCACATTGTATTTTGTTCAGTCACTGCGGAGCGGAAACGTGATCTTCGAGAGAGGAAGACGATATTAGGGTTACAGGTGTTTGAGACATAGGGAGAAGAGGGTGCAGAAAGAGATATCGCGTCGACGGAAAGGTAGACAAATGACAAAGTGCTTGAAATGGTGGCTAAAGCGAAGAAAACATCTGTATGAGACTAGAAGGATTCAGAGTAGGTGGTTGGAAGAGGTAATGAAGGATTAAAGGCAGCTGACGGCCGTGACGCATGGGAGAATGTTAGTTGTGCAGGGAAAGAAGAGAATAGCTTTTATGGATGGAGCGCAAAGAAATAGGGCGAAAGGTGAGATGAAAAAGAAAATGTAAATGTAAAAAAAAAGAGGACCATCGAAGGTTTTCATTAAAATCATTATCACACCCTTGTGGGAGTATTTATCAACCATCAGCCAATTAAAATTATCTGGGTAATTTAATTATTAGTCACGGTCTACTTAATTTCCTTTAGTCCCTTTTCCCTCTAAAAATCAGGAGGATGTCGACGAAACTAATGAATACCTAATTTGAAAATATCTTATTATTTGTCGTTAAAATTGACGATGATCCGTAAAAGAAACTTCAATCATGGATACAAGTGAAGAAACATTCGTAAAGCAAATAAATAGTTCTCGAGTCATCAGCCTTTATCATGCAGTGGGGAACAGTTTCCTGGGGCAGGAACACGTAAGCAATATTCCGGAACAGATTAATTGACGGCCTTCCAGGCGGAACGCAAGACCACATACACAAAAAACCTTACTTCTACGCACGAAAGTGGTTTGAGGGCATAAGTTTGCTTATAGGCACCGGTATCGTCCTGCTTTTTGTACCCACCCACCCTACCCAAAACAAAACACTCATTCCCACCT
Source organism: Ceriagrion tenellum (assembly GCA_963169105.1). NCBI lineage: Eukaryota > Metazoa > Arthropoda > Insecta > Odonata > Coenagrionidae > Ceriagrion > Ceriagrion tenellum. Next base: position 118,541,885 of record OY720637.1, read on the forward strand.
CTTGATTAGGATACATGCCACGTACTAGTAGACAGTAAGGCTCAAAGCTAAGTTTTGGTTTCCGTCGACCCATAAGCCTAGTAAATTAAGGAAACATTGATCTAGTTCGCGTCTCTCTTTGCCAAGATCGCAGTATTAGCCCTCGATAAATCATTTCGGCGTGACATTTGCAAATATTCAGCCGAAGATTAAATTCCTCGAATATGAGCTCCATATTCGTGAAATTTAATCTTTGGCAGCCATTATGGCTGGACTCAGAAAACGCCTCCGATGTCGCTCTACACGCCCTGGTCCCCTATACACATCACTGCTACAACCCCATTTCAGAATATGCTCGCAAGAACATCTGGATATTTTTTTTTTATAAATTTGACTCTTCGTGTAACTGGTTAGAATTTCTCATAGAATACTGAAACAGGTCCCGGTAGAATAGCAGAAAAGTGTGTGAATCAAATCAATTGCTATGTGCATTAGTAAGACGCAACTTAAAATGTATTTTCTAAAAAAACTTTTATCATAATAAAATTTAAAAGTATTTCCACCATCAAGTATGATGGGGTAAATCTGATAACTAATTATTTGAAATTTAAAAACTGGTGACATACACTAGCCATAGACTAGTGACATCTTTGAGGTCTAAGATGAACTCTAGTCCGACTGGGATGGAGCCTTATTGACATCTTCAACGTCTTTATTGGTAAATATTTCAGCGAGATGCTTCTGGAAAAATTACGACCTCGACTTTATCCCACTATAGCATACGAGAATACGTAAGCATTAAGGCGTCCATTGAAAAAGGCTGTGGTGAATTTTTTCAAATATTTGCATGAGGTGTTTAATACTTCTCGAAAAAAATTGAAGTCTAGAACTTTTCGTCTCATGCCCCATATTTCGTCAGAATTTGTCGTTTTCTCTTGCAGTTTTCTTACTGCGCACATGGTTCATCATACGCAATTAAAAATATTCTTGAACGAAATCATAATTTGCAAATGATCTAAACACTTTTCGTTAGAGATAATAAAAAACTAATTTTTATTGAATTTAATCGCCTTGATATACCCAACAATTCAAGGTTTATTGATAAGCGAATCAAGGTTTTACTGACATGAGTGGTGGGGGATATAATCTCATGAGAAGACCTGGTCAAGGTTGAAAGTAACGGCGAGAGCTGAGAACGGCGGCTGCGGAAGTTTCTAAAGAAACATGCTTCCACTGTGAGCGCCTTACCCTTTTGCTTAAACCTTATTTATTATTCATACTTTAATTATAATTATAAATACATTACTTAATGATATTAAATGCTTTATATTAATTTTAGTTATGCATGCATTAATGATATATTAAACATATTACCTTAGTCTACCAATTCATGCATTCGTCAATATTTCACAAACACAAGGAGCCCCCGTCCATCCATGACTACAATCACTAAAAACTAACATATTTTGCATAATTCTGTAGTCTAAGTGGATGACGGTAGGCTACCAATTATTCAGCAAAAGACAAACTTAGTTTGTATAGCCCACGAATTGCTTCTATATTGAATTGGCCAACAAATGTTTGGCTTCCACACCCATTATCATCCAAGAACGGTGAAAAAATATGTAAAAACTCTTGGGAAATTGAAAGTTTTTCATTTACTTAGTAATGTAGTACAGACAAGCACCACCTAATAGAATTTATCACCCAATTATTCAGTTGGATGACTCTTCTATGACACAAAATCCGCCATTTGCGAGCGTAAATGCTTCTATGGCGAACCTGCCGTCCTTCGTGCTAAGCCCGAGTTCTCTAATTGAAGGGCTTTACCGGCACGGGGCTGCCCCCGCTGATAACAACGAATCCAGCCCTGTGTCCTTGTCCCCTTCCCCGCCGGTTCAGTGCAGCTGACGAAAAAGCGGGTCCCTTAATCTACCCAGGAATGTTCTCCATCCCCGAAGAGTGGCGCGCTCTGGGCCACTTAGAACGGGCCCAACAGAATTCAAGGAAGTAATCAGGGTGGAGCGCAAAAGACAGAGGGAAAGAACGGCGGGGGGCAAGGGGGAGAGCTATGAGGAGAGGGCGAGAAACAGTTAAAATTAGGCAAAAAAAATCGGGAAAGAAATGGAGGGAAGTTTAAGGTAGAAAAAGCACTAACCTTGAGAGGAAGAGGACCCGGTTTAAATGTTAGAGTGCAAACATTGAGCTCATTTTCTTAGAAGAATAAAACATCAAATAGAAATCTTGTAAAAGGGCATAGAGCACTGAAGTGTCCAAGTCTAGCAGTACCCTAGTTCAAATAGAATTACGAATGAACGACAAGGTAAGATATAAAATCATTTCCTAAACCCATCGAAAGACCGCTGCTTTTATTTCTTCTTCGGTGTATCAAACACTATACATAGGTTGGTTTGAATAGAAGATGGAATAACTACACTGCCTTTTGCAGTCAGAAGCAGTCTTATCTATTCTTAATTATCAGTTCACATACGTTGCACTCCTCTCCGCCCACATCCACTGTGCCTATTGTCTTTCTTCTGTTTTCCCGAATATCCAAAATCCTCCCTTGTATAACTGCCTTCAGCGCCCCTTCACCTCTAACGGCTTGTTCCCCAATTTACTTCGTCTTTTCTCCTTTACTTGTAGCTTTCACTCCCACCATGTGGTTTATATTCCGTTTCATACATCACACTTTTTTATTCTCCTCGAAGCTTACATCTCAAGTTGCCTTTAGTCTATTCACGTCATTTATCAAAAAATTCCACGTTTTTGTACCTCCATAAATTATGATATGAAAGGCTAAAAAATCAAAACACCTATATTCACTCAATTATTTTATATGTTTCATATTAAAATATTTTATTTGGATCATCAATTGCATTAGACCATAGAATTGATCCTATTGTCCCTTTAGAAACCTGTTGTTTACAGCCATTTAAGATTTAGAGCAATAGGACTTCAATTATTTACTTCACAACAAGCCTCCATGTTTAGACCAAGACGGTGACAATGCCGTGGAACACTGCACATAAATATAACCCGTATAGTTCGAAATTATTTTTATTTCAAATCTGAAACAGGTACTCCGTTTTATTGGCCAGCATTTCCCGAGCCATACTTGAGAATTCGACTCCAAAGGTAAAATTAATTCTTGCAAACCCCTGAAAGTTATACTCAGAGTTTCAAAAGCAGTAGTGATGCAACGCCGAGTTTTAATTAACATCAAAGATAATGGTATGGTGGAGGGAAGAAGTTTTTGTTGTATTTGAAATAAGACTGATCTTTAGGATTCATGAATGAAAAAAGCATTCTGGACCTAGATTCCTTTTTTTCCCTTCTAGATGCGTACAATATAAACGAGACCTTTACCTAGCATACAAAATACTGACGAGATACATCCGGATGAGTATTGAACAGCACTAGCGCAATTTAAATATTAAGGCATGAGATGTAAGACATGATATGATTCAATGTTTGTTATTTTTTAATGGTAATATGAGAAATGCGATGAAAAAAATTCCAAGAAATGTCCCGAGAAAAGGAGGCAGATAAAAATGGGGAACATTATGGCAGCTTGAAGGTCATAAGGCCATGATGCAAGAGAAATATTTCCTTGACCTTGTATCATGTGCAGAGAACGAGGGAAAATCAATAGAGAAATGCATATTTTGACTCAAGGCTAGAGTGAAAAATGACTGTGAACGACTGAAGAAGCGGCTGTGCGTCCAACGTGGAACTCACGACGAATAATGCAACTAAAAATGCTGCATCACAATCATCATGTGGAAATGTAGTTTCATTTATGCCGTAAAAGAAAAAATATACAAATCGAAGTCAAACGATAAATAACCACCAGATAAAACCGTCATTTGAGTCTTAAAACACATCTTACCGTTAGTATGCGTTATATTACGGCATGGAAAATAATCGTGCTAAGCCACGTATCGAGTTGAGTTGAATAATACTGCAAGGAGCGACATCGAGAATACGTGAGGCTCTCACTTATGAAATGAAAATAATTAATATGTTCAAAGTTTAAAATATTATATTTAGGCATCTTTGAGTTTGTAAGAATTCATTTCCAAAAATTAAAATGTCTCGATATTGAGGTCCTATTAGATAGGTGGTGATAATAATAATTAGGGATAGAACACATCGAAGTAAACCGATAGGATCAGTCAATAAGGCAAATGCACCAAATTCCACAGAAATTTATTTTTTATACCTGGTTTTGATACAAGGCATCATTACTAGGGCATTATTCTTGTGTGAAAACCAATAAATCTCTGAGAAACTTGATAAGAGCATTTCCTAATTGATCAATCATGAAAGAGATATGTCATTTTTTGCCTGATACCAATTAATCCCGAATCAAATTCCGCGTGATACCAATTAGAGAGTAGAAACCTTCGGAACCTGGTGCTGGGGGAGGATGCTGAAGAAAAATGGACGGACAATATAAAAAATGATGAAGTATATAGAAGAGTAGAAGAGAAGAGGATCATATAAAGCAACATAGAGAAAATAAGAACCAGTTGGATTGGACACATCCTGAGACACAAATAAGAGGTATACGATGCGAAGTATCTCCTGTGCATAGTTGTGAACATACGATTATTAGTAAAAATTCTCAAATAATGATAACTCATATCAGAGTTCAAGAGGCAGTGCGAAGACTTTCATTCATTTGAACGGAGGGAGGGGGACGACACACTATGCGTCATTACTGGGATGGGAAAGGGGAATAGAGTGCCGGAGGGGAAGGAAATGTTGCGGACTATTCCATATTGGAGCAGCGGTTCTGGGAAGTACCGAATGGGGGCGGCTTGAGATATGCAGAATCATGCATTGGAAACGCCGAGAGATACATAAGAACGAACAAATTTTCGTTCAATAGGTCTTTACTATTGCATTTTACATGAGAAGTGTTCCATTTCCTCCCAAAAAACGCATATTTTGTTTCACGCATTTTGTTTAAAAAACGCATAATTTGTGAAGAACATAATTGAAGGCAAAAATAGAGGAAAAAGTCCCCAGAAGGAAGACCCAGGATTAAGTTCAAAGACCAAATGAAGAGGAAAGTAAATAGGAAGAGATAACAGTAGGTATGGAACTAGCAATAGATAAATAAGAGTGGATGGCTGCAGTCAACCAATCTTAGGATTGAACAACCAATGAAATGACCAATAGATCAACAGGATCAGATGGAGAAAGTATTGGACTGAGGCCTTTCAGTTGACACGTTGCTTTGTTGCACAAGCTTATTCGATAAAGATGGAATTCACCAAAGAGGAGCGAATATATGAAAAGCATGGAATATTAATTGCTGGTTTTACAGAAATAATTAGATGAGTGAGAATGGAGCTAAGATTAAGCGGAGAAGGATGAACATAGAAGGCTGAAGAATATAAGGAGAGCAAGCGAAATGGAGAGGTGGTAGTGGAGGAGGTAAGGTCAGCTGGCACGCACTTCGTCCCTATTCGTGAGGGAAGCCTTAGGAATTCATGGAATCGACTTTACGCCCTCAAAAGGGTCTGAATCTATGGGGCCGTGGGTAAGAGGGAGAAAGAACGATGGAGAGTGCGTGCGAAAGATAAGGCACAGGGAGAAGAGAGAGGGAAAGGTCGGAGATGAGTATGTGTTGGTATGGGGATTTGGGCTCTACACCTTTCTCTTACCATAAGCGAGAAAGAATACCCGGGGATTTTTTTTCCCACTCAACTCCTTAGCATATTTCCTTCAGTTTTTTTTAAATGTGAAAAATGAATTTTTTTCTTACTCTAGCGTGAGGATAGGACATGACACCAGATGCAAAAACAATAACCACTAACTGTATAAGATAAGCTGTGAAGTCGTTAAGGATGAGATATAATAAAAATACTAAAGACTCGAGATCACGCATCTAGGGCCGTTTATCCTTGCTCTACCTTTTTGTATTATGACCAGAAATTAAGTGTAATAAATTAATTTTTCAATCATTTTTGAAATAATGAGTTCCATTGACTAATTCCTGTTATCACATTGTAATAAAGCGATGCTATAAAGAACCTGCAATACTAAACACGTGTCAAGTAAAGCCCTGTTCCACATAATTGCAAATAAGTATTGAGATCATGTTCGGCATTGAATTTATGAGGAAAATGTGAAGTCACAATCTACTTAGTAACACAAACCATTTCCACCAGGCATTATCTTTAAGTCATTTTTATTTTGGCTTTTCAGCATACTTAATTTTATTATTCCTAGTAGATTAAAATGCCTTAATTTTAGATCAAGGCTTCGTACTTAAATTCTCTCAGTCATTCCTACATGAATGCCACTTTAGGACTCAGCCCTAAGAAATTTTTTAGTACAAATTACAATTATAACTTTAAAAACTATAGATTTTTCCTTAACAAAAGTCAAGCCTATTTTTCACTTGCCAAGTCGAGCAGGCTGCATACCTGGGTTGTACGTTGAAGGAGATTGGGCTTCGTGGTAAGAAGCTAAAATATAGAATTACCCTGGGTAAAGAAGCACTATAAAGGAAGAGAGAATTATGACCTCGTCTATGGCTCTACTTTATTGAATTTTTCATTGTGACGCAAAGAAAACCTCGACTGCAAATTCCACATAAAATTTTGTGAGTATCCAAAAAAATGAATGCCTGTTACGAAACCAGTCGGAAGGGTGGATCAAGTTTATGCTTTTTTCTTTGTGTCATGAGAAGAGAATTGATGATGGGGGGGTCTGAGAAAGGAGGCAAAGAGCAGGCTCATCCATGGAACGTGGCACTTCACAAGTCGGAAACCTGGCCATTGTGAAGAGAGGACAATAGTAAATCATTTGAGATGTGGGCTTGGAGAGGGCTGAAAATGGTGAGCTGGGTAGCAATAAGACGAACGAGAAGATATGGTAAGTGATGGAGGGAGATGATGAATCTATTGGCGGAGGTTCGAAGAAGGTGGAAGAGATGGAAGGAGGACGTACTGAAAGGAGAGGAAACGCAGAGGAGGTTATGATAGGGGAGAGCACTGGAGAGGCGTGGAGGAGGAAGGGAGAGGATAGGAATTTCAGACGAAGTAAGAAGAGGGAGACGATATGAGGAAGAAAACGATACGATGTGTAAAATATTGAGAAGTTAGGGCAAGAACTGACTACAAACAAACTAATGAGATGGTATAATACTCTTATGAATTTAATGGATCCTACTTTCACCTCATTTTGCCTGCAGATACCTCCATTTTCGTTCCACTCCTCCCTCCTGCGGCTTTCGTTACTCGCATAGGTGACCAAAAAACACCGTGCTGAAAGCGCATGGAGGTCTTCTTTGTCCCTAAATCTCATGATGTGTGTTAGCAGGATATACAACCGCAACGCCCACTCCTCGTCGGGTTCTATTTTCGGGAAAATCAAGGATGGTGAATGGGTAAAACCAGAAGAGGAGGAATGTCCCAAGGTTTCAAACCTCTTTGAGCATATCCTCCCGCTCCTCTCTCAGAAAATGCCCCGAGGGAACAAGTGGCGGCGTGAATCCGTATCCACCTCCTTCTATGGCTTCAGTTTCCAGAGAAAATTTTGGCAATCTAAAGGCAGAACTAATATATTTTTAGACACACGGAATACGAGAGGGCTAGAAACGCTGGAAGTTTTAAATGATAACCAATTTATACTGCCTCACTCTGATTTATGTTCATTATTTTAATTACTTACTTAAGTATTTTGAAACACTTATTAGGTCTGCTATAGCTAAAAAATGGTGGTGGCAATAAGCAAAGCTCTAGACATGGTTCTGGAAGAAATGAATATTTTGACGAACAAGAAATAAAAATGCTGCGCTTTGCAGTCATTGCAGGAAATCCTGATGACCTTCTGAGATCACCTAATACTTCCTATTAGCAAAGAATGAGTAGAAGCCAGGCACATCAGTTGAAGAAATAAAAAGACTATAACATTCGAATACGGAGAATAAAATAAGATCGCAGCACCACAACAGGCGGAGAAAATTTAGAACAAGTGGATTCCTCCTCCAACCTCTGAAGCACCATGACATGGAACGGAATATATACAACAGTTATAAAGGGCAGATTAGTCCACATTTAAAAATCATTCATGATGAACAGCTCTCTACCATATTCAAGGATGCCTAAACTACGAACATTGAAAATGTATGTGAAACTATTCATGAGGATTATTAGCGTGGCATTCTATGGATTAGAAACATGACATTAAGTTTACCAGTGACCAACAGAAATATTCAAAACCTTGTGCTTGTTTCTCAAAGCTACAAGTCTAGAAGTTAAAAGTCTCAAGCCTACGTTATAAGGCGGATGTGTAACTCAGATATTCTGAACAGAAGACTTCTACATCTACATGTACGTAATACCCCGTGAGCCGCCGCATGGGCGTGTGGCAGGGGGTGTTAGGTCACCAGTGTGTAAAGGTGTAAGTTTTTCGGAGATGAAATGGTGACATGAATTATAGGAGTGTATTTAGTGGAGCTTAATTTTTATTGTGGTCTCGCTTATTGTTCGCGGAAAGAACGAGTTTTTGTACCCATCTGTTCGGCAGTGTATCTCTCTTATTTATCGCTTCTGTCAGACCTAGAGATGTAGTGAAGGGTCATGATAATATTCTCTATTTCGCTCTGAAAAATATCAGTTCTGTGATTTGTTAATACCTGTTACTACCAAAAAAATGGCGGACACAATCAAGGCCATATGTAACTTGGATTTTGAAGATTGCGATATATTTCGACAGTGTACCTTTAAATATTTCCTTTGTGAAAGTCGGTTCCAGGTTTTTAGGTAAATATAAATAATTGAATATATGGTTGAATACATTTTAATTTCGGAACTCACCTTAAAGAATCCCAATCGAATTCAGGTTTTCGGGGAAACCTGGGGGTAGTCATTAATAAATTTTGCATGTCAAGATATAATTTTCAGTTGATTTCATTTTTATTGCACCAATTTTAATAGATTTATAACGTAATATTATAAAGAAACAATACGGTAATGTACTGTTGTTTGACTCTAAGATTCTTTACTGAAGCTTACGGTTAGTACTTCCAGTTATAAATAACTAAAATACTTTTAAAATGAAATGAATAGTACATTGCTTATCATTAATAAATTAAAAAGTAAGCCGCATTGGAATGCTTAATTATCTCCTCTTACCTACTGTCCTGTGGTGACTTTAGCTTACGAACCAATATACTAAGCACAAAATAACTCGCGAGTTGACTTTCCTTTGAAAAGCAAATGACTTGAGACGTTCAAGACTCACGTTTAATCATTATCATTGTTGTATGGTAAAGTAAATAAAGGTGGTGGAGGCAATTAATGAAGAATTTTAAAACAAAACATTATAGTAAAGAAGAAGAATTTGTTACAAATAAATCAATTTCAATTCAAACTTTTCATCTAATCACAAATATGCATAAAGTTTCCGAATAACAGCTATCAAAATGGAACTACAGTTGAATGAGAAAACTTTATTGTAAAATTTCTATAAAATACAGGTCTTACGGGTTACTTCCGGGTTACCGTGCTGTTCTACGTACATTACGGTGTACTTTTTTCAGAATTGAGAAAAATAATGCTTTCCACCTCTAAAAATGACCATTGCTGCGTGTTAACTAACAGTTAAAAGTTTCGACGTTCTTAGTTATCGCGAACCCGTGCTCTAGGGGCCCTTAATACATCGAAACAAAATATGCGTTTTTTGGGAGGAAATAGAACACTTCTCATGTAAAATGCAATAGTAAATACCTATTGAACGAAAATTTGTTCGTTCTTATGTATCTCCCGGTGTTTCCAATGCATGATTCTGCGTACCTCAAGCCATTCGGTACTACCCAGAACCGCTGCTCCAATATGGAATAGTCCGCAACATTTCCTTCCCCTCCGGCACCCTATCCCCCTTTCCCATCCCAGTAATGACGCATGGTGTGTCGTCCCCCTCCCTCCGTTCAAATGAATGAAAGTCTTCGCACTGCCTCTTGAACTCTGATATGAGTTATCATTATTTGAGAATTTTTACTTATAATCGGATGTTCACAACAATGCACAGGAGATACTTCGCACCGTATATCTCTTATTTGACACAAACTTCAATTAAAAATTCAGGAGCCATTATAGATGTATAAGCGTGTTAAAACTGTTTTGAACATTCCTTATCAATAGTACTCGGTTAAAATTTGCTCAGGGGTTTTTGGCTACTAGCCAAAGTTTAATGTCTAACATACATGGAGCAGTGAGGAAACATGGAACAACGCGGTGTAAAATCCGGAAGACCTGCATCTTCACCCCCATCAACTCAGAGAAGTCCACACTAAGGTCAACATATAGTATTCTCCGATCGCACTCTTCTCTTGGCATTTTCGGTACTGATTTCATAAATTGCTTGTGCTTTATTTAGACCCTAGTAAAGAGTTTTGACATCCGAGATATCCTTTCACTTCCCTGAGAGGTATATTGTCCACACTACTATTATCTATAACCAACATCCCTAAGAAAGCTCTAATAGTCCTTTCAAAGAGTTAGACAAACCAGTAACAACGAACAAACACAACATTCATGTCTTGAATAGTAAAATATCCACTCAGGCGTAACTCGAACCCTCGATCCTCAGATGATAGAGAATACCTTCACGCCGTCACCACTGAGCACGATAGTGTATTGTGCAACAAAGAAGAAGTTCTCTAAGCCTCGTTAGACGGTCATATGTATCGAAATAGGGGAAACTGTTCAGACTTCCTAAAGAAAGAGGATATCATGGAAGAAGGAGGATTAAATCAACACTTTTGTATGTATATTGCTTTAGTAGTCCGCATAAGGCTCCAATGAAAAATTGCAGTAGAAGAGTCTGGATAGATTTTTTATACCTATGGTTCTGGTATTTTAATAACTACAAAAAATAATGAAAAAAATACGTGCGCAAAAAATACTTCGACTTTTTCCTATGAAAAATTTTAGCATCATAAATATGCAAATTCTTATATTTTTGTTCATCCTTAGAGAGTAGTAGCAAGACTGGGGCTTTTAAATGACGAAAGGTGTACAATAAACTATAAAAATAATCAACTGTTTATATAGTAAACAATAATAATCTCGAAGACGTTTCTAGATCAGTAAACCGTGTGGTAAAAGTGAAAATGCAAATGAAAAACAATTCTTCCACTTACATATATTACTTTTTACCTCTGTACTGTAACTGTGGTATGACGTCTCAGTGATTTTTTTTGTTCATTTTTAGTTTCTGAAATTATTTTCTTGGAATTATTGTTTATCCAATTCCCGATTTAACTTTGGATACTGTGTTTGAGTCTTAAATGACGCTTTGAGGAGCGCCAAGAAGATTTTATTTTGATTTCTCTTTGGTTGATACCAGAATTACGTTCACTTATTACCCTGAGTGCGTAATCTATATTCTCCTTACTAAAACGAAATCTATTTTAGTTTTGGTCTAGCGCCCACTGCTCCGTGAATGGATTTCGGCCACTCTTCACATATTTATTCACGAGCTGATTTCCTCGATCGAACTTTCCTCTTTCTTTTTCTTTTCAAACTCCACTCCCGGTCCCTTTGAAGAGGGTAAGCCCCATTTTTGGTATCCTCTTTTTCAGCCATCCCTTTACCTTCCCGGACCTTTTTTATATTTATTAATTGGATAATTTACCAACCGACTTCGCAAAAATTTACATTCATCATAGCCTTTTTTTGTCCTTCTTCCCATAAACAAAAATTTAAGCAGTTAATTTAAAAATTAATTTTTTGGAACTGTATGTAACGTTTTCTTGCGCCATAATTTTTTACGATACTCTTTCATTGAGTTTAGTATCCTTTGGTGTTTTAAATCGTACATTAATAGTATTTTGATCTTAATTTAGTTTTTATACGGTTAAATGAATAATTCTAAGGATAAAAAATTCGTAATTCTCTTGATCAAAGGAATATGTTTCAATCATTTGACTAAAAACCAGTATTTAGTATTATATATGAAGGTTTCCCAGTTTAGGTCTTCTGTTGATGGGAGCACAAAATGATACATTGTTTTCTGGGATTCAAGGTTTTAGAAGGCGAAATATTATTCCGAGTTTGGCAGTGAAAGGACGAAATCAAATACGCCAATACCTTTCATGAATTTCATTTCTTTGCTATTTTTATTCAAACCTATATTTTTTCTTCCATGAATTATCATATTCACCTTCGTCTACGTTTAGCATTATGTACAATTTTATAGATCAATTTAAGAGTGAAAAAGCTGGGCTATACTGGATTATATATCTATGCTTGAATAGCAAACGCTTGAATAGAAAAATAAGGATATATTGAAGAAAATGTTATAAAAAATATTGTTATTGGCTATATTGGTAATAGAGCCAAAATTGATATGACTTGAGAGATGTTCTAAAGATACTTTGGTTGCATGAGATTATTTAACAAGCAAATAGGCGTTTGTGCTCGGCTTGGAGAAGAAAATAATTCCCTTGCCGGCATTGGCATAACCCTGTTATCATAGATATAACTGAATGTCCGATGTCAAGTGCTTCCGATTCTCTACTTATTCCGCCTCTGAGAACTCGAGTTCAGTTTCTTTAAAATTGATGAAGCATTATGGAAAGAATTGACTTTATACACCCACCAACCAAAATATTTTCACTGAATATAACATCATAATTACGCTCATTTTAGCTTTATTCCTCTTAACCCGTCCTCGTCCTACATAATCCTACATAATATTGGTGCAAAATAAAAACCTGCTCGTTCGCATATAGGAATTATTTATACCGAATGCAATAATGTGTGCACCGTATTAATAAAAAATAGCCTGAAATGATGGATGCCTGGTCATTTTGATTACTAAAATATGCGCGTATGCCTATGTTATCCCCACAGAGGAAGAAAAATTACAAGGAAACTGTAAGGCATCACAATTCGTATAAGAAAAAAATACTCCAGAGCAACATGTTCATAAGAATTATATATGACCCAACAATCACTTTATGAGGTAAACTTTGCTTGTAATCTTGAGACGTAGGAGTCATAAAGCAAGGAAGTAAAAAAATGCTTTCACTGGAGTGGATGGCCACTTTTGGGCAGGAAGTAGATAAAGTAACACTTTAAAGTCCAAGCGCATAGGAAGTGGGTCCTAATGTACACTAAATGTATGGAATGGGGAGAAAAATAAATGAACTTTGTCCGCCGAAACACACAGGCTCTGGATGAAATACTAAGAAAGAATTACATAAGAAATACTTTTAAAAGGGTATGCTAAAAGTTGGCCACAGTAAAATGTAGTTTAGTATTGCCAAGTATTTCTCCACCGTTTATTTTATCAAAAGGTATCGACCGCAACATCTTCTACGCAAAATGTTCGTACTTTATTCGCATAACGTATCTGTTAGTGATATTTAGCGAGTAAAAATAGTTCAAATAAATAAGTATCTATCAAAAGCACTTATGATATGTTATCCATAAATTAATTTTTGAAAAGCACAATATGGCATAACATTTAAAATCGTTGAATGAGGAAAAATTATTACAGTAACAGCCATTTTTGGCTACAACCTGTTGCAGTAAATGTTAACTGCGGCGAGGACGCCGTACAAGCCATGACCATGTACGTTTTAATGGCGTAAGTACGTTCTCACGCCAAAAACCTCTTGGCAAACACTCGAAAATCTCGTTTCAAAAAATCTCCCATTCTCCCGAAAAACGTTGTCCATGGGAAAGCAATATAAGCCCTTGCACGGTTGAGAAAATATTATTTTTTAGTACCATCCCGAGAAAAATGGGTCGAAAACTACATGAAAATCCCATTCCTTTTAACATGAAAAGAGTGAAATTGGCATTTCCTTTAGCTCATCGACATCTTTAAATTCTTTAACATGATTTGTTGATATATTTATTTTATTTTGAACACAGTTGTAAACATACAGTAAAATTGCCGAAATACAGTGCGCTCTAAATCACCACAAATTGAGGCGTAAAAAGCTTAACTAAGATGAAAAAGAGAGGAGGAATATAAATTATAACTGTATAAATTTGCTGTTCATTCACGGAATGATGAATAGAGAAAAAATTGGTGATATATCTGAACAATAGAGAATACAGGTCGATATCAGTAGGCAGTTAATTTACCAGGGAGGAAAGATGGAGGAAGAGCGAACGATTAATTGGCGATAACCTAGGAATGGGCGTGAGGAGTAATGAGTTAGATGGGGTAAGAAGCGAAGGCACTCTGATAATGGACAGAAGAGACTACAAATGTAGTATGGCATCCGTAGGCGCATTGCGGAATAATGAGGAGGCATTGTTCCACCTCTTCCGCACAAATTTTATTCCAAAGATAGGAATTTGATTCATAAATTCCTATCACTTCATACATACATACATACCCATCACGCCGTTCCCTACCGGGGTCGGCACAATCACAAAGTTTCACTCATAAATACATATCTGTACACCTAACTCTGCTTCAATAATTTCCTCCATATTGCTCTATCCTTGCAAACCTCTTTTGCCTCATTTACCCCCACTCTGCTTTACACACGCCCTCCTGTTATTAAGACTCCTAATATTCCTCCTCCTAAGAATTTCCTCAACCACATTCAACCACAACTTTCTCGGTCTACCTCTACCTCTCGCACCATTCATTTCACTCTTGTATATCTGTTTCGTTATTCGACTCTCATTCATTCTCTCAACATGGCCAAACCAACGAAGCACACTCCTTTCATATATGTCTATTACTGGTGCATCTGACCCACTTTCATTTATTACCCACTCATTCCTGCCCCTATCCATCCCACTTTTGCCGCAAACACTCCTCATATAACTCATACCCACGGCGGTTAGTCTACTGTTATGTCAATTCTGACATAAGTGTAATACCCATGTTCTGTAATACCCATGTGTCACTACCATTCAACAAAGTGTGGAGAAGTATTCTTTTGCACACGACAATTTTTGCTTCCTTAGACAGACAATTAATAGTTTTAAAATAGCAAAGGACAATTTATGTTGAATATTAAATGCAGTAAAAGGTAAATCGTAAGCTATCTTGCATCAACATACATTGAATATCGTATTTATGTTACATTTTAATCGAGAAGCAAGTCAACTTTATACAATATACCACTACCTTCACTGGTGAATGAATATTATTATAAATCAAGTCTTCCATCAAAAGACGCCTATTGAAACACAGGCGAGACGGTTGTCACTAAAATCAACGAGCCGGTGAAACAACCGAACAATGTCGCCTTCAACATTATTACAGTTAAATCTGCCTCTGAGCAATCACCCATAAGGGTAAGATACTTCCCTAAGCGGCCGATATTTTCGGTAACGGAATGACTTTTCCACACTTATTAACTATGTAAATATTCCCTCATTTTAGCGGTAAATTCCTATAGTGGCCGTTATCTCCTGTGTCCGGTGCTGGCAGCTTTAAAAGGGTATCACTGTATACATATTTTGGGATCGTCGCCGGTTTGCTCCGATCGGAGTTTTTAACTGACGCAAAGATTGCAGAAGGATTCGCCAAATTTTAAGAAACGAACTCATCGAGCGCGAGCAAATAGTCAGGTAGGCTCGTAGTAACTTCAAGCCGCTACGAGAGTACCACCACGACTGCGTAAATCAAAAAAGCACTAACTTTAAACTTATTCAAATGATTTTATAAATCCTTCTTTCGCTGATGGAATTCGTTAGCTATTGCAAACCAAACTAAAGGCTCAAAAAATGCCAAATATTTCTGATATACATATCAATTATCATTTTTTACAGACATCCGACAGCCGACAGCAGCATCGTTCCTATGGAATAACCATATTCTAACTTAACTGTTCGCAGCAATAATTTAATAACTCAAAAAATAAGTCGGTGAGATTTTAAGTTTATTTTATCTCTTATGATTTTATTGGGAACATCTTTTCTGAAAAACTATTTTACATGAAAATATTACTTACATCAGATGTGTTTTTTCTATTAAACTACTGAGTACCAGGTAACTTCTATTTCGAGAAACGATAGCAGTTTGTTGTTCATATCAATTGGAGGACATATTTTTAGAGTATCCAACAGATGAATTAGTACCTAGAATTTCTTTTACTGCCCAGAGTATGAAGATAACGAAGTTTATATCCTTTCTCGATGGAGCCACCTCACCCTTGAAAACATTGTGCATACAACAAAAGAGCACGCCGTATTCACATAGCACCTCTGGTGGCAATGTCTTATACGACGCACACTACTGTAACACGTACAATCATGGCATAGACTATGTATAAACGCAATATCAAATTCTGAGGTTATGCGACATTGTATTAAGAAGAAACAATGTCGAATGCGATACTTAATGGTAATCACGGACTGCATTCGGCATCTAGCATCGTCCAGTAGATTTATATTCACCTCACCCACTCCAGAGGTGACTCTTATTTTTATGGAAACCGGTAGTGAAAACATACGTGTACAAAGAGGCGGCAAAAGGGACACGACTCCTCCCCTTTTGGACGGCTTTCCGGGAAATAAATAATAATGGCGTCATAAAAGGCGAGGCGGAAATTGGGTCCATTGGGAGAGAGGATTCGGAGAAGGGCCGAAAAGATGAGAACGAGAGAAATGAAAATACAGGAGAATGGAATGGATAGGCCGTCGAGTACATCTGCATTGCACATAAAAGCATTTGATCCGACGCCGTTGCATATAGTGGTCAATTTTTAGTCTACCTGTAATAAAAATGGAGGGAATAAGGGAAAATCAGAGGAAATAGTCAAAGGTGCATTTAAAGTGAACGGAGAGAGTTAAGGTATATAGCGTTTATCGTTAAGGCCACTAAATGTGCTCGGAATGAAAAATTATCTGACCTATCAGTTTCGGAGTTCATAAATGTTACTTCGTCGCTCGTATCACTTCAAGAGATAGTTAAATGATATGAGTTGAAGCAATCTAAAAGTCACCTTATCAAGTTTTTTTCGGAAATATTAGTATGGACTGCGGTCTCTTTTGTGCCTAACTTTTCCTATCGGCAACTGTGCATTTTCATAATGGGATATAAATAAGCTTTTGAACATCCTGTGAATGACATTTACTTCATAAGTCACGTGATAATAACGCTAAACTAAATCAATAGGTCGATGACAAAAGGCTAATTAGAAGAGGCACCCACGATTATCTTTTATGTTACGTTATATATGATACGTTTAAAACAAGTACGAGCCACATAATCGGCAATGGCTACATTTGAATTGCAGAGTTTTCGAAAGAATAAAAACGATTTTTCTTCATGAGAACCACATTAATGGGACGCTTTAACAGTGATTCCCCCGTCTGAGCCAAAAATTTATTAATGATAAAATTTCCAAATTATATATTATCTTTTTAAAGAGTACGTCGATAATCCTAGTATCGTAACAGAAGAAGAGACTGCAGCATGATGTTGAGTAATTTTTACGGATGTGAAAGTCATGAGCGTAGTGCAGTACACGGAAAAGCATATTTCACGGCACTACTCAAGAAATTAAAAATTATGGCATAGAATCGGCATGAAAATTTTGCCCCGAGGTATTATTTAACAAGATTGCGGAAAAAAGAGGCAGATATGATTCAAAGATCGCGGAAGTATTGCGTTCTGAAACGTCACCAAAGTGACATGGAAGCTTTACGTTTACCGATGGTAAATAGTCCATATCTGTAGATAGAGAATAGTAAACCTTCCACAAGTAGAAGTGCTGAAATTCAAACCAAGCCGTCATCAGGTGGAGAAATAAAACGAAAATATACCGGCCATCTAAATCATATAAAAATGGCCATCCACCATTCTATGAAACCTAGAACTTCGAAATATCACGTTTGCTTCAACCGAATTGTTCCACGTGATAGAATAAGGATATATACCTCGTGTTTTAATGCATTCCAAATGTAAATAGAGAAGAAAGTGTTGAATTAATTGAGCACTATCTCAAAAAGAATCACAGAAACTACACTTTACGATCATTCACTGGCAAATGACAATATTTTGGCGATATTGGATGGCTCTAAACATGGCCAAATTCAGAGATGTTGACGTTTAAGATTCGAAATTTCATGAACCACTGCGAAATCAAAAATATATTAAAATACTTGGAATATTAATCAGCAGAAAACTATATTAACTATTGAGGGTATGGTTGAAGGGTGATGTATTGAATGAGCAGTGGCCTCTAAGGACAAAAGACACCATTACTATTAAATTAGTGATGTTATACAAAAGGCTCCTATTCACTTGACAAATCCCTCAACGTTAGGTTGAACCCAATCTACTCCGTCGCATTCATATCGACCAATTTTCCGACGTGCGAGGAAATACAGGAATTTTAACTAAAAACGATGATTAAACATTTACAAATTTTAACTTTAGCTCTATATAATATGATTAAATGCATCAAAATATATGTGCCCCTAACATATTTGTAATATTCCCATCCTTCAGAACATCAACCGGACAAGAATAATTATTTTTGCTGCAAAAGTAGCATGTATCAAATGGAAGGCAGGCGTACTTTAAAGCAGAGGCACAATATAACCGCTTACAAATGCCATGATTTCATATATATTGAAGATTACAAGTCATCATTACACAGCGAGTAGCTTGAATGCAAACTTGGGTTCTTATTAAATCTTTCTTGATGATTACTAAGTTTCTAATTCACCGCACTAAACCTTCAATTATGCGGACTCGATTGGTTTCATTGAATAGCTGAACGAGAATGATAGGGACGAAAATTCGCTTCAGTTCTTGAAATTTATCAATTGTACTAATAAACCTCCGATCATCGATTGATTCAGGTAGTTCACGGAAATTCTCAAATGGAAACAATATAATTTTTAATGAAATGCCATGTTTTTGGAGAAGAGAGCAAACTAATAATTATAATTTGGGTATCGGTCACCCGTTCCACCTCCGAGGTTCGTATTTGAAAAAAATTACACTTTTCAATTGATTTCCTTGAAACATTTTCTGCACCGGTTTGGAAACGAGCCAAAAACAAATGAAAGAAGAAAATAGTGAATAAAGAAATTATTATGAACCACACAACACGGGTTAATAAAAGAGGTAAGTGCAATCACGCCAAAGTTTACCCTTCCAATTCCTATATCAATACAAAACAGAAAAGTAGAATCACCCTCACGAGCAGTTACTCAGTTTAAATTTCAACGTTTTAGGTGAGATTTGTACGAAAACTTTTTCCCTAAATAAAAATTTCTTCCTGGAAAAAAATTAACAAGGCATCATTAGGGGCCAGGTAACACATTATTAGATATTTTTTTATTTATCATTTATTTTCTTCGCAAACTAGCCCCGTCGGATGATTTGTTATTCTTTATTTTGTTTGCTTTGGCAAGTACCTAAAGGCATCATGTAATTTCACGTGTGAATGAACACGTGAGCATTTGTTTTTCACCCTGCCATCCTTGCACACCGGAGTAGAAGGAAAAAGAGACGCTAAGTATCATCATGACTTTCCATTTTTTCCACATTAGCGCCACACAAATTATAATGTGGAGCCATCAGCCCGTGAGATTTATTTCCGAACCCTTAGTATTTACGTAATCACCGAATAAATGGTATTGGCAGTATTGTGTGTTACAGGCTTCATAATGAAATGATGAATAACTTTGTTTTCCACAAAAGATTTATTACTTTCTTACGACCTTCTTTCATCGCTGGGCGACAACATCAGGTCGTAAGAAAGTAATACGTCTTTTGTGGAAAACTAAGTTACTCATCATTTCATCATAACCCCTGAGTTTCAGCATTTTCCACAAAACTCATTTGATTACGCATGGAAACCTTCACATTCCAAACACAAGGACTTTCTCTTACGTTCCACGAATATTCTCACACTGATGTTTTCAAATTTTAACACACCACCCAATACCCGGATGCATACTTGAACGCAAGAAAATCAGAAATTCGCACAGCTACTCACGTAAATTTATTGTTCCATAATTGCCTATCTATTTGATTGAGCCATCATCATTGCACCTGATGCATATAAATTTTCTTCCAGGGATTGTATCAGGCTTCACTTGGCGACAACGAATTATCCATATCTAAAGAACAAACATATTTATTGCTTAAAAACTATTCAAAATTAAATATTGCCGAAATTTCAATGTTTTTTAATATTTTTTAAACATTTTTTCAATGTTGGTTTTCTCATACCGTTGTAATTCAGTGTTATTATTTCAGAAAAGAACATGTGAACGTTTTCATTTTTAATACTTCTCTCTATTTTCCCTGTCTCGGTGATTTTCAGATATCGATGTCTCCTAACTCCAGTGTATGTTTCCCATTTTTTGGGTATTTCTATCAACTGAAAGTACTCTCAACCCTTAATTTTACCACAGTCCTAGCAAAACTGATGGATCTCTACATAACAGTGCGAGTTTCCACAGATTTATTTACTGGGTTCGGAACCGGTTAAGATGAATAATTTTCTTTGGGATTTACCCATTGTGCGTACCGGGTCTTTGAATCATTTCAAACTCTAAAGTGTTCTTAATCCTGGTAAAAATAATTCTATCGCCAAACACTTATTCCCAAGCAAATCTCAGTACCTCTCTAATCAGTGCATATAAAGGGTGCCAGAAAATGCGGACAGAAATTCAGGATGGCCGTCGACATATACAAGAGATGTATATCAAATGCATGACCTTACCTATGTGAGGATAACTTGAGACCAAATAATGAGAGCCTTTCTGACTACGTCCTGGAAAACTAACGTCTCCATTTATGAAAGAAAGCAGAAATGTTATCCGTGAAAGTTTTCTACCTCTAGAAAGTTGGTTGAAAGTAATAACTTGATGGGAATCGCTAATCGAGTGAGGTCTCCGAAACATTGAAGACCCCACGAAAGCCGTCCTTCTAAAAATGGATTATTTCACCGTGACCTAATACATATGAAATGTTAACAAAACTGTAATTATCATAAGTACTCTACATCCTGATGTATCAGGAAATGTGTATGGTAAAGCAGGCCGCTTGATGTGGTCTCTACACGAGTTCAGAGATCTGGGAGAAATTAATGCATGAATCTCGCTAAGGGTGGTAACAAACAGCAGAATATATCACTGAAACTTCCTTCTGAAGCTTAAAGAGGACCTTATTTAGGCGAACATCCGGAATATGCATAGAGGATTCTTAATGTATGATATGTCACTTTATTTGATCGTGACACTATGGCAATAAGAGAGTGTCAGGTGCCCGTCAATTGCAAAAGAGACGCGAGTATTGACAAAAATATATATATAACAAGAAGGTTGTCGGTAAAACTGTACTGGCCTTGACTAAAAATGAGAAAAGCCTTATGGTAGATTAAACTGTAAGTTAACTAAAAAAAGGACATTATGCTCACGTGCTCAAATCTCATCTTTACTCCGAAAAATATCACATTCAAAATTCTTTCATTTTACGAAATGTCTTATTTTAATGAATTAACTGCTTTTTAATCAACTAAAATTACAAATAACTTCTCCAGGGTATAAAAGACTCATGACTCAAAGACTCCTCGATCAGTGGTCATTTCTGATTCCGTACCGTCGTTGAAGAGCTGAATAACGTTCCATCACCTAAGTGCTATCCCGTAACAGCTGCACACAATAATTTCAATCACTATCGCATCGATGAAGTACATATCTCTGAAGAATTTGAACAATATTTTACCAACTTCACTTTTAGTTGACTGAAAAAAAGTTACTTCATCTTTTTTAATCTTATATTTGGCGAAGAAATTAACTCTTGAACGAAACTCAATTAACGCCATCATCGGCATCTTAGTCCTCTTTTTTTCCTGTAAAACCCACGACTCCGCCATGAAAAAATAAATTTCAACCCCTTTGTGCCACACTCCAAACCCCTCCACTTAATACTCAAACATCTCGCTGTGGCCTCGCTGCATTGTCTGTGTTCTCGCTTTGTGCCGCACGTTTGTTTCCGCCCGCACTGTTCCTCGAGTGCATAGAGACTTCATGGCTCCCTCTACGGCTGCCGAAGCACTCCCGTTCAATGATATGTCCTCTTCGTTAAACTTCCTATTCTCCTCATAACCCGCTTGAAAAACACTCGTCTTCAATTCCCTCTCTAATTTTACATTCTCTCTCCCTCTTTTTAATACCCAACCGCTGTCTTCATTTAGTTTATTGTTGTGATATATTAATATTTATTCTATAAAGTTTCACAAGTTTACGTTAACAAAAATATTAATAATCATCTCAGTTGAGAAACACACATGTTCTTAAGAAGAAACTTGTTTCGAGGTTACCATCATTTAGATAAAGCAAGTAGATAGCTGGTACTGCCAAAGTAATACAAAGTACAAAATCATATTCCAAGGGCATTTTAAAGAACTGCATAGCTAAAGTTCTTCAATGAAATTGGCGACCAAGGAAGAGGAATATGCGTTTATTTTATGTTTGGTTGAACAGTAATATTATCGTCGAGACACGGCACAATTTTTAAAATTCTTTAATATAAATCATGGGACATAATTATCAGCTTTGTCTCAGGTTGTAAAAGTCAAATTTCGACTAAAGGCGATTGAATATCTTAGGTTCACCAACTTTAAAGGGTCTACAAACATCTTTAGAGTTGGTTTGGAACAACAAATTTTCGATTGCAACAGGCACGATTTACTATTTAGTCACTACTTTATAGCACGTTAATTGTACATATAATGGTCGCAGCGGATGGGAAGAAGATCAGAGCAGTAGAACATGAATATAAATGAAATGTTGACGTCGTGGAAAATTGGCTCTAGAGCAACGCCAAGGAGTATGAGGTCAAGCATGGTAAGGCTTTGGATAATATTGAAGTCCATGTCAAAGAAGCATCATCATCAATCAAAAAAATATCGTCATTGGCATTGATGAGAGTTTGAAAATTTAGTACGAATACGGTGATTTATAACGTGGGCTTTGGCGCCGATATTGTCAAGGAACATGAAAATGCTCTTCGCAATAGGATTAGATTTTATTAACTGGAGTGCACACTGATGACACTACCCACGAAAGATTTACCTCAGCTACAAAATGCTGAAATAATGTAGTATAGAGAATCCTTTATCATTAGAGCGCATAGAGGCGTTTTCTAGACCTAAGGAAACCTACTTGACCAAAAACACTTAGATTGAAATGGATCTGCTCCATTGAACTTGTAATGAAACTACTAGACTAAATTTGAAGCCCAAATTGGGTAAGTAACTAAACAACACGCGAATGAACTAAATTGTTTTCAGTTTATTGAACAGTTTTTAGGAAAGAATAGAAACCTCCCTTTGAAAATAAAACCCTCTTAACGATAATATTTCTGTTTTCTTTTATTTTAATAAGTATGTTTTTTGCTGCGGATGAGGGGTTAAAAGTTCATTCCCACATAAACCTCGCCGAAACTCCCCGCCATTCTTCTGTCTCCCCCACCAGAGCAGTAGTTCTACACACCCCTTCCACTTTCTCCCTCTTTCTTCCATTTCCCCGGTGAGTATAACATCCCCTCATGCTGTAATCTCTCGCCAGCTCTCACTCCCCCAGCCATTACAAGTAAACCCCTCAAAACCCTCCAATCTCCGCTCCCCTCGGATACAACGAACCCCTCCCGCATTTCTGAGCACATCGGCACTCCTCCCTCGCTTTGCTTTTATCAATTGTCCCATTCCTCCCTCCACGCTCGTTAAAAGGGTTGGCCGTCGGGAAATCGAAGCTCTGAGTCTGGGGATGAATGAGAACAGATGGAGGAGGGAGAGAATGGCGGAAAAACGAGCGTCTATTGCAGACTCCCAGCGCTCCTAAAGAACAGGTCCGTATTTAAGACTTGCCCTGCAATTTATATAGATTTTATTTTAAATCGCTGTACGTATATTTTCGGAATATTTTCCAGGATTATCGTGGATGTTTTTAATTATGGTTTTCTACTAATTAATATTTTAAAACGTACCCACCGTATCCCTTCGTTTCAAGGTAACCATAGTCAAGAGCTTGATTCTATGCTAGATTCAGAAAACTAGATACGGTTTTGATAACTTTATCCTCACTGAAAATGCTTTCAAAACCGAATGAATTCTTCAAGCCTTTCCACCTGAGTCAGAAGTTCAGGTACCGGCGTTTCAATACATATCATACTCCCGAAACAACCTCTCCTTTCAAATGATTTTTTCAAATCATTATTTTAATGATTTTGGAGTGTTTTCCGAGAATATTGTGGATATATTAAAAACATATTTTGACTTTTTAATATTTTCATACGTGCCCACCAGGTTGCACACGTTCTCTTTCAAATTAACTCCAGTCAAGATCTTGATTCTCTTCGATAAACCGTCGATAATAGCTATGACTTTCTTATTAACCTTGAAAACCCAAAAAACCTCTCGGGTCAGAAGTTCAGGAACAGATGTTTCTATTAATAGTGCCAAAACAATCTCCTAAGGAACGATGTTGGAGTTCGAAATGAAAACGATGACGGAGTTGGTCAGCGAAACAGAGGTATCTTTATTCCTGACCCGCTTGGAAACCCATGTAGACTCTACTCCCACGATTCTCTGGACACGTGGAGCTGGGCCATCGGAGTGATTTTTCCCGGCTATGTGGAGCACTAATAATGATAAGAAGTCAGAGGCTTGTGATCAAATTATGATCCTTTATAAAAATTTCATTGTCCTTCTAAATATAAATATCGATTCTCGTCCACTCCATCTGCCACTAGTCACCTTATAACCCCTCGTCCTGTTCGCTTAAACCATATAATGTTTCCCTCAAAATCATGTGTTCACTCTCAACTTCTTCCTCTCTTCTCATCCTTTACCTTATTACTCAAACCGATTTCCTTCTCACTTCTGTGTATTTTCTTAAAATCATATTTACCTCCGTGTACCTTAAGATAGCGTAACTGTAGAAACCCAGCCGTACATTCCAAAATAAACAGTATAAGTTACAATGTTAGACTTATTACCGTGTCCACATTCCACAAGTCTAACCTTCAACTTTTGAATTTGGCCGAATAGCATCACTTTATCCAATGCTTACTCCGTCGATGACGGGTGCAAAATCTCGGAAATCGGGTCAAAAGTGTTGAGGGAGGAGGAGTTTAGAGTAAAAGGTGAATTATCAAAATAACTTGGATCCCTCAGGCCCGGAGTTAGGACTCCACTTAGGGGCTCTATCTAGGATTATTAATTATGAATAGCCGACGCCCTTAATGATGAGCGAGGAGTACCACAACAGGGTAAGGGAATGAACATAGAAGAGAAAACTAAGAATAAAAATTATGGGCATGGACATTAAGATGGGCCTATTAGGCCAATTAGTACTGCTTACAAAATACTTGAAACCTTACTTTGACAAGGTTGTATGCCGTTAGCTGATACACAAATCAGGTAAAAGACAATATTTATATAAAAATTACCAAAGAGCCCACACACCATTTTTCAGATTTTTACCAACTATGGTCAAAGATGCCGAAAAGTAGCTTTCGACCTTTCTACGAAAAACGATAGTTCAGCTCAGGGTCCTTTACTGAGATGAAATGTGAAGAATGAAAATACCGAATAAATGAGCTGTCGCAGTATAGAGTTCGTTAATTTGCAGCTCCAAAAAAGGCAGAGCAAAACTGAAATTGTCTATTTTGTAACTGATAATTATTTTTTTTAATTCTAGCCGTATATGTTATGAGCACATGATGTGGTAAAAGCTATAGTAGTCGGAAAGGCACTCAAGCTGGGATCCCTAGGGGCAATATTATTTCACAATCATTATTTGGTTGGAATTACATTCCTGGCTTATTAAAGACCAAATATCCAGGAGAAGAGTAAATTTGTGCTTTGAAACACGCTTTTAGAAACTACAAGAAATGTCCTACAAGCTTTTATTTGAAAAATGTTTAATTATATGCCGTACCACCCTTAAAAGAGATATTAAAAACGATTTTTTTTACGACGTTACAAAATTCCAATTTGCAAGAAGAATGAAACCGAAGGCTTATCATAATTTTCAAAGCATATATTATTGCATATTCGTCAACATCTCGACAAGCCACCCGAAAGAAAAAGAAAACAAGACAATTCACTATTTACTTATGTGCATTATGACATTTCTGCAAGGCTCATTCGATTTGAAGTTGGACAATCAGATTATACAGCGTACGACCCGTTTCCCTTCCCACCGAGCTCCACGCTTTAGTCATTCGAGATTCGATGGAGGACTTTCCACCTCCGTCTTGTATTCATTTCTAATTCAATTAATTTTCAAAATATTATTTCAATAACGATATTTTTTATCTTTCAACGCTGCAGGTATTTTCTCTCATTCTTGGTAAATAAATTTGGTGATTATTCGAATAAATGCTAATTTTGCTTAAAAGGGATCTACCCGCCTCGTATTTTTTAACTCGAAGAAGAAATTCCACTCATTATGTTACTGAAGAAACAAATTGAATCCATCTCCCCTTTTAGAGGTAGTATTTTCGTCAAAATGGCAGTATTTTAGGGTATCTTTGATGGCTGAGGTCATTTTGCAGATACTACCTGCCAGATACAGACAGGGACAATAGTAGTCAAACGATACAAGAGGATCGCCAAACATCTAACACTGACTGGAAACCGGTTTTTTAATTTTTTTCTCGAAAATCTCTTTTTGGATAGTTAATTTGTAAGAAAATAACATCTTCATTTCCAATGTTTTTTTGAAAGGTCTTCGCGAGGATAAATTGAACATATTCTAATATGATTTACACTACTTCTCTTTATTTCTAAAACCGGGTTCTAAATTAAGAATTAGCCCTCTTCCATGGTGCATGGAGTTAGATTAGATAGGCATGTATACATAAACAAATCGAAAATGTGCACAAATTAATCCACCTACGAACCAAAACTTGTACGCATGTGGTTTACACAAAAAGTTTTACAACATCACAAATGTACTAGATGAGTACTGTTCTGATAATACATTCATACCACTTTTAGATGCTCCCTATCATATTAATCCATTCAGCACGTTAGTAAAAAATATTCCGTACCTATATTTTCCATGAATCCCGCTATTTGTAAAATAGCATGTCTTCTTTGTTTCCCTCTCAAGTCCCGAAGCTGCCCTCTTGCGGTATTTTTTTCTCGAGTAGGCGTAGCAATCAAGAGAATTGGGTCGCAGTGTATGGGGATATTTGCAACGTGGATGGATTTGCTGAAATACACAGAATACAAAGTCGCTTTTCCGAAAATCACTAAAATGCCTCTCGTCTATGGCTTCCGAGACCAGCATCATTCTCACGAGTCAAGTGGTGCCAACCATCAGATATTCGTTTTATCCACAGAAATAAACTCTCTCCATTTAGCAATATATTTATCGAATTGAGCCCAGGATATGCAACGTATTTCATTGTATTGCGTAAAGCGAAAAAGATATTTATAACGATTATAGTCTTAAGTTTTATTCTATGCGAGGATTAATTTATACGACACGCGCATCTGGGCGAGTAGATGGGTGCACACATTTACCATGAAAATGGCAACCAGTGCATTTGCAAAATGTTATGTGCTATCAAGTAAGTATATAGGCCTATATGTTGGCTAACTAGCATACTCGATTGCCAGAATATCACATTTCATAATAATCGCCAGAAAGTTATCCGCGATGAATGCCAATAGTTATTGCGGCATAATATATACTCAAATTTGAAAGTTTATTAATGTAGTCAAGTTTGCTCATTTAACCACACATGAAACTCACTTTCTCACTACAGTAATTTATTATTATTTTCGAAAAGACGCTATATCGTGCCGCGGTGAACATACTTACTTGTGTTTACACTTAGAAATTTTTTTAGTCAATCCCTATTTTCACAGCTAAGCAAATGCAGTTCGAGGTATCTTTTAAACTAAAATATCAATTATCGCCAACCCCTAATTAAATTCGAATTAATACGTAAATACTGCTGATAGTGTGAAGCGCAGGAACTACAAATTTTGCAGTTATACTACAAGTAACGTTCCCGCGCGGCGTAGCATGCTAATAACTGGGTACGAAGGTCGCTACGAAAGTTTCGAGACAGACTGTTGTTGGTTGCGTGTGAAGAAAGTGGGTCGACAGCGGCGCCCTTTCCGAATAACGCGTGCAAATTGCAACTTGCTCGGCTTATCGTTGTTGCCAAGAGACCTTCCTTTGTTTCCGTTTACGCAGCAGTCAGGTGTTGTGAGAATGGAACCAGCGGAGCCAGCAAGAGAGCACTTTCGTGCAATGATTCATTATGACTTACAAAAGTGGTGTAAACGAATCTAAAAACCTTGATCGTCTGCTAAGTCCTGACCTGGCCCCATGTGATTATTTCCTGTTCCCTAAAGTCAAAAATCACATGCGTGGAAGGAGGTTGACCAGAAACTACAAAAGCGTACTTTCAGCACTCGTGGAAAATGAGTGGAAGAACTGTTTTCAGAAGTGATTGACGGGAATTTTAAATGAATAGAATGTCGTGGTGAGTATTTTGAGAAAATATAGTCATCAAAATTATTTCAAGTTCCTTAGTTTTTGTGTATCTCAAAACTTCCGTAGTGACCCTCGTAGAACGGTTGTTAAAGATTTAATCAAACTTCAGCAAAACTTTAGGGCTCCAACCTATGATTAATATGTATTTGTCCTTACAATTATATACACGCTACAACAGCAAAGGTTGGCAAAGAATATTCTTCCACTATATACTTAACGGTACACCTCTTCAATCTCTCTCTCCGTAGTTTTTAATATTACTCATTTATTTCAATTTCCATTCAATTTTGATCCAGGAAAATAAAAGTTTCATGGCACGAGCGCGCAGCAATTTCATTACCATACAGACATTTAAAGCACACACATGCGAATATTTCATAAATATAACCACGAAGATGGACAACAGGAATGGCTATTCTATATTCATGATCATATAGTTAAATTAATATCAACGAATAACTCAAAGAGTCTTTCATTGATTTGTACTCGAAGCGTAGTCAAAACGAAATATATATATAACGCGGTAAACTTTCTGATTTACATCACACTACTTAATATGCGCATACATACATTCAATAAACTGAATTTTTTTCCAATTCATATTTCCGCATTCATGCGATCATAGCTGACTTGTTTCCGTACCATATATTAACTCTTTGGAAAACGTTTCAGTGCTACAGAGGCAACTCGCAATGTACTTTTGTATCTTAAGCACTTATTTTATTGCACAAATATACATTCCCACGCACCTAATTCACAGAAGATTTTATTTTTCTCCTCCTTCCGACATTTCCTACTGTCGTTTTGGTTGGTAACAGCTAGAGCACGTGGCCAATTCTTTATCCATCTGTTTTAGCTCTAACAATAAGCGATGTCACGGCGATCTAATTACGAATAAATGCCCGCCCGGTCACGGCTAACACAAGTGACAACTCGTGCCCTCACACCATCTGCTCGCTCCATCACTCTCGTCCGTGGTCTATGTCCTTGCTAATATTTTAACTCCGTCGTCTTTAGCCGTCCTTCAGACCCAGTACTCCAAATAAGACAGCAATGGGAGTGATAAGTGGGACATTTTGACTCTAATATTCCGGATGAAGTAAACTTTCCCCGGTCTCAGGGATTTATATCAATAATGGGGATAATGCCTTACAAATTGCCACTATTTAAGATATGATGTTACGTGAATATGTGCTAAAATGAGCTAAATTTAAAAATACAATGACAGATTTCACCAATACTAAGAAATCTCATAAAAGAATAATGGCCACATAACGGATTTTATGATGAGACACTAAAATAGTGATCAGGATTTTATTGAAAAATAAAAGCACTACTATTTCCGATAATTTGTATTAGAGCCTCGGGATGGAATGGCAATGCTCTAAGCAACTAACGAAGGTGATCATTTTATCTCTTAAAACGCCTCAATTCCCTTATAACAGCTGAATTATACAATACTTTTGTCAAATTAAAAAAAAATATTTTCCATAATAAAGTTCACAGCTTTCACAAGAAAGCTAACGGAAATGTGTTTATTTCTGAGTTTCACTTCAATTCTATGTAAGCATTGGCTTTCTTTATAACGCAACGATAATCGAAAATCGATTAGCTCTAGACATTGCCTTATCCAGTGGGCGTTGAAAATGTAAGGAAAAGGTGAGATAAGTATTTTCATAATTCAAAAGGTTGGTACTTGACTTACAACCAAAAGGTGCTCATACTCCTCAAAATGTCAAATGAGCCTCAGTTACCCCTTCGTTACCACTCAGGTATTTAAATGGGTAATCAATCATGTTATAAAGTGGATGTTAGATTGATATAAATTAAAGCCCACATAGTTTCCCTAATAAAATATTTAATTTATTTTGGCTTACTACCTTTTTCAGTTCCAAGTACTACATTTGAGTTCCACATTTGTCGTTTTTTGACATGAGCCTCAGTTACCCCTTCGTTACCACTCAGGTATTTAAATGGGTAATCAATCATGTTATAAGGTGGATGTTAGATTGATATAAATTAAAGCCCACATAGTTTTCCTTATAAAATATTTAATTGATTTTTGCTTACTACCTTTTTCAGCTCCATGTACTACATTTGAGTTCCACATTTGATTGATATAGTTGAGTTGATTACCTTTGCCTTCGGAAGAAAATGCTCTATGTTGCATTCCCTTAAACATATGGGGAATTGCGATATTGATCATAAGTAGTAATCATATTTTTCCCTTCCGAAGGGTGTGGTATGATAACTATATTGTTGACAATTTTAGTCTCCATGAGCAAGATACTATAAAAATTAAACTCCAAATGATATGCGAGAAGCCCCTTTTCATTGAATCTGAGACGAGTTGAAACCTTGGTTGTATAACAAAGTTCTCGTTCTTATCTTTCAAATGACAGCAGAGAAACAGACTCTCCCGAGATAGTGGGGGGTTGAGTTAACATGATATCCTGGAGAAGAAATTCTCTTGTGAGCGACTCTGAAACATGATATACATGAGATAGAGCTCTCATGGTAACTTGATCATCCGTCTGTGGAATAAAAATGAGTGGTATCCATTTCCATGCCGCAGTATTGCTGGTGTTGGGTTGCGAGATATAAGATAGCGCCCACTCGGGGAAGAAAAATGGGAGAGGGAATTATGGTCTATTCAAGTATTACGTAAGACATTTTTTGGGGGCAGGGAGGGGGTGAGGATCGTCTTACTTCGTCTAGTAAAGAAGGGGCCAGGGGTCTAGAACAAATTTAGGTAAGATTTTTGTCCGTCTTGTAATATTGTATGGTTTCCAAATATCCGGTGTTTTTCCCAATATCCTGTGATTGTTCACAACTTCATCAGATGCGCTTCTGTTAGTGTGTGTGTTTCGCTGTTAATGTTAATGGGTGTGGCACTGCAGAATCGGAAGAACGAACAGCAGAAAGCAAGCAATAAACGAGGAGTAAATGCAAATATCAAACGTCATACGTAAGACTTAGAAGGAGGGGTGGGTTGGGTAAATGTTACATTGTCTTATATAGGGGGAGGGAGGAGATCAAGAATGGAATAATCGTCGTACGTAATATTTGAACTGTCCGTAAGAAATCCTTCAATACACCCTAAAGGCATACTATGTGACAATATTTTTCGAAAATTCTTCTCTTCTAACCAAATGCATCCCATCAATCTGAACAATTCATTCCGTTAATCTCAATCATGATCAAGGTAAAAAGCTTAACTATACCGCAAAATAATCTTTTCATCAGAAAATAATATCACTTCATCATTTGGCTTCTAACTTAATCATTGAAATATTTAGCAGAAATATTGACTGCCCGCTGTTGTAATAAGTCCTTCGCGAAGGAAAGCATCGCGCTTCGTTAAAAACTGCTAAGAGCGTGTCTCACAACTTTTAGAGGGTGCTTCCAGAGACTCGGAGGCTACACGCTATGCTTAGGTTGCTTGATAAATTCAGAACTGATATTTTTCAGAGCGAGGTAGAGAATATTATCATGACTCCTCAGTATATCTCTAGGTCTGACAGACACAATAAAATGAGAGAAATACACTGCCGAACAGATAGGTACAAAAAGTCGTTCTTTCTGCAAACAATAATAAACTACATTAAAAATTGAGCTCCACTAAATACACTCCTATATTAAAAGTCACCATTTCCTCTCCAACAAACTTAAACCTTTACACGGCTGGTGACCTAACACCCCCTGCCACACGCCCATGCCGCGGCTCTCGAGGTATTATGTAGATGTAGATGTATGTCTTTAGTTTAAATTTCGCGTACCTCATTCGACGCTCACTTCTATCTTCAAGCGGTCTCTCGGAGCTCTCACCTCACACCTGAGTTTCAACTAAAGGTAAAGGAGATAAAACTGCGGGTAGTTAATATACTTTAATGATAAAGGTTATTATGTTTACATTGATCGATCAGCTTATTAAACAATGAGTATCAATGCATTTGCTCGACAATTTATCCATGGTGAAATCTCCAGATTGAGACTTAGTTGCCGCATAGTTGTTTGAATTCTTTGTCCTGGTATAAGATCTCAATTCAGGATTCAGTTGTGCATTTTTTCCATTCATTTAAGTAGAAAAACGGTTTATATCGATGAAGTTCTTTTTCAGATATCGAGAGGCACTTCCTTGTATGTGAGAGAGCCGAGGATCAATGTGCTCTCCCAATGGTTGAGTTTTAAGATGCCACATATCCACCAAAAATTAAGTTGAGATAGTAATGATATGATGCATTTAAGTAAAAATATATCGTAAGAATATATTTCCTCATTTATTTACGTAATTTACTCTTTGACTGACTGTTTTCACTTACGTTGGAGCCATTATTTACCATTATTTTCTATTTGAATTTCAGCCATCCGACGAAATGACTGGTTGATAAAGAATGTATGGATAATATAAGGATGATGTTCATCTAATACTATTTTACATCAAATTAATGTTTAAAAATGTATATTAAGTTATAGTTATTTTAATTTTATACTATGGGTGATGAAATTAGACCTGAAGCATTTGGAGTTCATGAAAGCATTCATTCAGCTTCATTTCAGGAATATATTAATGATCTTTAAATGTCATTCTGATAACTAAATCATCATAAAGCTCCCCTCCACATTTGGAACGCTAGGTTTTATTTTGGTTTTCCTCTTTTATGAACTGCTCTGATCCCTGCAATGGAATGGGATGAACTGATCAACAAAAAGAAAATTAAGGCATACCTCTAGTTACGACGTGCGCTAATTTGCGCATGACGATCGGAATGTATCAGATGCTCTTCTCGTCTGCATCGGTTGTCACATATTACAAGTGATTAAAATTTTGGCAGTTACCATAATCATTATACCTTCCAATTCAATTCCATCTCTATTATAAACTGATGATTCTCACATGGCTTGAATGGATATAATTTGTCCTATTTTTATTCTAATCAGTTCACGTAAATCCATTGAAATCGGTTTTATTTAACAATAGCCAGTCTCCACTGAGAGAGGCATTATTTATATTTCTAAAAGGAAATATTTGACGAGAGTAAGGGATTAAATCACGTTGCTCCATTAACACTAAACGAGTGTGAAGTCACCTCTTTCACACACACTTTGTCATTTGGGCTTCGGTGCTAATACGCTCTGCGCTCTCCTATTTTTGTTTTTTTTACGAGAATAACCACGTACTGAAAATGAAACATAGGTATATGGCAAAGCGCGCTCTTGCGGAAAATGCGGGAAGAAGAGCAGGGGTGATATGGAAATATATTCCTCTAAAACATCTCAAAGGGCGCAAATCATTGTATTTCTCGCGGTTGAAGGAGATATGACGAACATCAAAAGCCAGCACAGGTTGCTTCCGCCAGAGTAAACCCTTGATCGTGCTGAAAATTCACCTCCTTTTTCTAAACTCCATAGATATAGCGGTATGTATACGGTAAGCTTAGCTTTTGGTAAGGGGAGATTTCTGTATCTTCCATAATATCGGCCTTCATTATAGCCAGCAGTGATTCTTTAACTAATTGATATAGTATAAACTATATAGACCGTAGTGTTCAAAGAACATCACCAAGTTAGAGGAGATGAATTGCTTCATCTATAACTCAACGACATCCTTATTCATCATACGAAGTTATTGAGTTTCCTCAAAATATACTCTTGAAATGGTACCTCACTTTCATTGCACTTCATGTTTCCACCGCCAGAACCAATATTAAGTATTTTAGTATTATTTTTTACCTACCCTGCCATTGAAAACATTATAAAGTGAACATTTGAGATACTTCTGTACAAGTTATGCGTAAAAATTCTTATCGAAATATTTTTGAGGAAAGAAGCAGAGAAGGCAATACGTCCGATATTATAAATTCATCCTAGTATTTGATACTATATGTAAAGATTATATGTTTATAAAACCTGACAAAATATCCCGATGTTTTTCGCCAATTGCCGATATGAACGCACTTTAGGGGCAAAAACAGAGGCGATTGTGTCTTTATTACGTTTTTAGCGACAATTATAGCCTATTTTAAAATAGAAGAAGAAACGCTAATTCAGTGAAATACATAATGTATTTAGAGCTATAACCTTTTTTCTCATACAAAATTCATGAGAGCATCGTGGCCGTTCAAGGGATGTCTTAGAAATAAACATTACCATGAGAGAAACATGTTCAAATATGCTGCTCAGACATTTATATCAAATCATTGGACAAACAGGAATCTGCTGTCTTCAAAATGCAATTCTTATTCCGGATAAATGCAATTTCATAGGTGTAAATCGTTTGCACCGGATAGAATCAAAGTGAAGGCTTATATTCGCTATAAATATAAAATTTTCAATGAAATAATGGCTAATGATTTAAG
Source organism: Ceriagrion tenellum (assembly GCA_963169105.1). Taxonomy (NCBI): domain Eukaryota; kingdom Metazoa; phylum Arthropoda; class Insecta; order Odonata; family Coenagrionidae; genus Ceriagrion; species Ceriagrion tenellum. The sequence continues at coordinate 118,576,722 of OY720637.1, forward strand.
AGTGTATTTAATTTCGGCCCTTCGGTAAGTAAAGCATTAAGGCATGAAAAGTTGTTAATTTTAGAAGTGATATGATAATATCCAATATTATGCATTGCACAGATCTAAGTTTCAAATTGAGTTCTTGTGATTGGGATAAGACACACTTAAGGAAGAAAAGCATGCGGAGGAGAGAATGTATAATGATTCATTATTACATGGGTACTGATTTGGTTGGAATGTTTGATTTGCTCTAGTCAGGACGGATTGAAATTAATCCATCTGCGTATATCAGATGGAATGCGTTCCGCGCTGCCTTCATCAAACAATGCGCGGAGAGTCATGGAACTTTTCCATCGAACTGAGTTAATGGTAGAAATGAGTTAATAAGGATGATGGCGCAAATTTAAAATGTAACTCACTCCGCCCAAACTCGATACAAAATTCCCAATGAGCACTTCGTCCAATAGCGTCCGAAGCGACTATTTCAAGTGAGCACGAACGATTATCGGTAAACTGGAACCAAGGTATTGGTGACAGCCGTTGGACCGAGAGCTTATTAGCACGCAACTTCCTAATTGGAAAGATGTGTCCCCTGCATTAACTTTAAATATTCCTACTGAGTTACTTTCCATGAATTTTTTAGAAAAATTGCAATTATATTTTCTATCTCAGCCAGGTGGCAATTTCAATCGGAAGTCGAATGGCTGTAACATAGGCGAGTCTTACCTGCTCGCGCGTCGTATGCACGGAAAAAATGTTAGATATAACGACATCTGAGATTATTCTGTATTCCTACGTTGACTGTGTGATTCAACTTATTGAAATAAAATATATCAATACTAGTATACAATACTACAAGGATTCCCGAGCATTCCGTGCACCCCGTTACTAATAAACGTAGAGTCGAACAACGCATGATATTAAGAAAAATGAAAATTATTTCTTGGGATATAGAAAGATCGGAATAGACATGCGATTTGGACCTACCTCACGGATAGATTGAATGAGCAGCCTCTTCATGACGAACCAGTTCTTACGACGTTTCAGCTTATTGCCGCGATAATATATTGACAAAGCTAATGTAGAAGTTTATTTTGGTGCCATGTTTCTATATTTATTACAATCCGCATTCTTCACAATCACAGATTCCATACATAACAATTATAACGTTGAGTGGAAAATTATGGTCAGATAATTGTAAAAACTCAGAATTGAATACAACGATAGAAGAATAATCTACCAACCGCACGAGAATAAAGTCGTCATAATGCAAATGATGGAGACAAATGGAAGAAATTGGCGGATAAAATAAGAAATTTATAAGTTTAGAGAAGTATAGATGGTTTATGAATCCTAAGGGACACATTTTAGAAAAAAACAGATGGAATGGACACACCCTGAAGTACAATGGGTGTTTGTAGATTATAACAGAAAGAAAAATGTTGGGGAAAGTGTGAATGGGAAGGTCAAGGACAGATGCACAGGAGAAATAAAGCAGAAATAAGATAATAGGAACTAACTTGGAGTGAGGGAAGTAGAATTTGATGGGGAAGAACGGAGGTCTGCAATAAAAATAAAACACACTTGCAAACAAAAAGTCGCACAATTCCCTTTAACATATCTATGAATTGACTTCTATTACGAAGTACAAATAAACGAAATAATTAGTCCAAAGTATAATTTTTCACTCAGGAGAAACAAGAAATTATTAGGTTTCTTTGGCGAGAAACACAACACTTTGAGAGAAATCTCTAAACTGATGAAATAACTGCGGTAAGTCACAGGATTACAGTTCTCTGTTCCGCACTACTCCTTGAGATTTTTCCGTAATTATTATTCTTAAAACCTAGATCCCGGAAATAAATTACTTCGCCCGATGTCGCTGAGACAAAATTCTCTCCTAGACCCCACTAATAAGGTCTAATGTGAGTCACGACGGACAGCGTAATGGGCAAGGGAACGAGCGGAGGGGAAGAGTGACAGTTGGTGGGGAGGAACTAGTGGAGGAGAAGGGAGAGGGCGCGTTGAAGTGAAGTTGTGACTTGTGTCCAGTCTGGTCGGGCGGCCTTTGTGAAATGAGTGTGCTGCGACTCATCATGAAGTTGTGTTTACTATTGTGTGTGTGCTCTCTCATCAACTTCGCGGTTCCCACCTTTCAAGCATTTGGGCCTGTCCTGAATCATGTCTACACCCGGAAGTGGAACGAGCGAGTGCAAGAAGATCTTTGGCATAACCAAGGTGAGTCCACTGAGGGCGAAGGGGGTACAATATAGGGAACCGGGGAACTTAAATCGAGGTAAGAACTGCCTCACTCCTCAGCGTGACGATCATGACATCAGCCTATCAAAATCGTCATTTGATTTCTTGAATAATGGATAGCTCCTTTTAATACCTATATCAAAACTTGCTTTATTCGGCTATTAATTCTCATTTCGTCTCTCACAATCCCGCATTTATTCAATGCATGACATACGTTGAGGTATGTTATCAATTTCCATGGTGATAGAAGTGAATTGAGGTAAATATGAGATAAACAGCAATACTTTAAAATTTATTTTAGCCACTTAAGTGTTGGATACAAATATGTCTACGATAGTTTAAAGTGTATCAAAAACAAAACCCAATCCCTGGCATTAGCTTTATGGAGTAATTAAATAACAATTTTAATCATGATTTGGTGCAGAATTTCATCCACATCAAAAACATTATCATCCACCAGCTTACAAATAATAACGCTTCAATATCTACTTATAAAAACTAACAACTTGTACCTTACCACGACAAGGGGCATCAATTAATATAAATAATACATACTTTATCATCGAGCCATTTTAATAGCTTGTGTAACACGTAAATATCTTCAGTGAAAACATAACAACTTCGTGAAATAACTCTTTTAATTTTTAATCAGTTTACTACCGAAAGTTAATTATTTAACACAATTAATGAAAATCAAATAAGGAATCTATATATTCACATTAGCCTTTGCTCGTACTTATCATGAAATCCCACAGTTTGCTCGATTAAAGTAATACACAGAGGGTTAACGGAGAACTGAAAGTAATAAATCACATTGTTATTCATTACAAACGCATAATGAGAACAGGTTAGCTATGAACTCACACAAACTTATTCCCTAGGAATCAACGCTACTTCACTGGGCAGTTATCATTTTTAACACGAATCACTGCATAGGATATACTAAACGCTAAAACAGAATGGGCAAGTGTAGTGGGTAAGGGAACCAACGAGCATGGAAAATGCCAAATTCGCTTCCAGCAGCCAGTCCCGCGATTGTAACGCCGAGGAGGAGCGGAGGTGACCACCTCAACTACAGCCCCCCCCCCCCCCCCCCCCGCGTCCCTCTGCTCGTCCACTCTCGCCCTCCGAGGCGTAACCTTGGTGACAAGAGTATGTGGTGTAGTCGGAGAGGCAGGAATTGGGAGCCGGACTGAAGCCGTTGGAGATCCAATAACCTGTGAAGTTAGGACAGACCTGTGTGGAAGAAGGTAAGCCATCAGCTCGTGAAGAGGATTACAGGGGTGTAATTTAACAGTTGTGTACGTACCCGGCATTATCACCGGTAAATTCAAGGGTTTGAGTGAAAACTGGGGTGTTTTTTGCGGAATGTGTTTGCTGGAAGGGTATTTTAACAAAATATGTAAGAGCTTATTCATGTTTGTGAGTGATCGCGTTTGATGTGATTGACGGAATTAACCTGGCAGATAGGGTGTTTGGTGCTAGAATGCGACCGAAAGAAAAGGAAGAAAAGCGTAGTGGCGGAGCGCGAAGGCAATTGTTTTGATTCCTCTTTTCAGTGAAATAGTTTATATATACGAACCAGCTCCTCACGGTGAGTTAGGTAGTCTTCGTGTTTGATTAACCATAGCATCTTAATCGCTATTATCGCCATCTCCGAAATACTCTTAACTGTTAATCGCATCAACTTTCTTGCTCCATGTTGCCATTGAGTCAATTTCTTCTGCAATGGGTATCTAAAATAACCTGTATGTTTCAATGCATGTTTGCTTGTATCATAAAGATAGTCATGGAACGCTGACACCGCTTGCCTTCTCAAGGTGGCTGGATTGGTGTCTGTTTGTTTGGAGAATCGCATTAAAGTTTGCATAACTGTTTTCTCTGATGAATTCTTTAGATTTAGGTGTAAAAATCACATAATACTGATATAATTTTGGCAATTCAGTGCTTTTGTAACGTGTATCCTCTTAGAACATATCTTATTATTAGTAATAATTTGGATACATGAGAACAGTTAATCTTCTAAAAACGAATACATTTTTCCTTATGATTGTAATTGTTTCTAACAAATGTCAAAGGGTTACGACTCGTCAAATAATGGAAATGAAAAAGTTCAGTATTATTTAGTATTAATTCGAATACCACCTACGAAAACAATTTTACATTCCTTATTTTAGGAAAACACAATATATGCATTTATTATAAAAATTTCTCCGATCGATGCTAATGTGTAGTTGGTTAACGCCTCCATATTTTTTACGATGGGAACTTGGTCGCGTTAGTTTTTCATTTCTCTTCTGATAAACCGCGCGTAATTATGGAGGTAGGGTATGGGAGTCTGTAATAAACAAAGTACAAGCCGTTAAACGACGTGAGTTACTTTTTACTGTAGTAGATATTTTTTGGTACCGTTGAACACATGTTAAGTATTCTGCAGTTCGTGTGATTAAATTTTTTTCTTGTGCTCAAAGTAGTGATTACATGGCGATGTTGTATATCGACTTAGGTGTGTCGAGAAAAGTTCCAAAGAGCATTATTAGCATGGAAATTATAGTATATGATGTCATAAATGGATTTATCCTTGATTTGAGTCGCAGTAATTACTAAGAATCACTCACCATCGTACTATCTTCATCCCTCTTCAAATTATTTGTGCTATTGTTTTCATGTTGCAACACAACAGATACAATGACAGTTTATTGACCCTTAATACTTACGGATTATTGATGAAAAATATAAATCATCTTGTTGCTCATGTTCGTTCCGTTGATGCATGAAATTCATTATCTCTTTAATTCCTGAGCGTTATGTAGTATACGTTCGAAGTCAATCGTCGTTTAACGTGCAGAATTTCATTATTCTATGCAGTATATTTTAACACGCGTAGTATATCAATATACAATCCGCGCATATTGACATTCTACCATGTTCCTTATTGACTAAATATCATCGTTATTAAATTATCATTGCTCGTTTTACGTTGAACGTCATTCACACGGTGCTAATCTAACTATTGTCATGGACTTCTCTTGTGCCAGGCCTGATGGAATTGCTCGTTTCCTTTGCCGATACAGATGGATGATGCCTGTGCGGATTAACTAGCGCTGCGATAGTGATGACATTCGTGAAAAGGCATTTGGTGCGTTGCGAGTTGAGAATAATGCTCCAAAACCTACGCTGACCCCTCCAGCCATGTAGTTATTTCGGCAGCGTTAATTACAGTGTGCTCCATTCCGTTACGTTCCTGGCTCCTGCGTGGTGAGCCGAACGATGCTTAACTATGTAAGACGAAGGGTTAGTGTAAATTTCCCTCGCAAGATGGGTTAATTGGTTCGAACGCTAGCATATTTCAGGCACTTCTACGGAGCTTAGAAAGCGAATTTCGATCCCCTCCCGTGTCCAGTTACTCAGTGAAACCCGATATCATCGCAGCTCTGCCTCTGGGTAGTTGAGCAGTCTTTCTTTTCCGAAAATAGAATATCAGGTTACAATTTAAGAGCTATGCTATAAATCTCACTCGTCAGAGAGACTGAGAAAGGGATATCTTCCCAGGAACAATTATCACTTCCCCCTTAGTGTGTCTAATTCATCTGCTTATCTGGTGCAAGTAGGTTATAAATGAGAAGGTTATAAAAGAATCTGGGTTGGATGCTCCAGCAATTGACATAAAGGAAGGGGTACTCTTCTCTCGTTTGACCATGGCGAGGTATTAGATGAGAGTCGAATGTTGTAACCGATACTTGACAGTGGAGTGAAAGATGTGAGTGGAAGGAGTAAACCGGAAGTAAACCGAGTAAGTCATGGATGAAATCATCGAAGAGGCTCTTAGGAAGAGGATTATACGGAGTCTTAAGAACCGGAGTGCGGGAATAAGGGTCTAATCTGTCTTCTAAAAATATAGAAGGATGGATATGCAGAATGGTATGTCTTATATTTGAAACTAATATTTACGGATTTATCGCCCAGAATTAAAATTTTACATTGTTCCTTGTATTAAAGGGAACGGCATGTGAATGGCGGGTATGCATGCACTGAAACATGATAAAGTGTGAAAAATATATTTTTTGGTGGTACTAAGGGTATAAATATATTTGAAGAAATATCTACTAGAAGTATCAACAATTAGATGTGGGTGCTACTCGATTATTCACTGCTTTTGGAACTCTTTAACGCTCAACTCTAATCCATTATTGATGGAATGACTAAGGTGAACAGGGAACAAAATCTTCGGAAAGGACGACACTCAAGGCTCCGGCATGATATTTACGCGGATGACTCGGAAATTTTTTGCTGAAAAACACAAATCCTTCCGAATAATAATAAGTTGTATGAAGGTTTACGCGGTGTTTCAGCATTAGATCAGCTTTCGGGTTTCCAGCCGCGTGATGTCTTTTGGTGACAACAGTTTCCCCAGCCATCCTGCTGGCGTCTTCAAGTCGAAGATACAGAAGAGTCACCAAAAGACATCACGCGGCTGGAAACCCGAAAGCTGATCTCCTAATAATAAGTTGTATTTTAGGCGAGAGCTGAGTACCAGCAGTATATTTCAATATTATAATTGTCATGTTACCTCATCTCTCCATGCAGTTCTGCAACTATACCTCCATGGAATATTATTAACATTTTCCCTATGTCATTCAAAAAATATTATATTACGTCCTCTTGCCAATGTTGTCAGACAAAAGCTATCTCACCGGTATTAAAAAAATTAAGTGATATTGAAATTGAAATATGTACCCGATAAGAACGGAGACACCTACTACGAGCATTGATGGTGATCCTTAAGAGTTCGTTTTGTCAAAGTTCGTGAAGAAAAATCTAGCTTAATTCGTGTACCGTGTCTTACCCATACATATCTATAATCAAGTGATATTTGCAGTTTGATTATAACACGGAGTTACTTTTTGGCGAACTTACATGCTAAATAAGGAAAAAATTATTGTTTACATTAGTTACTTCTATGTTGATTTCAACATTTCTCGGGTTGCATCCGCGTCAGTTGTCATTCAGCACAACAGTTTCGCCAGCAGGATAGCTGGCGAAACTGTTGTGCTGAATGACAACTGACGCGGATGCAACCCGACAAATGTTGAAATCATTTGATCAACGCCGCGGAAACCTGCGAACTAACATTACTTCTCTGTTGTTGAACTTCATTTGGAAAACCTTCAATTGAAGATTGGTATTTCGTACTCGGAATGATAAGTATAGGCATCTTTATTCGCATTTCAGTCCGTTTTTTTGGTCTTATTATTATATAACACTGATGGTTAGATCCCACTAAGGTACGAAGAGGGAAATATTGTAATGAAAGTCATGGCTTGATGTTTCAGACTTACAAGCGTCCAGTAATTGGAATGGACATCGATTGCTTTTTATAGAGGTGCAGCTGCTTGTAAATTAGTCCTTCCTTCATCCTCACTATTTTTCAAGAGCTGGTAGTGATTAGTATCAATATGTGTATTTATGTTCCTCATTCTGCTAACAACCGTTTCATCACACAGCGTGCAAAATGATCTTATGTCCCTATCCGTGAGGCCATAATCTCAGTCAATGTACCTTGAAAGGGTGGGCCACTGCTACAGCCAATCCCTTCATTATTTAATCTTTCTTATTTTCCCTGACTCGTTGAATGTCTCGTCGAGCAGTGTCTCTGTCACTTCTAACCCTCACCCTCCTCTTTCCTTATAGAAACGGAGGGAGATCGAAATCACAACTGTAGGATCGGACGCATTATTACATAATATAGTAAGTGGTAGTTAATTTTTAATAATAAATTTTATTTCAAATATAATTTTACTTCAAATTATTAAATGTATTATAAATTAATAACGCAGCATGCGTTTACTGTTCTTGGGCGATGACCGTTCGTAAACAATGCGTGTCAGCTGAAATGTCTAGCTTCGGCACGAGTCATAGGTTTCCCATCTTTGAAACATGGTTAATTATTCTGATGAAGGCTTCCGCTTTGATGGAGTTTGATTCCTCCTTTCGGGTTTTCCGCCGCGTTGGTTCATGTTGAGGACAATATTTCGCCGGTTGTCCTGCTGGCTTCCTCAGGTCCATGTGACCATGTAAGCTAGCAGGACAGCCGGCGAAATATTGTCCTCAACATGAACCCACGCGGCGGAAAACCCGAAAGAAGGAATCAACCTCCATGGTTAATTATTTACTGCCGGAGTTGACCTTGTCAACTATATGGATTGAGGATATCGTAACAAATACGATCAATTTTATAAATGGCCTCAAAATAAACCTCGAATTTCTGAGAAAAAATCAGTGTCATGTCCAAACTTTTAAAAATGCATGTGTCATGGTGTATTAAATGATCAAAGGTTAAGCAGTACGAGGTTTATTACATGGGGGTATCCCGACGTTAACCTACATGTATTTTGTGCAACTGAGTGATTTAAAAATCTTCATTGCCTCAAGCTGGGATTGTTACAAGGTGCTGTGTTAATTTGTCTCTGACTTACGATTTCAAAATCCCGTTATTATATGAACGGTGTATGCAACAACGTCATCAAGATTATGTATGGAAGTTTTGTTGAATAGCTTCTAGAGAATTTGATTACACTCAAATAAAAAAAATTTGAAGCTTTAATAATTTTAATACTTATTTATTTCGTTTTACTCGGCAAATTGGAATGCCGTGCATGTCCTCATCTCAATTCAATGAATACATAAAGTATACTGCTGAATAAACCACTTGCCATAATTCTCGGCGAACAAAACGAGAATCTCATGACTGACACCACTTGACTCGAGAAAATTATGTGGGTCACGGAAACCACAGACGAGAGGCATTTTAGCGATTGGTCGGAGAAGCGACTTTCTATTCTCCGTATCGTATAAAATCCATTCGAGTTGCAAACATCTTCATGCACTTGGTACCAATACACTTGATTGCTGCGCTTACTCAAGGGAAAAATAGGGAAAGAGTTAGCTTGGGGACTTGGAAGGGAAACAGTGAAGACTTGCTTGTTTGCAAAATTGCGGGTTTCACGAAAAATATTCTGAAGAGCATATTTTTCGCTTTTTTGTGATGAATGGAATGAAAGGAATGGAGGCATCCAAATGTGCCATTGATTTTTCAGTGGGACAGTGCTTATACATATTTTTGCTACTATGTTAATGCTGATTGATGCTCAAGAATGTGATAGAGGGAAGGACGTTGGGCAAGCGGGGAAGAGGAAGAAAGAGAATTAGTTTTATGGACGGGATGAAGATGGGCAGATCATATGCCGTATTAAAAAAGAATTTACTTGAGCAGAAGAGGCCCCTGGAGATGTAGAAAACAGGGAGGAGATTATAAGACATTCAACAAAACCTATCTTAACCGGTAATTTCATTTCTGGAATCATGGACTGCAAAATAAGATGAGGACTGTTTTACAATTCACTGGAAATTTTGAATGTCGTTGTGGCATGCAAGATCTGTGTGGGGTAAGATGAAGTTGACCCATAAATGAACTTCACAACTGTGAAATCATGTTCGAATACGTATGAACAATTCAATATGTGAATTTTTTAAACATGTTAAAGTTCAGCGAAATTACTTTGTGGTTCCTCCACGACCCTTATCACTCTTCAAGTAGAAAACGGCTTGATTATCTCTCTAAGCGTCGTACATGAAATGCGAAGCTGTACAATATCCAGTCGTAGGTCTATCGCGTGAAATAGCTCGTGATAACTCTCAACTAAAGAGTAGGATAATGCCTCGAAATGAGAGTTACCGGCGCTAACCGATTAAATATCATTCTTATCACATGGTTCCCATTTAGAGAATGCTGTCAAAATTAACTCTCGGGGATGGACCTATAAAGCTGACTTTCCAGTAAACAAACTTACGTACTGCCATATCCATGCATACCTCTCTTGTTTCAAGTAACCTTATGCATTTCTTCACTCATGATCTCTTTTCTGTAAAACTCTTAATATTCCCTAAGCATCTAGCCTATTTTCGGGTTTTCCAGGCATTTCGTGGTTTCCCTGCCTTTTAAAGACGTGGGAAGGAGTGTAACTGAATCCTACAATGCAATTTACGATTCCCAATACAAACTTATTCCTTGAATCGCTCCGCATATTTCCTAGGACCCACTTTTCCGACTGTTACACATTTATTCTCTTCGTCCATCCTCTCATCCTATGAAAACACTCGACAAAAGTACATAACGTCCTTGTTTTCATATATAAAACGATTGACCTCCTTTATACGATTGTCGATTCCGTTTCCTCCGTCGAACACAACTACTTTTTTTATGCATTATTTGTCTTTGTCATGTAGTCTTTGATGCATTTATTCTCAAATCCATTATTCCTCTTGCTTCTAACAGTTATCCAGGGTATCCTGTTATTCCTATGGGCCCTCAGGAAAAAACAGCCTCATTTACGTACTACATAATTTGCACAGTTATACCCTGTAACCGACCGCAGCGAAAATTCTCAATTTCGGTGTGGCAATGAGCTCCGGTGTAGGTACCCAGAGCGGCCACTTCACTGTGGACAAGTAAAATGGTGGCGCTAGCTATTCAAGGTACTTCCGAATTTCACGATTGCCTCCACCAAAAATAGCTTCTTTCACCCGATCCAATTATTCCTTCTATCAATTCAACATGCATTCATAACACCTGGCTCATTAGTTTAAACGAAAGAAATATCTGTCATTGTGTTTTTGCGTGAGTTTCCTATTGTAACGAGCTATTATTTTTATTTCATGAAGATAAATGTGCATATCTAAAAAATAGTTCACTATAAATAGATATCTAACTACAACATGGTTGATTGTATAGCTTAAATCTGGTTCCGAGCTTAAACTTTTAATTCCTCTGGGTAAATTATGGAAATAGCCAAGAATCAATCTTTATGTGGAACTTCTAGTTTGATCACGCATAATTGCCATGACGAGTAGATAATTAACAGACAAACAAAATAGAGCCCCAGGATTTTACTTAAATATCTCGCAAATATTTAGAAGCGACCGTAACTACCATGAAAAAAACCACTGAAGGTAAACTGGGTCCCGTAAAGCGGTAAACGCTCGACAACGTTGCTATTTTCCGTTTTATACAGCTTTGTACCTCTCAAAACCCATCGCGGCTACATCGACCAGCAATCCTTCTTTAATAAGCTTACCAACAGGTCGATCCAATGACGGAAATGACACTATTTGACGGCGGTCTCACTCAATAACAGACTGCCATGGAAATGTATATACATAATAGAGAGGGGAAGTGGAATAAGAAATACGTCATAAAGGGGCTTTAAGTGTTAAAGTTAACTATTGAGAGGCAAGAGTAATTATGCCTCTTAGTGTATGGCTATTTGCAGTGCATTGTTACGTTTACGAGACATTTCCGTTTTTCCCCCAAAACACTGAAACGCCGGGGTATAAAAGTTATGGTGAAATTTTTCATACCGTGAATCATTGGTTTCGTTTATTGCACTCTCCGAGTCCCGTTGGATGACGGTATTTCGTAATGCATTATAGTGATATCTCATCCCCTGACACACGCCCTTGTGGTGACATGCAGGGTATTATGTAGATGTATACTTAGTAGAACTAATAAATATGCATGAAAACATGGATCTAATTAACTTATTTATTCTTAGAACTATTCCATCCCTAGTAATATAATGCAAGAAAGGTAACGAATGTTATCGATAAGTCACCACCAGACAAATAAAATATATTGAGGTAAATATACTTATTAATATGTTAAGCAATGTAAACTTCTGCACATTACATAATTTGTTGTCTACATTTGTAATCCTCAACTAAAATCAACTGTTCTATATGTTACCGGATGGGAGGCCGCATTTTTTATGTAGAACCCTGATCGATCTTATACCGATTTCTGAACCTATCCACTCCGAATGCCATGGAAGTTTATGCTAACACATGTAAGTACCGCTTGCAAGTGAATATTAACGCTGCTCATCACTAAAATTTGCTCTGTTCATCACCGTTTGACTTACCCTCATTGGCCTCAAGGCTACCCGCTGCAAAGTGCTCTTCAGTTTCGCTTTGTCCATGTTTTAGAAGTTCGAGGAAGAATTGTCTCTAGTCGTAATAGAGACCACATTTGAGATTTATATTTGAATACATACAGGTTGCGGAAGTATTATGCAATTATTATGATATTTATTTGGGAAACAATTTTTATACCGAAATTCTTAGCAATGATATTAATATAAAAAATTAGGCTTTAAGTATACTCAATTTTCCGATACCGTGTGAAGAAAATACTTGCACAATCTAAGGAATTTTGGAAATTATTTTCTATGAAGTAAATTCGGTAATGTTGGTGTGGCAAAAGGGGCGTAATAGAGTTATTATTTAAAATGCGCACGTATTATCCGCCATTAAATTTATAAGTAAATCTGTTCTTCAGGATTCCCTCTACAGATGGCATAGACGTTTTATTTCCCTTTAATAGCGGCTCATATTCTATGGCAAAAAACTAAGTATTTCGATAAGTAACTGCTACCTTTGCATGCTGCTTCAGAGTGACGCTAAATTTATAGAATTTAATGAGTAGTTATACCTCACCCAAACTACTTTCCAGCAAGATTGTATGATAAATCTCGCTGCGTAGTAAAATGAAACGGATTCACGAACCTTTAGTTTCCAATTTTCTGAGATGAAGCTTTGCCCGTCGCCGCAATCCATGCGCCCGGGTTTATGCCGTTAGAACAGCTGGCAGTGGGGATTTCCCTCTCACACGGCTGGCTTCCGCAAGGTCGTCTCCCGGCACTCACCTCCCGGCACCTTCAAATTCTAATGCACATTAAATCATGTCTTTTAACACACACCCTGGTGATTGAGGCATGGATCACTCTCTATGGAATTAATTCCAAATGAATTCGACAAAACCGAAACCACAGAAATGAGGATATCTTACCTGCGATTCTGTTCTATTAAAGGCGATTGCCCCAGTTGTCCGTCACACAAATACACGTATGGAAAGGCTTGCAAAACAGATATGCAAATAATACTTATTTTTAACTGCACTCGATGACAAAAGCACTGTAGAGAGAATTATTGCCTTGATAGCATAATTGAATTAGAACTCTGTTATTCATAAGGTGTTCTAAGTTCGCATCCCAATCGAAGCGAATGGTTTTGTCACATGCGAAGGTCACACGCACACCTCTGGTAATGGTAATGGATGTAATATTTTTCCTTATAAATCCTCAAATTCACGCTCCAGATCACCACTGAATTGTTCTTCGATGAGGCCAACCGCATAGATTACTGCTCTGAGTGACGTTTGGATAGCTCTTCCTACAAAGCGACACGAGTGACTGCGGGGAAGAAGTTCAGGGTTAGTGTTGTGGTGATCTTAGAAGGGGAAGTTTGAAGTGGGAGGGGTAAGAGAGGAGCGGAAGGTAGAGCACAGCACACGGCTAGCAACGCTGCAGTTATGACTGCATTTTACTTGCGAGGACGGGACATCTCCACCGCGCGTATCGCGTCAAATTTGCGATCAAAACAAAGCCCGAGCATTGTACGCAGATAGCGTTTACATATCGCCGTAGAAATCCATCATTTAAAATGTGTTAAGATAATTTTAGCTGGATGCTTCCTCCCTAGTCTTGGCTAGAGATGAGAAATTTTCGGTAGTTTTGAAGGCAGTGAGAAGTACCGTTTCATTTGAAGAAAGATCTTAGACTTTCCCGGCGTATTATGTCGTTAGAGGTTACTAGGGCTTTCCACCTAGTCAAACTCTCCATATTGGCCGACGTTTCGATGAAGTCGTCCATTGAAACGTCGGCCTAGAGTTTGACCCGGAGGAAAGCCCGAGTGACATTTAACGACCGTTTTATTAGTTTTTTCCTATAAAATGTGAAATTTTGGGAAAATACTCCTATCATTTCCAAAAGCGATAATTTTCGTTTTCTGTTAATTGAAATTACAAATTTTAATACCGGATTTCGGTATGAAAGCCATAGCTGATGATACCATTGCAAATATCCTATAACTAAAATTGGATTATATCAATTGATTATCATAAATAGAGCCAAAAATGGTTGTAGGAAATATTTACGCGGCAATGAAAAATTGATTTATCCTCAGGTGATGCGTTTTTTGCTTGCTTTTTGAATTTCGACAATATTGAGAGATAATGTATGAAGAGGTGATAACGCATTTTCTTACTCCTACCGTTTATGCCATCAATTAATTTGTAACAAATGCTAGCTGATCTGTGCAGCTGATCAATACTCTGAGATGTCATTAGGGCTATCTCTCTTTACGTTTATTCTTCGGTTTCCTTACAACACGTTTGCTTCTGCTAGCCAAATTCATCGCGATATTACCATCCCCTTGTCCCTTTGACTTTTAATAATCCTTTAGCTGAGTGTATCTTCCTATGCATTTATCTTCAACTTTCTCGGCCGACCTCTTCCACATCAGTCTCTTTTTTTTGTCTAGTAATATTGTCTTTATTTTTTCTACTAGTAATTCATAAATTCTCAAAATGGTCAAAACAATAAATAACTTTTTTCTTTCGTGTCCATTACCAGAGCATCCATGCCATCTTCGTGAATCACACACTCATTTGCTACTTTTCATCCGTAATTTTTTCCTCAAGCATTTCCTAGTAACCCAATTCCCGCTGCATGTGGCCTAATCTTTTATTTATGTTTATCATCATTAACCAATTTTGCCATCATGCAAACATGTGATTGGGATGGACTCCAATTTATGGCTCATCTATTCCATGATAAATTCAACACACTACACGACTCATCTTTCAGCATTTGTGAGACTTGTAACCTTTATATCTATCTTCCCAGCTTTCTTCAAACTACCCATCTTCTTAACAAGGCAGAATTTAACTTTGTTATTCTGCCGGTTCTGGCATTTCTTCTGTCATTTTTCATGAAGTTTAGAGACAAAAGAAAAATTCCCGCGAAGAGGAAAAGACAATTTTGAGGATGCATTTTGAGTTTTACGAGAATGTTGAGAGTTATAATACGTAAAAAGGATGGCAAGATTAGGGTTCATCCCCGTTGGAGAAAATAGGCTACAAAGGAAAACTTTATATTCTCTCATTACTAATCTATCAAATGTGACGTTCCGACGGCAGAAATCTTTTTCGTTAACTTGCCTTGCGTTTTAATAGGTATGGAACCCACTGTTTAGTTTAAGTGTTTTCCAAATTTATAATATAAATGATTTCATTTCCCATTTCCTTTCCTTCTTAATACGAGGCTCATTTTATTGGCCTTACGTAATGGCTGCTTATTTTACGTGTCTCACTTGAGGATTGGTTGTTTGAGTAATCTTGGAATAGTCAATTTTTATTTTCACGCCATCTTGTTGAATGCTATATACATTTATGTATGCCTTTTTTATATTCTATCTTGGTGCGTTAGGATTCTAGCCAATCAGATAAAGGTTAGCGATTCAACATGTGGGTATATATGTGGCAGGACTTGGTGACATTCTTTTATGAAGAATATAATGTCCGGTAAGGGTAGCGGTAAGTCGTAAGGAGAACTGGGACAAAGGGACTGAGGGGGAGAACGCTCGGGTGACCCATATAGGACTTTCTGCTTTCGCTTGCTCTCGAGTTTGTCTAAGTATATACCGAGTTAGAGGACCAATTTTATTTATAATAAATAATAAACGTAATCAAACGGTTCTGAACATAATAAATGATGTGATATAAAGCAATCCTCATCAAGTTACCGGTGTCGCTCTTGCGAAGCCTGGGAATCTTAATCCTTCACTTTTGTATGGTTGTGCAAAGAATATGCACCTTATTTTCGTACAAGAAATGTTATTTGTGAGAATGTAACTTCTGGTCAGTCATGATGCTTGAGATAGACCGACATTGCGGCCCATACAGCTAGAACACTTGGACAAGTTCTCTCTTTGGTTCTCTACTATTATCACTGGCTGTTTTTCTTGGTTCCAAAAGGTATTAACAGCCTGCTCTCTTATATAAATTTTCATTTGAAAATAAACGATTACAATAGAGAATAAAAATAAATAAAAATTTCCTTTCTCAGGGAGATTTTTGCCATTTTATTTAGGATATTCATGTAAATCCTGAAATAATACACAAGGAATCGCTACACCATTCTCATAAAACTTCCTTGCGTATAGATGGAATGGTGAAAAGATTAGCTACTAATAAAAAAGCGGATTGTAAATATGTACTTGCTAATTTAATTAGTTCTTTAGACATGCAGGTTTCACTATACATGATATCCTGAGTTCTCTTTCGTGCTTGAGATGTATTTTGTAATGACCTCATTCTCAATTTTAATTAAAATTCATTTGGGAATGTATTTTCAAAGGCTAAGCTCCGTGCGGGTAACCACTATCCAAATCTTTGTTAATGCTGCCTTACTTTTAGAAAAAAATCCTCCCGGAAGCCATGGCGAAATTTTCACTTGCTAAGGAGATGTTGGTACTTTTTTGCATTTCTCGCCTCGGTGCTTGAAAAATCTCCCCTCTAGGATACTGTGCAGAAAAGGAACCTTTGGTTATGCGGATATAATGGGAAGTTAAAGCTCATATTAGCTATCGTGCTCCTTGGAAAATATGTGCCTAACGTCGCTCTTGCCTTGTTTGAAAACTTATTTCGCCGCTAGAGTACTGCGCCACTCCTCAGGAATTTCTAGACGTTGAGCCGTAGTTTTTAATTCACTTAGGAAATGGTATGCTGGATTAATTTTATCTTCGTACCCTGAACTCTAGTGCAAGCAGGTGGCAAAAAAATTTGTTTATTTAAGGTCACGAAAAAGTCGGCGGAAATGGAAACATTACTAATGGGTACAAGGAAGGCAAACAAAGGCGTTTTTTTGTTCCTAGGCGGTTTACAGGCGGTATGCTACATCTCGATTTTCGTTGCCCTTGCAAATGGTCCCCTCTGAAAGATTATTTGTGGCAATCCCACGAGATGGCGACAGAGGCTTCCAACATATTCTGGGCGAAATAAAGCTGACGAAACCCCAACCCATCTTGAAGTGGGCGGCTTTCTCAAGTGCCTCGCTATACTCAAAGTCAGTCAGCTCGTCGAGAAGCAGCTTACTGAAATTACTTGCATCGCACGCCGTCAAAAGTTCGCAAGTTTTCATAACGGCCACATGGAAATTTAGAAATCAGCATACCCATATGTCTCACCAAGAGTTGGAGAAATCCAACGCAGCCGAGTGACGCAGCTACCCCGCTGTTGTTTCGAAAAAGAATGCTTTCCGTCGTCAAATTGAATGCATTCAATAACGGTTTTAGGTGTAGTGTCCAAAATGCACCTTTCGAAAAGGCAATTTATGTCAGGGCAACCAATTCTGGAATTTGAGGGCGGTTCATGTTAAGGGAGAACTTCGATGTGCTTCTTTCCAGAGCCCCCCTTTAACGATCGGGGCGAAAAATAACATTATCATGCCGTGGGAGGTAAAAGTGGAAGATGCTCCTTTGACTGTTGGCTCTTGACAACTCATGTGATAGTCTAAATTGCATTTCAGAGCCTCGGAGGTTCTGACGTACCTTAGGTTAGCGTAATTCTCAATTTCGTCAGCCATGGTGGACCTTTCCTCAACAATTTTAATTTGCGCGCGGCCAGGATCTTTGTTGATAAAGTAAATCAAATATTTTACTTTTCTTTGGTGAGTGGTGATTTCCAAATTTCAAGAACATTACATTTGATGAGGAATCACTGGGCAGCAAGACACGATCCACTCATCTGTGATCACTCTACGGTTGTTTAACGGCACTGCCTCAGTGCAAGGCCTTCCATAAAACAGAAACCCGCCACGATCACTGTGTGTCACAGAGGTGGCAACCGTAACAATACGTATCGATTTAATTTGTACAGAGTGTGACACGTACGGGATAAATGGATTGGCAATGGAACATTTTTTGGAACAAATTTTAAAGACCTTAGGAAAAGGATTTCATTCGAAAACCTGCATACGTGCAGATAATAGAATATATAAATATAAATACCGTTCAAAAGGTCGTACATAATTAGCATATAACAAATAAAAGCCGTAAATCGCTCTTAAGCATACACATTTATCCAACTACCTCGTATAAACAACGATATTCTAATATTGTTCAATGACATCGGCCGTATTATTTTTCTAAAAAAATTGTTTATAAATGTTTAGTTTTTTGAAAAATAATGATCATATGATTAACAAACAAATTGAACTGCATACCGCGAGACGTCAAGCATAAATCTGTGTTTGTAACCAAATTCAAATTGAACGCAAATAGCGGTCGTTGCCATTGATTTCAAAGTCTTGGAAAGGAGGAGAAGAGCGCTATAGCTGAACTATAATACGAAAAATATAACCATGTATTGAGCAATTACTGTTATGTGCTCTCACAAAAATAAAAGTTAGGTTTATCTAGTATAATTTGACCTAATTTTCATCGTCGTAGGTGTTTTTTCAAATAACCGTGAGGGAAATAAAATTGTTCCAGATGAAGATTTTTCGTTACCCTCGTTATAAATGGGCTTTTGCAGTTTTCAAACTAGATTTTTTGTATGATAGTGAATTGAAAATGATAACAAGCGAATGCAATATGCATTTTAAGTCCATGAAAGTTCATCTTCTTCAAGGTTTCAGCAATAGGGAAGCCAATAATACAGAAAGGTGATTTCAGCCTTGCATTTCGTACTGGGTCCATTATAGAGTTGTGATTTCGTTTTCAAATATTTTTTATCTTCAAAGCGAATACCATTCATTGCCATCGAAATTCAAATTATATTTGGGTATTAATAAAATTTTGCAGGAATACCAACCAAACCGAACGCAATGTCTAACCATTTCCTTCGGTTTTTTATGATCTCAAATGACTTAACTGAAAATGGTCTTGAAAACAAGCGGTGTACAATTTGCATTCATAATCGTAAAGTGGTGGTGAAGGGTAAATTTGCTTTTGTGAAAAAATCTATAGAAAATTCGATAGTTCCGTTCAAAATAATTCATACTACTTTCTGCTGACAAATAGTCATTAGTCTACCTTCATTACAGGTTTGGCAATCTTCATCTACCATTTCCCTTTGTTCAAAAAACAGTAAAATGCAAGAACCAGAATAGCACCGTGTGTCAAGTAGAATTTTGTTGTTAAAGAAATTATGATTATATTTGAAATACCTCAGAAATGTCAAATACATAAAAAAGTGCTGGTATATGACGTAAATATACAGTCATGATTACTCTTGCGTTACGTCTATCTGCATTTCTCTTTCGCTTTATCTCGCTTGCAAGGGCTAAACATATATACAAAACTCTGTAATATTTCGTTCATACATTTTACCTTTTAAAGTATGAGAATGTCTCATCTTATGATTTAAAAGCCTTCGCTCTGCGAATGTTAAATTCTCTTAAATTATTCCGTTAAGCCTGCGTAGTATTCCAAGCCGGTGAAATTGCAAAAATTCCTAAGTTCCGAAAGAGAAAAAAAACTATATTTTCATAACTTTTCCGCGTTAAGTTCAAACGATATTGGTTACCGAGCGATAAAAGAAAAAGATATAAAAAATTAAAATTATCACTGTCCCGGCCTCTTTTTGGTGCGGGAATATAACCCCTAACTTAATTATTTCCTAATTTAATAAATGGAAGAAAAGTGTTCTTAGCGAAGATTGTCTAAGTGTGGAAATTTTCGATTTTTTCATGGCTTGATTGTCAATTTTAAAGCTCTCCTGAAAATTTAAACCTCCTAGCTTGATTACCAATGTTCTTTTATTCGTATTTATAAGTGAGTGAATCAGTTTTATAGCTTTTCAATTATTAAAAAAGCAGGTAATGATGAAAAATTACCCTGTCTGTGGCCTCTCGCAGGCCTATCAATGTTTTTTAATTGACTATTTAAGTTGCCTCTGATATCCAAGGTGGCTTTGTACTAAGCTGTCGAATGAAAACGATCCTAATCTTTGAACTCGAAAAGGGTGTATTCGACCCTATTCTATTGCGCCCCACTTCTCACGTATGTCGAACACCTTAAATGGTAGGAGAGAAGCCAAGCGTCGATCATTTATCTGCAGGTGGTGCTAATGTGCTACATGACTTAATGACTCTGGTTGTAACGAACGGCTCATTTACTGGTGTTGCATTATACAGACCTCCCAAGCTCATGACGTTGCAATGCTCATACTATGGAGCGTAATTTTCCAACGCCGAGGCCAATTAGAGAGCCACGGAGTATTCACCACGTATCAGATTTTACGATTAGGTATGTATACTGCACGATTAGGTAGAACATATTATCTCACTTTTAAATCTAAATTCTTACGAGCCTCGGTCTACGGTTTTTCCACGTATATAGCTGTAAAAATCGTGGTAAATGAATATTATTTACGAATATCTAGGGGCTATTAAATAAATTTGATTACATGCAATGTTATCATGACTAGAGTGAATTAAAATTAATTCCTCTGCTTTAATTAGTTCGTGTTTTTTTACGAAATGAAAACCTTTTAAAAAAAAACGAATATTGTCCCGACATTGGAACACGAGTGCTGCTGAGGAGATTACTGTACATGGACCAATTTAAGAGCACATATCTTACTATGCTCTTCAAGGCGTAACGATGAAAATGTTAATTGCAAGCTAAATAGGTATATAAAGAAGAATGTATGTGTTTCTTTATATATCATAGCTGTCGTAAGTTTTATTCCTTTGTCGTAAAATTATGCGCAATAGCCGATGCACAACACAGCTAAAGTTGCCATTTACATTTCATTTTGAAAAATACTACATCCACCATCCTTTTTCACCCCATATTAATAAAACTTTTAGTCGACAGCTTTAAGCTTTGTGACATAATTCTCCATTCTCATCCCTTCCTAGTATTCTGTGAAATGGAATCCTTAATTCAATGCTATCCATCGATTTAAAGTGGGAAGTTATCCTTGCTGCAATAAATTAATTAATATGCTATTCCTCTTAAAAGCAATACTATGTACCTATATCTAAAATCTCTGGAAAGTTGAATATATAACTTTAATTTACATTTCATTTAGAGCCAAAGTCAACACACTAGTATTACCCCGTAAGTTTCAATAGTTCGCTTGAAATCATTTAAATAATCGATCGATACTTCACTTAAAATAAATTACACCTAGAACACTCATTACTTCGTAGCATTACCATGATATCACCAAATTTCTATCATACCGCGAAAATAAAATTTGTTCTATATTTCTATCAATAACTCAGAGGAATCAACGGAAAATTCATAAACATTGACCCATAACGAAACGAAAGATTCGCAAATGTACCTCAGCATTTATTTTATGTCAACTTCTCAGCAACTACATCAATCCCCAGAGCTTCATAAAATTTTCCACTATCGTAACATCTTCCTAATATTAGCAATCTACAAATTTATTTGAAATACTCGATGGTATTTTAAGTACAGCGATAAACTAATAAAACCTTCCGTATCATCTTACGTGTAACTTGACCACTGAACCGGAATCAATGCATTAACTTGGATTGGGAATTGGAGCTTGGAAAGAAGATGTAGCGATAGCTCTAATTTTTAATGAATCCATTTATTCTAATGCATATCATATCAAATTCCCCCAAGTTGTATAAATAAATATTTTAATTTGCATTGAATGTCTGCTTCTTTCTTTTCGGAAAGGTTTATCTATTTTCAACAATAAAGTCCGCGGTTTAAACCTACCCAAAGCAGGTCCAGGGATTTGGAGTCCTTTGAACCGCGGGGAGATAGAAACCACGGCCCTGCAAGCCAAAAATCGCGGTTTTAGAATTTTGTGGTGTCAGCAGTTCAAAAAGCGGTTTTGACTCCGTTATTACACTCTATTCACAAGGTTTCACAGCTTTTCGAGGAATTATGTTGGGAGCCCCTAGAGACTCAGAGGCTACAGCCTAGAGGCTCAGTTTTCTTGATAAATTCAGAACTGTTGTGTTTCAGAGCGACGCAGGGAATATTATTTTAACGCCACACTATATCTCTGTATGACAGAAGCGATAGAATAAGAGAAATAAATTGCCGAGCAGATAAGTACAAAAATTCGTTCTTTCTATGCACTGTAAGTGACCATAAAAAATTGATCTCCATTCAATTCACTCTCATAATACGCGTCACCATTTAACCTCCCAAAACCACATTCCTTACATTTTACTTCCCAACTTTTACTTCCCAAAACCACATTCCTTACATATGCAGATGGTGTCCTAACACCCCCCGCCCCACCTCCATGCGACGGCTTGCATTGTATTATGCGTGTAGATGAAGGTGATGATAGGAAGTATTTTAAAGGTAAAGTTTCTCTATTTGGTGGAGCATGAAAAAGTGTGTTAAATCACGACTCAGTCGATACTTCGGTAATTGTATTAGTATTTGTTTTGGACTGATCCCTGAGTGAATTACTTGATCTAATTCGAGACTAACCAAGTGTGGCCGGAAGTCGAGGAAGTAGGCAGAAGACCAAATGGCTGGCTTAGAGGCGAAGGAATGAACAAGTCAAGAGGATTTTCTTCCCTCTAATGCATGCAGGAAACATAGTCCAACTTCTCGCAACTGCGAACGAAGACTGGAGTTCCGTGAGTCTTCAACGCCTCATTTCGGTTCTAGTTATCTCAGCTGCATTTACCTTCCAGACCCGCCGCGTCGTCACTTATTTCCCATCCACCTCTCTCCTAACTTCGGCCTAGTGGCACCTTACGCGTCAATAAAATTTCCGTTTTCTTTAGCTATCACGGAGAGAAGCTTTTACTTGCTTTTACTTGCTCTAGGGAATCTAGGAGGAAGGGAGGAACAAATTCCGAGGTCACAAGTTAACTATCCAAGAAATGACTCTATCATCGAATGTATTTAGGCAGTGCCGAAGTAATATTGAATATTAGTCTTGAGTAAAAGGAAATTCTTGATCACGTCTTCATATTTTTCAAACTTGATTGAACATGGAACTGTTTGAGATCTCACATAGACATTTATCTAGAATTAAGATAGCACTGTCCGTGAAATTTTGCGCCCTTCGCTTTTATTACTGCCGTAAAACACAAAAAAACTTCTGAATTTTAACTGTATTATTTGCCATTTACAAGTACTTATTCGAAATCTTTATCGGAAGTGTATAATTTGCCATGCTTCCTGCGTTCAAAAATAGCAATATTAAAAATAATGAACAATATTCAATATGTTTAATCATGAGCAAACAAAGTTCGCATCGAATTTTTTCCCAATGGGATAGCTCTACAGTTGCTGTGTCTATAGGTGTAAAATTGCTTTCCCCGCCGTTCAACTATGTTTTTCGTGAGGTGTCTCCAAGGTAACGGAGGGGAAGTGTGGGAAGGGGGTCGCTGGACTGTCTGGAGCGGTTTCCCGCCAACCTCTCTGATTGGTCAGTTCTAGTCTGCTGTTCCCAACCCCTCTCTCCTACCCTTTCGCCCCCTGGCCAGCTCAGTTCGGCGGAATCCTTCAACACGGAGTAAGTCAGGGCGCCGCGGGTGATTCTTCAAGGCGAGTTGAACCATTATTAAGAGAATAATGGACCCTTTTCTATAAGAAAGGTAGCTGCTACGAAGACTTAGCTGATTTCAGAGTGGGGAACGGGTATGTGATAACACTCCTTAGCGGCATTTATTTTTTAATGATTGTGGGTAGTAGTAATGGACTGTAGGGTGCTTTTAACTGCTAGCCATTCTTCTTAACGATTATCTTAATCATAAAACTCTTAGACTAATCTTAAATCTAGGCTAGGTACTACCAAACTTATGGCTGCCAATCCAGCCTTTAGTTACCTAATCTTGTTATTTTTTATCATTTTCTTTTAACTAACATTCTGCATGATTATCTGTAATACATTATCAGTGTAATAAGCATTACCAAATTACTTCTGCAGTGGGCAAGGTAGCCTATAGCTAAAGCATTTCATTTTGCTTATCACACTCTTACGCCGGATTACTAATTGCCAGATTCATTACATTCCGGAATACTACTGTAAGTCTCGACTCTATATTAATTTGAGCTGTCATCTCATAACTCATCGTTTATATGATTCGCTAAATTCTTAGCTTTTTTAATCCATGATTCTTTATCCGAAGTTACCCTTGTACGTTGCATGACTTAAGTGGAACTCAAAAGAAAATTTTCGTTTTACTCTAATTTTTACGAATATTTATGTTTTTTACAAAATGATGGCATTCTTTAGATATCTTTGTGTTCTTACAAAATAATGATATTTTTACGTTGTCAAAATTCTATTGGGAAACAGTATCAGTCATTACACTAATGAAATTGCATGAAAAAATTGCATTGCATGAATTGCAAAAACACATTTAACATTTTATTATATAATATATGAAGTTGAGTTTCTAATGATATTCCATTACAAGTGAATGTAAGTACATAACGTATGTTATACTAAATTATTTTCATGTTATTTCTGCTTCCTCTCCTTAAAATACTCCCACTGTTGAAAACTGTCAACTTTCATTAGATTTGATGCCTGATTCGGTCCCTCAATATGAGTTTGTGTCCATGTTTCAATCAACCAAAATTACTGCTGTCATTTTCAATACGAAACCTTCTCTTTCACTTCCCACCTGTGTCTCTGAGGAATATAGTTTGAAATTTGAGGCTGGAGATATGATACGTGCCAATTTTCTCATATGAAAGCTCTCTGAAGTGCCAATCGTACATATTAGGAAATAAATTGAATTAAGTAAATAGTTTTTTTCTCATCGTTACATCTACTCGCATTGGTTGGGATTGGACATATAGATTGGTTGGGCCAATGGAATTTTTGTAATTGTGAAATATAGCACCAGCATATTTACATTTTTTTTGTTAAACAACTAACCAAATATTTCACATCAATATAGTGTGCCTCCAGGTGAGATTTGTATGTCTTTACTCGACTAAATATTAAAACATTTCTTAAGTCAAAGAATTTTGAAGGCGATTTATTCTACTTGTATAAAAAACTCAAGATGCTACAAAAAATAGAATCCTCCAAGTGAACTCCGCGTTCATGGTATGGAGATATTACGCTTTACGAACGCTGACATACCACGGTAGGTCGAATCATGAAAATAAAATGAGACAAAATCTTTAGAAAAGTTTCATCATCGAGCATCGAGGAGGTATTTACTCAATATGTACTAGAACATAAAATGGAAGTGAAGATAGATAGCGTTCCTGATTTTTAAACTGAATGACTTACTAAAACTGGTCTTATTTACATCATAAAGTGAATTTCACTTTCTCTTTAATGGATTTCGTATGATGATGTCCTTCAATTTTGCAAAGTTGCTTTTCCGGTAGAGAATATTTCCTTTGCGGGATTGATGGGAATAGCCCAGTTTTTTTATCCATAGTAAAGTGTATTTCAACTGCATTTACATCGGAGTAACAACTAGTGATACACGATATGATACACGTAAGTATACTGCGCGAGCGTTTTTTGTTTTTCCTCGTGGGTGAGAGTGCTTTTGCGGACCGTCGTGGAGGCTCATGACCTCACTCCTGAGTTCATCAAAGCATACAGTGAATAGTAGGCACTTACAGTTTGCGATGTAAATAGAGGTGAGAACGGAGTTTCGTGTGTGTTTTTTCTTTCATGTTTCGTTTAAGTGTTTACGACCTCCTCGTACCTTTCACGTGATGTAATCATCATGGAGTCTTACAGCAGCGTTAAGACCTTCCTGTTTTAGCCAAAATTATCATTTGATAGTGTATGTAGCAGCTTTTTCAAGACCAGTTTCTAATATACCTGTGATCACTCGTGCTGAATCTTCTCTAAACCAAGACGCCGCAATGAGTCCCCAGTGGAAAAAAAGCTGATCAAGAGTTTTTTTTCAACTTCTCGAATAAAAATTTACAATGTTTTATTTGTTTTCTAAAGAATATGGTACATATTTCTTGATAAAATATTGGTCTGGGGTTTGCATTCATCAGTATATAGAATCAGTCAAACTTGGGTTTAATGGCTTTTTTTGAAAATCGTGTGAAATCGACCGATTTTGGTAAAATGTATGCTAATGGACGAAAGCGTTAGGGAAACTGGTGTAATATAAGTAAATTGTATTGTATCTCGTGGTTATATTTCAAAACGGATTTTTTTGCCTCTGTAAAATATTTTTGAAATTTGCGTTGTTCCGAGGTGGTAAATATATAATCGGATTTGGCGTGTCAAAGAGTATGAGAAACAACCAGTACATCCGCTAAGTTCGCTGAAATAACGACTGTATCAGTTTTGTTTTTTTTACCTGGTAATTACTCTAACGGTCGATGCTCGCTTACCTACCACCGCTAAAGCATTGAGCGCATTAACCCCTTGCTCAAATTAGCCCTCATTGCCTCTTTCTAGAATTATTTCCCACCTTCCATACGTCCAATTTTGACAGACTTCGCGTTACGCAAAAATGAGACCACCGTTTGGAAAGAAGTGCGATTTTCCGGAGCCAACACATTGTTACTTGTGTGTGTTCAAATATAGGATATTCCTCGCCTTTTCCGAAAAAATAGGTGGTGTATTTTCCTACGTATGGATCGGTATTAATTAAATAATTTTTGATTCGAGTTTTGTAAAATTTCGTTCTTTTTCTATTTTGTGCTCTGACGTGTTGAATGCATATTTATTGCACCGCTGGAGCGATCGGAAGAAAAATTAGTAAGAGTCCAGTGGGTTAGGAGAGGAAATTATGGGGATTAATTGTAATAGCGTAGATGATTCGGACGGTATGAGCAATTAAATGCGAAAGGGTGCTAAAGGCAGTGATAAAAGGGTAAGTGCGCTATGGAATGTAAGAAAATAGTCTGTACAGACGAGATAAAGAAAGGCATGACTTATCTGAGCTTATTAAATAAATTGTGAGTGGATACAAGGACAAAAAGCTGTAAAAGATAGGTATGAGTTTTCCTACTTCTATGTTAACTTACCTTAGATGTTATATCTCCTCAAATCGCCAAATTATGTTAAATTCATTGCTGATCCATTTATTTTTAACATTTATATCGACTTTCAATCCATAATTGAGTAGAATGTTATTGCCATGAAGAACCATGATTCTGAATAGTAGACGGTTGTAATGGTCAGGGTCGTATGTGAGTCAGTGAACGCAAACCTGGGATGACTTTGGCGGTCTAACTTCTTAGGGAGCATGAATCTTTTAGTGGAGCAGTACGGGCTGAAATCTGCGTGTATAACGAGCCTTTATCATGAACCGTGAATAATACGAAATGACGTATTTTATCTCCCCGTATTTCTCCCAAACTGACTCGCCAACTCCTCACCCTTAGTCCCAAGTCTAGACACTTCTGTCACTTCCTTCCAAGAGCTAAATTATCAAAGAGTCTCAGTCAGAGTTTATAGAAGCGTTTAGTCTACAAAATACAAAGTATTTCAACGGTTATACGTCACTCTCTGGAAAACTTGAGCCTGAGAGTGACATGAAAACGCCAAAGCGCGTTTTATTTTAAAAATTAAATACTGTGGAAAATTACGGCTGAGAATTTCCGCTAAACATCGCCGGAAAACGTCAATTGCTTTCGTTACATCTGTCACTTGCTTAAACTTGATTATTCGTTCGAAGGAAAGAGGAAATTGCGTAGCCTAGAGATCCAAAAAAAATTAACGGAGTCATATGTTGCATGGGGGTTTTTATAATTTTTTGCTGCAGTCCCTGAGTTTTGTGTACCATTTTTGCCACTGTTCCGTTTTTGCGTAATTGTTTTCCATTTGGAAAATTTTTATCTCGGTCCTTCGGTATTAACTTTAAAAAAGGCTTTTTTTGGAGCAGTTGCTTTCCTTGGTAATTTCATACTTTGGTAGTTCATTAATGTCAAGTTTATATTCAATTAGTTAATGCTTAATTATCTTGCTCACTTATCCACTTTAGTTCCAAAGTATTTAAAGATGTTATCAATATTTAAAAATTACTTGCTAAAACCTCTCTGTAACCAAGTGATACTTAAAAGTTATATTATGTCATAATACATAGTTATTTATATATTCATTGCGTGACAATTTATAAAATCCCGGTAATTGTTTACATTGATTAAAACCATTTTGCTTTTCAATGTTTTCGATATTTTAGCTGTGTTAAAACTCACGAAAAAAAGCATTCTTTTTCAGTATGTGACTCATTTAAAATCCATAAATAAGCTATAGGAACAGCTTCATTAGTTTATTAAGCAATTGGTCAAGTTGACGCCGAAGTCAAAGATGAGTATATCTGAAAAGTACGTTACTATGCTGTCTCTCACAGTAGTGACTGCTCTTTTCTGAAAGCCTTATGTTGATGAAATTGTCTTAGGTAAAAGTCCAGCAGCTGCTTCCCAATTACCAAACTTAAGACGAAGAAGGTGTTAAAAGAAGGAGGGAGGTTATTGAATGTTAAATGAGGTACAATGGAATGAAATCCGTAGGAAACCAGTGAAAATGTATTCTCTCAGCGTGTATTGGTTTAAATCTAGTTTTGTTTATCAACCTGAGAATAAATTTCATTTGCAAATTAGAGAATTTTCTTCTCTCCTATGAAGAATTACCTAGATTCGTGTTGTGCCTATTGTGATCCTTGTTTGTCGAATTCCGTTGGTTTTACATTGCATTTCTTATAATGTGCTGTAGTTAAGGATAACCCTCTCCTTTACATAAGTCTTCTGCTGAGCGGCGTGGGAGAAGGAGCGGCGCATACCTTCCTCTGAAGGTCATGAAGCACGAAATTCCTCCTGTCAAGGCAACAGTCATAGGAATGTTTGTTTTAGGGTGTGATTATTTCAGAGGAGCTTCAGGGGTGTAATTAAGTGGAGGATTTAGTGGAGTAATAACATACATGGCAGATGTGAGAAATATGTCTATAGTAGAAAGTTAGGGAATAACTGGCCAACGAGGTTGGTGACATCCTAAATTACAGTCGTCTAGCAGCATAGTGGTAGTTATTGTCTTCTGCACATTTCTACATCTACGTACTACGCTGCTAGCCGCCGCATGGGCGTGTGGCAGGGGGTGGTAGGACAACAGCCGTTTAAAGATGTAAGCGATAAGGTTTTGGGAGGTGAAATGGTAACATATATTATGGGTGTGTATTAATTTTTTATTGTGGTCGCTTATTGAACGCGGAAAGAATGAGTTTTAGAACCTATCTGTTTGGTAATGTATCTCTCAATGTATCTCACATGTAGGTGGATAGAGGGCTGTTTCGTCGACTTAGCGAAACAGCGTTCATTTACCAAAGATTTATCTCACTTCTGGAGCATTATGCGAGGATCAGTCAACATCATAAATCGTATACTCGTCCCCGTTCAAGATGTTGAAGGATGAAAATATCGTTTGACTAGAGAGAGCTGTCTGGGTTTCGCAAGTTTGGTAATCAGCTTGAGTATGTGTGGAAATTCTCATTACTGTATCTTAGAGAAATTCATTCAGTTGCGCTTTTGTTCCTTCTTATGTAGTTAGGACCACATTAAAACGTTTTTTCTATCCCGGTCCAAGTTACTTAGGCCTTACTAAACGGTGCCAATTTTTAGATAGAAATAAATACGAGCAGAAAGAAAATCAAATGGTGGGCATGAGAAACGAAACAGAAGTAATTTGAGCAACGCATGACAAGAGGTATTGTCTGAAGTTGGATCAACACACTTTGCTAAAATTACGCATAAAATATTTAGAAATATTTTTTAAATTATTTAAAGAAATATATCTACCAAAGTAATTGTCTTTAAATCATTTAAAGTACTAGGTATCAACGGAAGATTTTTTTACTGGTGGTTCAATCCAAAGATTAGTTGACTGCAATCCTCCACCCTTCCCTATCTAATCCTAGTTCCCTTACCTCCTGGTATTTCTTCCCATGTACTTTCGTGGTTATTTGGTCCATTAACTTATTTTCGGGTCTTCCTCTCGAGATTTTTTCCTCTATTTTGCCTTCAGTTATGTTATTCACAAACCCATTTCGTCTCAGTATGTGTCTAATTTCATCTGGTTCTTCTTTTCTCCATGGTGTTCAAAATGATCCTTCTTCTATTTTTTGTATATTTCATCATATCTTATTTTTCCCGTCTTTTTTCATCTTCAGCATCCTCCTTTAGCACCGTATTTTGAAGGCTTTTAATCTTTTATGGTCAGCTTTTCGATTGGTTCATACTTCCGATCTATGTGCCACGCTCCACAAGAATGATTGAACACACAGTTTCCTGGTTAGTCGTCCTATCTTCTTTGAGCACAGCAGTTGTCTTCTTCTTATGAACGCCTTCTTAGATTTGGCTATTCTTAGTTTGATCTCCGTTGTATTTCTTCCGTTCCAAGTGATGGTACATCCAAGGTAGGTGGGGATTCCACTTGCTCAAATTTCTCTCCTCTTCAGGTGACTTCTACATTCAGCTTTCTCTTCCACATACTAGGATTTGAGTCTCTTCATGTTATTTATTTTCATGTTGTAATCTTGGGCAACTTGGTCTGTTTAGTGTCCTTTGAAGATCATCGCTATTTCAAGCTCTGACTGTGAGCATATTAAACTCTTCGCCGTTCATCTTAACTCCGCTCAGTCCAGTTTCTTGTGCTTCTCGTATGGACTCCTCCAAGTACATGTTGAACAGTGCTGCTGAGTGGTTGTATCCTGGTCTTACTTCTTTGTTAATCTCAGCTTTTATCTGATTTCCACCTTTCATTCGCATTGTGACGACATGCTTCCTGTTTATGTGGTAGATTATTCTTCTGTCGTCGTAATCCATTCCAAATTTTCCAGCAGTCTGAACATCTTGTTCCACTTATCATTTTCGAATACTTTCTCCACGTCCACGAATGGGACACGTAATGGCTTGTACAAATGTATGTACTTTTCTGCCATTACTCTCAGGCAGAACATGACCTCCCTGATACCCCTGTTCTTCCTAAATCCAAACTGGTTTTCCGAGAGGTTGTCTTCAATTTTCCTTTCCGTTCTTATTTATTAATCGGGTTAGTATTTTTGATGCATGGGACACTAGACTCATTGTTTGGTGGCTCCTCACATTTCTCAGTCCTTGTTATCGCAATCATTACATCCCTTTGACATTCCTCTGGAAGTGTTCCGCTGTGGTAGCTATTTGTGACGCTGATTGGCTATCCTTTGCTTTACTTCTGAGCGCTTTGATGATTTCTCCGTTGATGTTGTCTGCTCCAGGATCTTTGTTTTGATAGGGCTACGATCCTCCTCGTCAACCTCGCTTTTGTAATGCATTAGGTTTTCTTTCAATGGACTCGGCTCTAGATAAAGTTCTTCGATGTATCACTTCCATCTGTTCCCAATGAATTCATTCTCAACTAATATATTCCCGTTCATACCCCTGATGTTGCTTTTAATTTTACGAGAAGCACGTTTTTACTATCTCGTTAACGAGTTGCAACAACGAAAGATGTTAGCTGGCAAACATTCTAGATGTATGTCCAGAGTTTCTGGCGAGATGTTGTACTGTCCACTTTTTTTATACTCAAAATTTTACTAGACGTGTTTCGGCACTTTATTTGGCCATAATCAGGAATGGTACAGTACAGGTATCATTCTCATTCTTACATCCGGTTGCTTTAAGGTCCATATTATGTGACGCGCTGGACCGAATTACAGGACATCGGTCCAAATCACAGGGGTAGCCTTGAAAGCTATCTCCGGCGGAGAGAATTGAAGACGAATTGATGATCAACTTTGCGCATTTAGCCATGTTGTGACTATGAAAACATTCGGTGATCCTATGCAAATGCATTGAAATCTGATAACTTTCGTGGCTTTGTTGTGGCTCAGTTGTGGAGTTATCGAGGATTTTATGGAATAAAATGTGTTTGTAGCTGCCTCCAAAATCAACCCAATTTCTCGTTTTATTTGACAATTAGGGGAAATAAGTCGAGTGCCGCGGGCGGCCATCTGTGCGTTCAAAATGGTATCGAGCTATGGATTTGGCTGCCAAAACAGAATAAATAAGAAATCCAAACAGCTACTAATATTATTGTCTTTCCCAAAATTCCTTGGTGTTCAACGTATTTATCCTTTTATTAGTCGAGTGCACTCGATTTTTTGTATACGTTTAGCTTTGGCCTTGTACGGAATAGCTTCATGAGAGATTGAACGCCTCTGTTTTCAATTAAGAGTTCATTAAAATTAATGATAATTGATACATTTTAATGAATGTGTATGGCTGCAAAAGGTGTGCTACTAAAAAAATGTTGCTCCTTTGCCGTAGTCGGAGTTCTTTTCGCTGGGAGTTGACTAGATGTTTTGGGCAGCTCTTAGATTTCATTATTGCATTGATCATCTGTAATCCACAGGTCCGAACAGTTATTTGTAATGAAAGATAATCCACTGCTAACTAGTTGCCATCCATGTTCTCGGCCTCTTTTTCTTCAGACCGTGCTCACGATTAGTATTGGAGAAGACGAAATTGTATGCATTTGTGATATCCATTGTTAGGCACATTTGTAATTAATTGAGGACTGTTGGAGAGAAAGAACAAACATCTGCACCCAGCAAATTCTATAGCGACGTTTGAAACTACTTGGAATGCGTAATGGATATGATCAGTAGGTATTCGGTTTAAGTTGACATCGAAGCAGACGATATTTAAGGCAGTCCTGGCATACGTCATCATACGTCATTACGACCATTTGTGATAAACGGAGACAAATATAAGCTTTGTAGCTGTCATTTATACATAGGAGTTTCCAAAACGACACTTGAATGTAGTTGTCATGTGAAACGGGATGTTATTTGTAAGTATTAGGTTTCGACGTATTAGGTTTAGTATTAGGTTTAGTATGGCAACGAAGCAGACGATGTTGTAGGCATATGCTATTTTCCCGTTTGCTACGAACTTTCGTGGATTAAAGGATCGAAGCAAGCATTATTTTACGTACAAAGGTTAATATTAATGTATATATACATTTCACGATCTATATTAACTCCTAGGTCCCGTATTCGATTAAAATTGTACCGCTAAAATACGCGGAGTTAAAGGGAAGATGGCAATGTTTTTATAGTCAGAACATGGTTAAATGCGCTAGGCTGGTGGCTTCATCTTGCTCGTTACTCCTGTGGTCTGAATTACATAAAATTGAAAATTTCATAAGATACTTTTCAATTCTATTAATTGGTGAACAATGGTGAAATACAAACCTCCTCGGCCATCATATTTGGGTATAGCTTGTAAAGAAAATATATCACCTTTGTTGTGCGTTTATGGAGTTACCTAAATGCATTCGAATTTAGGTGACCAGAATTACATGGACTTCCCCAATTACATCAGGCATTGGTTTTCGTTGTAATCCAGAAGCGTTATCCTGAAAGAATTCTGTGAAGATTACATGAAAGATAATACAGGATGTCTGTCTTTTTTCTTGTTTGCTCTTTTATTCGATTTTTTCTAGTGATGTTGACACAGGGCATTTCTCGCGTAAACCAAAATAAATTTGGGCTATCCTTCAACAAATTGCTTTTTATTTGATTTTCAAAGGTCAATGGAGGGTAGCCAAGTTTTCATCTGTTATATTTGCAGGTTATTTGGAAAGTCAGCTTGTAGGTCGTGAAACATTGAGTTATGGTCTTATGGTAGGAGAAATTGTCGAACTTAAGGTGCATGTGAGGACCAAGCGGCGGTGGAATAGCCTGCGGGACGTCGGAAGGTTCCCTCGGATTCACGCAATTCTCCAAGAGATGACGCCACGGACGACGACTGCCCAGAGACATCTACATTGACATGGTTGTGGTTGTGGATTTTGGTAGTGGTAGATTATCGTACAATTATGTCCAATGATAAGTTTAACAAGGCAAGACCATGCCCTAATTGAAAAATTTATACGGGACTAAACTGTTGTGCAAAAGAGGCAGTTTTATCTATTTACTTAATAAATCCCTTTAAATAAATTTTAACTTTTCAATCCGTCTAAAATTCAAGTGATTTCTAAGCTATATCTCTTGGTAGTAATAAGATAGTTAAAAAAAATAACCATGAGGATTTGTATGTTGAGATAAAATTGAACAGCCATGTATCTACTAAAAGCCTAGAATATATCTTAAGTAATTGTTCCCTTGGTACGAGAGCAAGACATTTAATAGGTTCCTTTAATATTCTGCGAGTTTTTCTGCTGCTATTAGGAGTAAGGCAAGGAGAGAGTTAACCTTAGGCCGAAGAGAAAAAAGGGTAGTCTTAAGATTTTTAATGAACAGTATAAGGCAAAGGATGTAAATGATGAACGGTTAAGGTGACTATAGGGATTGGTGGGCTTACGTTAAAGTTAGTTAAAGCGAAATTTTTCCTCAGTCATAATAGATACCTTATTCGAATTTTATTCACTTTAACAGTTGCAAGAAGCATTAAGTAAACGTTGCAATATTAATTGTGCTATAAAATAGCTTTATATGGCCGAAAGTCTTCGCAAATAAATAAATAAATCCTTATTAAGGCTTTAACTTGACTTATTTTTTTCCCGCTTTAGTGTGAAAATACCTCAACACTGGAGGAAGGTTTTAGCAATTATTGTAGTGAATAATCATAAAAAATTTGTCGATAAACAATACAAACAACATCCTTTTAAATTTCCGACGGGTTCTAGTCGTTATAAATTCCTAACTTCTTTAAGTAAACCCTCTCAGGATTGCATATCCAGGCCATCCCCATGGAAAATGACCGATATTTTAGCGCATACCAATGCATGGCAAATATCTATCATATACTAATAAGTGCTGTGACAAATATTATGATATCTTGGATAGGGGTGATAATTTTCTGTAAATAAGACCAATTTCATTGAATTAAAGGTGAAATGATATCTCGTTCATACTATCTTAAAGAGACCCCTCTTCTCAATGAGTGTAATATATTGGTTGGAGACATTACTAGCATTTATTTCAATGAGAGGCCAGTTTGAGTACTGAATATTTATTACTGTCTAAAAGAGTAGGAAAGGAAAGGAAATTTTATTTTCTTTATTAAATTATTGTTTGACTTTGTCCTACTAATGTCTTTCAACTCTTTTTTTAATTCATCGCAATGAATCTAAAAATACATTGGTACTTTTCGAAAAATTGAGAAATGCTGGATATGATCCGCAACCCTCTACGTTTTTGAGTGGTAAATAATTTAATCAGAGAATATTATTACTTAATTAACTTTAGCGCTCCTCTTTAGATATAGGATATCACTGATTCATCAAACTATTCTGGACGACGACGATTTCCATTTCATCATCTTAAATTACTGTAGCTTCTCTGGTCCAGGAGCACATGTGACAAGAAAAATACGAAACTCACTACTTGCGACATAACTTCGTTTTGCGATTAAAACGAAGTGTAGTTGAATGTGGCTTCACCACCGGTATTTTGCCCTCTACTCGCCTGTCATTGGTCATCGAATACGGGACTTGAGTGAGAAACAAGTGTCTGCTATTTATTTATGTTTTCAGGACTTAATTGAGGATTGATTCACGAGTCGAATAAAAATGAGTCTATTTACTCAACACAATTTTGAGCTGAATTTGGTGATATTTAGCTAGTGAAATAAGTGCTGTTAAAATTGACTTTCTATACGCTAAGTGACTACTCTCGCACGTATATTTCCTTTGAATATTACGGTTTTTTTATTCGTTTTGTCAAATGGAATGGCAATTGAACTTGAACTTTTTTCTCTTTACTTCTGGCTCCCTTCTAAATTTGGATGGCTCGTATTTCACTGCACGCATGCCATAATAATTTTAAACTAATGAAAGTCTCTGCTATTAGAGCTCAAATACCAAAAAATATAAGTGTGATGTTTTTTCGTTCCTTTATCATATCTGCGGCCACTTAAGAGGATTTTTCGTTTACCTTCCTAAGTTCCTGACATCTACTTGATTTCCGTTTTTCACTTTGGGGTGGCTTTTATCACCGCAGTGCCAGGTTTCTATAATCACTTTCATTTTCTGTCCCTCGTTTCTCTTTCATCTCGTGGCCCTAATTATTCTTGGTTTTCGTTTGATGCTGCCCATTATCACGCCCTAACCGGCGAAACTCAAATAGTCTTATTTCACATTGCACCTATGGTCCAATGAACAATCGCTCACTTCGAGGATACCTGAATGCTGGTGCTCTTTATGCAAGGCATAGTTAAGCAGACGTATCTTTTTATATGTTATATTTATGTTAGATATAATGAAGTCTACTGAATCGTGCCTCACATTGTAGCATTAGTCGGTATAATAAATGAATTCTAAACGCATTAGCTTGAATTAAGAAGAAACTTATTTTGTGTAATGTTTAAGTTTTGAAATTTGTTAGAGATACATCTACTTACTACTTTGCGAGCCGCCGCAAGTGCGTGTGGCAGGGGGTGTTATGACACCAGCCGTGTAATGATGTAAGGGATAAGGTTTTGATAGATAGAAGGAGATAAATTCGTGAAAAAGTATATGGGTTTTGATATGAACTATGAAGAGTTTGATAATGTATTAAACGATATACCAGTAGATTTCCCGAAATTCTCTTACCTCAACGCGCAAAATCTATTCTCCCAACTCGACTGGTATCCCTTCGCTCCCTTTCCAGCTCTGCCTAGTTTCCATCCTCAGGAGCTCCCTCTGCCAAGTCCGACCAATTGCTGTTCCCAGAACCCCCCGTGTCTCCTTCCAACGCAAAATCCTTTCCTTTGAATGCTGAAATGCGATCGTTAATCCTTCACCTTCCGCAAAGAGAGTTGAGAGGAGGCTAATGAAGCCATTAATGCTTAGTCCGGTGTCAGCTGCCGAGAGTCCTTTTGATCCTTTATTCTTTTCTCTGGCAAAGCGTTTTCTCTCCGGACCTAAGGTCTCTGGGTGTTGCGCTCGAGTAGAGTGGTTCAGTGTATGCTTCGGTATAAGCCCTTCATCAAGTTTGTTAGGGCGAGATTTTTCTCTGGTTATTTTGGGGAGCATTTATGATTTTTTGGCGGCTGTAGGAGAATGGAGTTATTGTAGTAAAAGTTATTGCGCTAAAACTTAGTTTTACTCGAACAAAGTCCTCTTTAATATACCTTAGAACTTAAAGAGCTTACTTGGTAAACCTATATATAAATGTGTAACTTTAAATGGTCTCATTTGATTCATGCACTACCACATTCGACCGAGGACGTAATGAGGTGCAGGTACAAGAAAAATTTCTGCCCGCGGTTCGGGGTATCTCTGTCATGAAAAACTATGGCAAAATCTGTTCAAAAAAGATCTTTGGGACAAATACTCCTCCATAATTGCGGTGAGTTGATTCATACCTGTTCACTCACCAGCTGATATTTCCAGCAAATCTTGCGAAGGAAGGTTTATAGGTTATTTCCTCGAGGTCAGGGGCTGTGTACCCCACATACCTTTCAAATATTTGCCAGGTTATGATTAATGATGAACGTAATTATTTTTTTCCTATTCAGGATATTTGATTTACTTTTCTCAGTTTATTTACCCTCGTTTCTCGAAAATCACAATCACACTGTTTCTTGTAGTGACACTAAAGAACACAAGTTAAATTCGCCCATTTAGGATTTTTTTGAAGTAACATGATTTACAATGTAAGATTTAAGGCTTTCCCGGCTAATGCTTGGAATATATAGCTCTTGGGTTTCCAACCGGGTGATGGTGGTTTGTGGCACCGAGATTTACAAGATAATATATTATCGACAAACATTTGCTCTCACCGGATGCGTTCCAACAGAACTTTGTGATCGACAAAAAGAATATTTCTTTATCGTAATATGTTATTTTAAAACAATTTGCAAAGCTGTGAAAATATAGAGGGTAAATGAAAATAAATAGAAAAAATTTGATGCAGCTAAGCTACTTGGAAGTGACAGTTTTTTGCTGGAGATTCCGAGGATGAGGATTGGAGGAGACTGAAGGAATATCATATTTGCTTGATTATCATGATGGATCAAGTGTGTCTTCACCCCCGTAGCTTAATATTTTTATGAATTATACCTTTAGATGTTAATCGCACTTGAATAATCCAAGTGAATTCCCTCAGAGAAAAATGTAATTAGTGACTATGGCCCTTTGATTCATAAAAAGAGGAATAGGAAAGTTCGTTATTTTTTGGAAATATGTGTTATTTTTTGGAAATACATTTCTACCACTGTTTGAATCTCAGTTATGTTAGTATTGATAGAGGGAAGAGTATTGGAAGCCATATAATTGTGGTGCTGTTGAAAAGGACACGAGGCAAATGGACGGGTCTCGTAACAAATGACGGAGATCAAAGTGAACTGTTATAGGATGGAAACCTTTAGATAACACAGGGAAATGACGAAATAAACTCATTTTGAGACAGCATGCTCTGCCGAGTCCAATTTTTAAAACAGTAATGAAAGGGAAGACGCACCTACAAAGGTAGCTCGTGCGTGGAATTCTGGAAACTGAGAATGATTGCCATTTAAGCGATGGCAGCGGAAAACATGTGGTCTCTCCCTTTGCGAGAGGCGCGTAGGAAGCTTTATGTAGTCGTCTCCTTGATCGATGATCACTGATGGTGTTGTCTGATGTCAAGTGAGCGTGTAGGTAGTCCAAATCGAGTAAGTGCTTCTATTTTGTAGTGCGTCGCTCGTGTTTTTGGACGAATGCTTAATTACTTTCCGGCAGACGTCGGGCTCGAAGCAGCCCTCTAATTTGGCCAAATGGGTCAAATGTCCCCACTGCGCTTAATTTTGTTCAGTTCGTCCCCAGCGAAGAATAGTCTCCGCCCCTTTTGAACATAAAAGCTCGACCGCATTATCTCTCTGGACGTGTAGTTTCCTCTTTCTGTTCCTCTTGCCAATCTCCGATCTCCTTCTTCGTCTTCTGCTCCCCTCGACTCGAGGGAAAATCTCCCATTCCTCTTTCTGTCTCACGTCAAGCCCTTCGTTCGTTCCGACAATCTCTCGAAAATTTAGCGCGTCTCCAGCTTGTCTCTACATCTTTTATGCGTTTTATTTTTCTCGAAAAAAGCAATTACATACTAAGGAATTGGCTGACTTCATTTGAATAATGGAAATGTAGTTGACAGAGTGAGGCATTCGGGTAATCTCCTACACATTTAAGTGAATAATCAATAGAGTTCTAACGACTGTTTCAGACATTTGGTAAATATATAGCTCTCTACTTTAACCAAAGTTTATCCTCTTACATTGTCGCCTTTCATTTCTTATTCTGATAATTTTGTCATTCTCTTTTGGAAGTATGCAGGTTTATTTGAAAGCGTTCGTCATTAACCTTCGTAGAGTATTCCGCCTCTTTTTTGTAATTAAAGTCTTGGATTATATTTTCATACACAGATGCTTTACCCTGAGAATTTATGTCCCATATCTATTGGTGTCCCATTCAATTCGGTTAGTAAACCTAGGCAACTATCGGTGGTGATCAATTCCATTTGGAAAATCAGAAACACGTCATCGAATATTTGCTGGAATAGTGACTGAAGTGAGTGGAATGAAGAGAGCGGAGAGGAAGTTTTGATCAAAATCCTCATGGCGAACGGCCAAAGGAATCCCGTCATGTTAGATTTTAGTCTTTGATATCCTCTTGGTCTGGTAAATTGACTTACATCAATACTTTCCCGTTTTGTAATGTAAAAGAAAAATCAAATGGTGTTACACGTAGTGGCTAAATTACAGGTAAAGTTAGATCTCATTTTAACGTCTTAAGTTCAAATTTTCGTAGAATTGAATGAATCGGGCTTAACTTTACTCTTCTAGTTTGAAGCGTTGACTTCGTGATTTTCGAAATTTTGAAACATTTTTGATTATTGCAATGGTTCTCGGAAAAAGATTGTCAAACAAGCCATCTTATATGTAAAAATGTGTTTACTCGTTATCGGTTATGTTGTGTTGGAGAAGAAACCCTTCAGTAGGTGCACGGTCGTCTGATAGACCACAACTCATATATCATTGCTTCTAATTTTATGTCTTCATGGAAGATGGTTGATATCATTGGTACCTTCAAGGAACATTACTGTCTGTTCTGTTTAAGAAACTTTTTCTTTCAGCAAAGAAAAATATTTTAAAATAAAAATAGTTTACAATTTTACTTACACTTCGTAGTAACGTGGGTAACAGTGAACTCGCGCGCTTACTAACGTTGCATTTCCTGTCCACGGTATCCACATGCTATTATTTCCAAATTTGGCTATTTTAGTTAACTATTCTGCATTTTACAGAAGTATATGTTCATCCAGAACCATTATGCAGGGATTGGTGATATTTTGACATGTAAGATAAAATTAATCAATGTTGTTGTAAAACTAATGCTTATGTGTAAAAATGGTATGAATGTACATTATTCGGGTGAAATATTTTCAGGAAGAATAATTATTTAAATTTTGGGTTTGTCAGACTACAAGCACCTACTTGTGGGGCAAAAATTGACCTCGCCTAATCAAGAGCTGAGCGAGTTAATCTACAGACATCCTATGTAGCTAATGGCTCTTTTACCACCTCAACAAAAATGTTTTTAGTGGAATTTTAGTTGTGGCTTTTGCTCTTAGTTGGCTATCAGCTGTCTATTGAAATATAGCAATTTTTCTCTAAGGTCATTGTGACTTACATTAGCTTTTACTCTTTCGTGGAAGAGTAAACTCAACTCGTTACGCTTTTTTATTTCTTGTAGAACCAAAGTATCCTCTCAGTCGGTTCGAGGAGAGAATATCATGTCAACTTCAATCCCTGGTCTCTCCTTCATTGTAGTCCATTTCTGGTACATCCACGCATCGCCCTTCCTTTTGTTTTCGCTTTCTACTGTGCGGACTCTTATTTCATGTGTTTTATGTCTTTCTCCTCTTTCCTTTCCTCTTTCGCTGTGGGAAATTTCTCATCAACGTGCCTTTCACCATTCTTTCTCCTCCTTTCATTAACAGACAGCGGGATTCAAATATCTGCTCTCATTCGTTTGATTTGGGTAACCTTCTTTCATTAATTGGAGTCTCTGCGGGCGTATTTTTTTCTGACGTAGTGGAAAAAATCTTTGTCGCGGTTTTACTGAGTATTTTACAGCGATATGATTTACATCAAAAGAAAATTTTCTAACAAGAGCCGTAATGAACTGAAAAGTCATTTGAGGTTATTGTATTAATGGTATTGTTTCAAAACTGATGTGGTGGAACAGGCTCAGAAAGAATAATGTTTTGAAATGCTACCCGGATGAATGTACAATGACCGGTATCCAGGTTTTAATCGTTGTCATGGTAACAGTTGTGTTTCGCGATTAATATTCATCACAATGCATTCGCTCTTGCTTTGCTCTATTTCAATCGCCCTGATGAAAGTGGAAACGTGATCGTCTTTATCCAAGGTGCTTTGCAACGATAGGTTAATCTCACGGAATGCAATCATTTTAAGAACGATTCAACGTCGTCTTTATGCATTCATTCATTATTCTTCTTTGGTGTAACTGATTGAATATGAACCGACAATGACATTTTTGCGGTTTCTGGGTGAATCTTTAACCGTTGAATCCTAATGTGCTCAAATAGCAAGTAAGTGTCGGACACCCTCGACGTAACGACAAATCAAACTTATTCTTTGAAGGTGCTCATGTGTGTGCTTAGTGAAGTGAAGATGTGTGTGCTTAATATAACGTCGCTATGTATTTTTAAATACCTACGGATCTAGTCGCGCAGTAACTTTAACGGAATCGCCCGCTAGTGATCACATAATTTGTGAAATATAGATTGGAAAATTATTCCCAGGCCAGGCAAACGATTTTTCCACTGTGGGTTATAACACGATTTGTGACACTATGCAGACATCCCTGTCGTTGGTAGATCGCTGGGGGACATAATTGTACATCACAATGGGGTAATGAAACAATTCCACTCGGCTAAAAGTAAATATTCATTAGGTGCAAAGGAAATATCTGCACGTTTTCTCAACGAGATAGTTAAATGAATTGCACTATTGCCTTAGCTGAAGGTAGAGGACCAAATCAATGAAGTATAAAATATAGCTTATCCCTTCGAAATTGGTAAATAAGTAAATTATCAAGATCCAGAGTATTCACTGCCTATGTCATCAGTATTTTTGTCGTAGGAGTAGTGAGGTTCTCTAGCTTATAAAAGCAAGTAATATTACGATATTTCCGGAAAATCTTTGTGCAGAAATCAGCTCAACTTCGGGAAAAGTAGTATTTTAGAAATCCTCCACCATTATATACCTGAAATCAGGTAAAGAAACGCATTTGACGCATTTTATTAAATTTCCAGAAAGCATTTCCAATATTGTTCACAAATTATATTCTTTCAAAATCGCCATCATGAGGAACAAACAAAAAA
Source organism: Ceriagrion tenellum (assembly GCA_963169105.1). Taxonomy (NCBI): domain Eukaryota; kingdom Metazoa; phylum Arthropoda; class Insecta; order Odonata; family Coenagrionidae; genus Ceriagrion; species Ceriagrion tenellum. The sequence goes on from OY720637.1 coordinate 118,619,168, forward strand.
TAATGAATAGTTATTGGAAATACGCTTTAAAAAATTGGATAAGCTTAATTAAAGTAATGGGTGCAAAAAATACTGATTCTAAAAACTGATGATGAGTGCAACAAAAATAGATGGAAACACCATGACCCGCCGTTGAGACACAATTTACTTTTGTACTTTACCTCTTCATATTACTTTTCCATCCATATCACCCTCTTTCATTTTATTTATAAATTAAATGACATCACACCCCACGCCGGAAGCTTTCTAAGATGGCTCGCATTGCAGTTGGAAGACAGCTCTAGATATTACGTTCCACTAGAAACTATCGATTATCTTAAATAAATATTTCGCGGCTCGTTTTTTAGGACAAATGGATCCTTAAAACTGGAATGTTCCAACCGTATGTTTGGATACGCAAGTAAATTTTAAAAAATACTCAAAACCTGGCTTGAAAATAAGATTCATCAATATTTTCTCCTTAGCTCATTAGTCCGTTAGCGCATGTATAAATTTTACGGAGCCAAGATAGAGGACCACATTACGGTTTCAAGAATTGACTTTCATAGCCAGCGCCCTATCACTCTTTCTCAATGTACATGGGCCTTTACTTTTCCACTAGATTCATCTGAGTCAAGGCTTCAACCAAACCGTTGTCGTCAAGAAGACGGTTCACCTAAAAACGCGAATTTTGAGCTATTTTACGATTTTCCCCAACATTTCACAAAATAAAACGACAAAATAAAGTTTGCCTAAAGGATAAGTACATAATTGTTATATTCTTTCGTTTGGCGTCTATCTTTAAGTTATGCGATCAGTATTTCTAATTTAATTAAGCAAAACAAGGAAAGGCTGCAAGAGATTTTAATGACCTCAAGACGTGTATTTTCTAATGAGAATAGATACGCACAGTCACTCAGAGAAACATTGGATTTTACATTAATCATTCCAGTCATTCTCTACTGACCCGAATTCTAATCACTAGTATCTGTAACGTGGATAAACCTTAACGAGGGTTTCGCAATATTGCGTTCACGTGGTGAAATTTCCGCGAAATTCTAACAGCGTAGAAAGCTTTTAATGCAATCCGGGCATCATTTTTTCCCTTTCCACTACGCCCGCCTTTGCCTTAGCGTGTATTTTAATTAGGATGGTCTCGAAGCATGGATAAAATGAAGATATAACTCACCTGTTCAGGGAGACTTCTGTATTTTAACAAGGGTTAGCGAAATTGTCAGACTACTCGTTTCAGAGCTGGATGCAGCATGGCAATGTAAGATGCAGTTTTCTAAGTTAAATGGAGTTCCATGTGTGACGTTGCGCGAATGGTTACCTATCAAATCGTCAGATGATATGTTTGTTTGCGTGGGATGTGTAATTGTGATAGACTAGTTCAGTGGTGGCCACAATTTGGCCGGCGAACCGCATACGGCTCTTCAATCTAGTCAGATCAGAGAAGAACCTCTAGTTTCTTGTTTTCTAATATGATATTGTTCAACGATGTTAGTTTTTAATCATAAAAGTAATATTTCATTATTAATGAAATGAAATGTTTCTTCATTTTATGTTAACTATTATTGACTATATTAACTTATTATGTTATATGATAAATTATAATTTATACATTATTTATGTTAATTATTGTCTAAAAAATGCTGCTTGCTTTGAAACAGTTTATAAGTTTAAGGCTTCCAAAGGAAAGGTTAGTGGCCATTCCTCGGCTGTTTTTATGCCTTTTAACGTATGCTCTCATGACATAATGACGATATCGCCAGAGAGGACTTTGTTGCACAACGGTAGCGGTAATGAAGGATCAGGCAATTTCACAATTGTCTATTAAGTTATTTATGTTTTGTTAAATTAACAAAGCCTGAGTTCTATCTTCTTTACACGCGACGCTTAAAACCACCCAAACTCAAGGCGTGCGCCCTATACATCTCTTTTCTCACATCATGCTCCCATCTGTTCCAGATGTTTGTTGACAAAATCAGGGGGAATTGAATGAGAACAACTCGGCAGACAGTTTAAAGTCAATTGAATGTGGCTGAAGTGATTTCTGATTACCACCAGATTTGAGTGACACTACTCACATATTTTGGTTGGTGACATTTATTTTTTGGGTGTTGGTATCGGGACAAATGTATCGATCAAATACTCGCAATTGTACCAAAAGAAATTTATCGTATGCCATATAAGTACTGAAGCTAATATCTCGATATTAATAAGTATCAAATATACGTATAAAAACAAAAAGTAGCGTTTGAAATAAGTTTGCATTATTGCCTTGGAAATAATTTCCATAGAATGTTTTCGTGAATAATAGAAAAATGTCTTTTTTAAGTTTATTTATTGATTGTAACGAACGGTGTGTGTGTTTATTAGAAAACATTATTTTAAACACATTTATCTTAAAATTTCGAGTGTAAGTTCTGATGACGGCTTCCGCGGGGCTTGGATGTAAGTCGAAAACGGATTCGATTTAGAGTTTAAGGTTTGAAGTGTCCCCATTGCTTTTTATAACCTCGAGACAAATCTTACCTGGTGAGATTGTTTTTCAAAATTCATAAAAATTACCGCATATCTCTCTTGGGAAGCTTACGCATTGCAGAGTTTGGGCCAAATGCCCTTATTATTTGCAAAATATAAAAAAATTAATTTACCGTACCAAATAAATGTCCATAGAAAATTCTGGTTAACTATCAGTATGAATACCCCATGAGTACACTGAAAGGAGGACTGAAAATATTGAGAGGACGCTCAATAGTAGCCATTTAATTCGACCGCTCGATCCCGGTACGAAAAGTCGTGGATTCTGTTTGCGTGGCAAGTGCTCGATGTGTTCAGGAATATAATGGATACTTCCAATAAGATGTCAATACTATCCAATAAGAACATGTTTTATCATTTAATGTGCTCTATAAAACCACCAAACTATCCAGGGGTGCAGTTGAGCAGGGCTTCTGTATAATAAATTTAGTACTCTTACTTACTTAGTACTAAATCTTAGTACTAAACGACGAATGAAGTTGAAATAGAAGTTCCCACGCATATTTTAACCGAAGTCTATAAGCTAAATTCTTCTTTAAAACCAATATTATCTAGATGTTCCATTCAGAGTACGCGTTGGCCAACGGCGCCATCTCCAGCTTATTTTAACCTCCTTGTCTTTACTCATAGCCTCCTCCGCTCTAAACTCTTTCCACCACTGTAAACTGAAAATTCCCAATACAAGAGACAAGGGTTCTCTTCCCATTGGCTGACACTAACCTCCAACCCCCTCCCTTCAATGCGGTGGTTTTGAGTTAGGGAAGGTACCACTAATCTCGCATGGGATCCTTTTATGTTCACTCATCAGCAAAATTAATTTCGAACGCCGATGTGGACCCTTTAGTACCCTTTTTCATCCACAACTGCGCGTAATGCATAAATTAAAACAAGAACGTATAATCCCAGCTTTAACGACTATTACTCGGGGCTTAAATTGAGGGGAATTAATAAAAGGGACATGATCGGTCACTAATAAGTGCATTGAAGTGGGTAGTGAAAGACGGAATCATTAGTTAGGACCGCAGATACACAGAGCTTGTTGCGGTTATATTGCGGTGTCATAGGAAAGAAGGTGTGCGTAATTCTCAATGGTTATCGACGAATATTAGATGACTGGTATTCTTGCTGGACATGGAGGCAAAGCTATGTCAGAATTTCAACTTCTCCATCTCTTTAATTCAAAGCGTCTGGAATAAAAAATGACAATGTAATTAGCATTGCTTTTATAGGGACACACTAGGCATCGCAGTGTCGAGAAATATTTACTTAGTGTAAGTAAACTTTGATAAAATAGATCAAATAATCTTCGTAACATCTCGGTATCATACTCATTGAATGCTTCTGAGGAGAAAGTAAACAGGGAGGATATATGTCGAGATCGGGGAGGAAAGATGAAAACAACAGTTGCTGCTCTTCCTTTTGTGGTTGTGTTGTCTCAAATGGTAAATTATGGAATGCCTAGGATGCTTATTTGACTATCGGTCAATTTTTTCGTATATTGATAGAAATTCCTCTTTGAAAACATTCTTTTTGTACAAGGTATGCATGCCTTTTTAGTGAGTAACTAAGATTTGACTTTAAAAGATTAGAGTGACGTGTCAAACGGTAGCTTTTTACTTTTACATAAAGAACAAATAATGGCTCACATAATTTGGCAAAATACTAAATTTCTTGAACTCAAAGGCTTCCGCAGAGTCGCTCAGATGGCAGTGAAGGCTTCCCGGGCTCTCTTCCGCGTATTTCCATTGTCGCTGACGGTAGTTTCGACAGCATTGCAGCTGTCTTCTTTGGGTCAGAAGTGAAGATGCATATAATTGTGTCCGTCTTATATAGGGGCCGTCGGGAGTGAAGATTCATGTAATTGAGACGTTGCAGGGGAATCTTTAAACTTGGATATAATGTGCAGTGCACTTCAAGTACATTATTTGCCTGTTATATTAGATTCTTAACTGTATTCCCAATTGGCGTCTTCCACTAACACTGGTGTAATGCTGACACTGGGTTTTATTCTGACCTTCCTCCTGTCCCTGAATAACTTGAACTTACCTAGCCACTAACCTATCCTAAAATGATGTAGATGACCACATTTGCGGGTCACCCTGCTAAATTACCAACCTGCTGACCATTTGTGGGAAAATTGGATAGAAATAGCCCAGGTTTGCTAAAGCGCTGACAATAATCATGCGATGATTCCTCCTTATTTATTCCATTATAAATATATAACAGAGAGTCGTAGTGAAACACACATTGAAGAGATATATATGGAATACTCCCAACCATAATGCGGAAAGAAAGTACCCTTGCACTGCAAGCTTCAATGTAGAGCAGGACTGGATCCATGTACCAGAACGAAAAATCTGAAATGGCTCGTATCCGACCGTTCAACGCAATCCTCTCTGAGGGTTCCAAGCGGCGTCTAATGCGGGGAAAAGGGTTTTGAGTGTACGGGGGAGTATTTTGGACTTTCTTTTATTCGGGGAGAGAGCATGAGAGGGATCGTGTGGGAGGGGCCGCCGTATTATACAACGCGCTCTCTCGCGTGGTTTCGCCGTCGCAAGGGCTTTTGATGCGGAACAGCGCACGCTGCCAGACTGTGGGGGAGGCCGCGGAAGTGGTGAACGCTGACAAGAAAGGGGAACGGTGGTAAATCGAAAATTTTCGACGGGGTTGGAACCGGATGTGTTTCCCAGTTCGCTCTAGACCCTGCACACACGGGAACCATTTCCAGAATTGGACATCATTTGCTAAATTTGCATTATTGTTCCAGAAATGGCCAGAAATCATGCGCTCCGTTATGTCGGGAGGAATGACGGCAACCGATGGTGGACATCATGTCCCGTTTCACCGATGTGTGAACGAAGCCACGGGGTGTGATCGCGTTATAAGAACACTTACCCTCGGGTGAGTAGTATTAAAACGGATTACGTACAGATACAATTATTAATATTAGTAAAACTACGCGTTATTTATTTAACTAGAGTTAATATCATCGTTATGGTGTCTTTATTCGTGCTTTGGTACTAGAAATATTCTCGATGATGAGGTATATATTCATAATCAATCAGTCGAGCAAGTATTTGCATTCATAAAAATAACAAATAAATGATTATCCAGTGAGGATTAATATTTAATTTTTGCATATCAAAATCTACCTATTCACGCTATTTCTATGTCTCTATTCACAAACAAACGAATTTTTCATCGCGCACAACTTTGCTACCAGATTTAGAGGTATATTCAACATGATTAAATTCTTATCATAAAAGACGAATACAAGCAATTCTATCACATCTGAGCTTACAACATGCAATTGGCTGTTTAAAGGAAGAGAGTACACACTGTGCACTTCCATCACCAGCTCTGGTGCCAGTATTTTTGCCGTGATGAGTGAGGTGTGAGGTGACTGGTCTAGGAAAGGTGTTCTCCCGAATATGCCTTCCTCCCTAATTCCTCACTGGATGAAATATGATTAGCGAGAGGTTTCCACCATCGCGTTTCACTTCCCGGACAAAATACCTCAATTTGAGGAGCAGAGGAAATAATCGCTGAGTTACGAAGTGGAATTAGGGTACGGTAGTCGTTGGGAAGGGTAAGGGTAACTAGGAAAAGATTACAGGTTATGCCCTACTGCCTGCCTTCTAAATCAGAATTCAGGGTTAATCTGTAGGTTGGTCGTGGTCTTGTCGTGAAAGGCCTAAATTACTCCATTGACTGCAAAATAAAGGAACTAGGCATGAAGCTGAGATTGTGAAATCCAGATTCCAATTATGATGTCTTCACTTTGTGGAAAGTCGACATTGTATTAGTTTTGTTTAATACATTTTGAAATCATTTGAACCAAGATAACGTCTTACCATTTGCAAGTGGTGGGCGTCGTTCATTTATTAATCCCTAACGAAAATAGCTATTATCAATAGATTATCCTGGCCACCCGTGAATTATTGCATGGCCAAATAAATTGATCAGCCGTCTTTTTTTGTTTCTCAATAATGCCTTTATTGCAGTTATTAACGTAATGTATTGTGTAACGTAAGGATGCCGCTCAAAAATCCATCCAGTGATTGCTAATTGTACATATGCAACATGAATGCGGTAAAATTTTTAATCACAAAGAGATGCAATTTTTTTATTATACACACGTTGGTGGGCCATCTATGTTTATCGCAATATTTACTACCAAACCTGCATGAAGCCCTGCTGTATTTTCTTTTGTGTGCATGGCACACGGTGATCAAACCAAAATTTGGGTGATGTTATTATTAAATGTTATGTGATGGAAGGAAATTGAGTATCTGATAAAGTACGTGTTTGACAGCAACGTAAAATTGCAAGTCACGTCCAATTTTTTTCGTCTGAAGCCAATAATATTTCTTTACTATATCTGCAGGTAGGCAGACAATAATATCTGCCTACCCCGGAAGGAAACTGTGTGATTGGTATGCTTATAATAATATAGCTGTTGTCCGACGTATAGTGTTTGTCCAACGAAGGACATTACTTGTTGAGAGATTCTTTCAAAGAGATCTCCTTATTCTTTATTTCTAGTATTTCAGCCTCTTTTCCAGTGTCTTATGATTCCACGTATTAGTTTAAATTTATGACGCACTGGGATGTCAATAGAGTTCTATCCAAGGAAATTTCCTTCGTAAAATGTTTTCTAAAGCTGGCTGCTATGACACAGAACTTACTGAAATGCAATACATAAGTGCTGATTATTTTATTCAAATTTAGTCTGCTGTGGATATTTTAAAACATGAATTGTATCAACATTTTTCCGTGAGTCACATCAATATGCTCTACGGCTATTTTATCTTCATAATAAGTGCAGCGATTCCAGTTGAGCTTTCTCTTCCGTTTGCTTTCGTTTGCCATCATTCATCACGAAACGTGAGCAAAGATGGTCTATTTTTTATTCAGTTCCTTTGTTCTGAAGCCTTAACTCCCTTTATCATTCCTTCCTTCTGACATCGCTGTGTGAAGTTAGACTTTTTCGTAAGAACCCCGATAACACTCCCTCTACATTCATTCTGATCCCTTGCGCAGTATCCTACTTCAGCTCTCCCTTATTCTTAAATTTATGCTCCCAGCTCCTATTGTGTGAGATTATTATTATTCGTAATTGCCGACGCGTAAAAAGTGGGAAGACGTCTTTTGTCTCGCCAGAGTCAGCGGTCGGCTCCTTTTGCATCCCGCTTAACTATCCTCTAGCCCTTTCTGCACATGTCTTCCACCCTCAGGACTCATGGCTTCACGCTGAGTTATTCTGATCATCCCGACCTTTTCCTTCCAACAGGTTATCGTATTCGCCAAAGATTTTTCATGTGCTTTGTCATAGATGCTCTTAGAGTGGTGAAGGTAAAAGAAGCTTTCCATTTAGGGTAATTCGAACGGTTTTCGTCCATGCATATATTTGCGCGAATCTATGCAAGGTACGTGTTCTCGTTATATCTGTAGTGAACGTGATACATTTGCATTCTAGACGTTTGTGATTTTATTTTTAACGAGCCACCCGGCTTCGCGCGGGTAGGAGTTAAATTTTTGTTAAAGTTTAATTGAACCAAACAGTGAACAAGGATAACATTGTGAGCCGTAAAATGTCCGGGCGAATTTCCCTATTCTGAGTCAATTGTTTTTCAGTTAGCCAAAGAAAAATGCAATTTTTAAATGGTAGAAAGATCGATAGTAATTGAATAAAAAACTTAATATTCAAGCAATAACGAATCTTATCACTAAATATTACTCTTGCTGCCATGGAAATCTATACCCAAGCTGGGATTTGGCCTCGCCCACAAGTGACCTCCAATCTCTCTCTGTCTGCTGCTTTGTGTACTTTTTCCCCCAGCCGATTGACATCTGAAGTAATCCCATCTCTCCATCTTTCTCTCGGTCTACCAAGAGGTCTACTTCCTTCTCGTCTACCCAGGCCTACCTCCTTCAGTAGTGTACCCTTCTCAGTTCGTATCACGTGACCTGGCTATCTAATTCTTCTCGTTTCAACGCATGTCACTTGATCATGGTCCTTGTAAAGATATTTCTTTTCCTTGTTGTGCTAGATTCTCAAAATCTCGTTTTTATTTGTGGGGCATAAGATTTTGTTATCCAAAAGGATAAGTTTTATTTCTTCCTTCTAATTCAATGCCCATGTTTCTGCGCCATACAGGACCACTGGGTGAATTATTGAGTGGTATCGTCTAATTGGTCTTGTGGGATATTATCTTTGAAATTGGTAATCTGTTGCATGCGTGCAAACTTTTGCTGGTTAGTTTCATTCTATTGGCTATCTCTGGCTCTTTCCTACTTTGTTTGATATTATTACTCCGAGGTATTTGAATTGGTTCACTTTTTCAAAACTCTGCTAATCTACGTTATTTATACCTGCTTGTTCTTGTTCTTTTATTGTAAAGTGCATGTATTTTGTCTTTTCATCAATTATTTTCAATCCCACTTGTACCACCTCGCGAAGAAAATTCTCGTCAGTTCTTCTGGGTCTTCTTTGCTATCTGTCTGGATAATTACATCATCCGCGATAGCGGGTGTCTTAATATTAGCTCCATAAAAAAATGGATCGACGCAGCAAAAACCCGAAGAGAATACGGGCAAAATTAGCTCCTGTTCGTATTCCTAGTTTAGTTTTTCGAATAATTTGTAAGGCATCTTCCAGTGTTATGTCGAAAAGCAAAGACGATAGCCCATCACCTTGCCTTACTACTGATAATACTTCAAATGCCTCGGACAATTCTCCATCTATCCTGACTTTGCATTTTGAGCCTTCAAGTGTCAGTTTTGCTAAATTTATCAATTTTCATGGAATGCCAAACTTTTACATTTTTGTCCATATTTGTTGCCTTGTGAGACTGTCAAATGCTTTTAAAAATATAGAAAAAACCCAATGAAACTTTTTTTTATTCTCAGTAATTGCTGATTGTTTCTTTTAAAATGAAAATCTGATCTGTAGTGGAACTGCCTTAAATTAATCCAGCTTGCTGGTCATCTATGATGGTACTCTTGTATTGCCCGAGCCGACTTTGAATTATATTCGAGAGGAATATATATGCCTTGCTAAGCAAAGATATACTTCTTTAGTTCTCACACTACTTTTAATCGCCGTTCTTGAAGATGGGTAGTATAATACCTCCCTGTTACTCTTTTGGTATCTTTTCTTCCCTCCATATTCATGAAATCAACTTATGGAGCTCTTCGCTGACTATTTTTAACGTCCTTTTTTAGCAGTCCTGATGCTATTCCGTCTTCCCAGGTGATTTGTTATTCTTTAGTCTTCATTGCATTTTCTTCTTCTTTTAAAATCTCCTCAACATGAGGCTCAACATTCTCATGTTGGGTATGCTTATCAGTTTGCGAGAGATCATGGAGTGTATCCTTCTCTGAAATGCTTTGTATGTACACTGATAAAATTCCTTAGCATTTACCCTTCGATCATTTTCCGCGTTTTCCAGTAGGAAAATAATATACTCCCTTTTTTCTTCTCAGCTACCATGTGGTTGATATATTACTTTCTTTGCATTCTGCCCTTTCTTTGTTCGATTAACTATTTAACCACTTCTTTTTTTTTCTGTTGTTCTTTGGAGCGTTCTCACAGTCTTCAGCGAACTAGGGATTATTATTTTTTTCTGCAAACTTCCGTTGCTGCTTCTAACAGGAATTACTAAAACCTGTTCCATTTTTCATTTTAATCAGTGTTGATACTTTTTCTTTATTTTCTTCCTCCGCATTTACCACCCTGTTGCTCAGCAATTTATATCGGTTTTCTAGCGTAAATTGGAGTTCAAATATTTTTTTTTCGTCATTTAGCCTTCCTATTGCTATCTATTCGGTCTTATTTCCCTCCTTTGTCGTTCCCAATGATATTATCTGTATCACTTTCACCCGTACAATGTGGTGATCTGATCCATATTCAGCTTCTCTTATACTTCTAACCTCAGTGATACTGCTTTTATTCCTGTTGTTAACGAGAACATGATCGATTCGATTTCTTGGTCTGCCACCAGGGGATATCCATGTTTCTTTGTGTATATCCTTCCCGGGGAAATATGTGCCTATCACTATAAGGTTTGCTGCAGCAAAGCTACAAAGTCTTTCCGCGTTGTCATTTGAGGTTTCGTGGAGGCTTCCTTTATTTACCACTTTCTTCCACAAAATTTCCCTACCTATTTCAGCATTGTCATCATCTCAAACAATTTTGAGGGCATATTTTGGTAGCTTATTCATTTTATTATATAGCATTTCAAAAAATACTTCTTTCTCCTCTTCCTCTGCGTCTTCTGATGGAGCATAAAATTTTATCATAGATATGGTTTTGAATTATCCCGTAATCTTAATATTTTATACCTTCTAACATACATTCTATCCTATATATATGTAATCCGCATATACATTCGTTCATGGTTTCAAACATAACTAAATCATTTGCAATAATTGAACACTTCCATAAATAAGGCAGATACTGAAAAAGTGCATACTAATGCATAATAAAATGCAGATACAATGAAGAAGTCTATCTAAAAATATGGAAATGTTTGGATGAAGTTCTGAAATTCGCTAATTTTCTCCATTAAATTCAATGAAAGAAAAAGAATGTCGGACGCAAGTACTTTCAAACAATTGTAGCCACAGCAGTAATTTACTTACGCTGAAGCTTTTAAACGTGGCTTAGCTACTTAGTTTCATAATTGATGCGGAACTAGTTAGGTTCCTGCTCCCAGTTGGACCTAGTAGCATCCGACCTATCTCAACAGCTATTTGAGACGCTGTGCGAATTTTACTTTCAAATTCTGCGCCATCTACACCTCCCCTAGGTTATGAGTAAGTATCAGATCACGCAATCAGTAATAAATTTAAGTGTTCCTCGCGATACTTTGGTCGAATGCTGTAATCGATAAGTTATTTTTATATATTAGTGGTCATGCGTTTAGATATGAACGAAAATGCCTCTTCCCCGCCACTGCAACTTTATTTTTCGTATGAAACCTTTTAGGATGCCTGAGCTCACGCTGGATTCTGTCCTCAATATCTATGACCAGATAGTACACTTGGTCTTTTGTTGGATCGTGTATCCTGTCAAACTGGCTTTAGATAGAGTACTTAAAAATGAGTGATGTTGCTTAATTGACGTTGAATTGTAAGACGCTTATATCCGTTCTTATGCTCTTGAGTTCGTCAACCTGGGACATTGAATTTTGAAGCACTGTTATGTGTCTTTTCATCTGCTAACACCTTTATCTACCACCACTTTTTCGACTTGGCCATATTAGATGTATTATCATTCCCGTATTACGTGTAATTTGGTACATTCGCTATTCTCCACGAAATGTGTGCATTTCCCGAATTAGCTGTTTTCCGCCTTGATTTTACATATTACGCTTTAAGACCACTCTCACCATAAAACGAAAATGGCCATCAAATCCTCTCCGATGGTGTCAAAGATTGGGGACAAATCAGGTAGAGGAAAGGCCTTTCGAGAGCATCGCGTGCTCCTCGAAGAACAGAGGGTTGAAGGGCAACTTGGACTTAAAGGGTAAGTGAAGCACTGCCTTACTAAGGAATTAATGGCTATTCTTCTGGGCTGAGCTCTCTGAAGTACGGAATGACGTACGCTGCTCCAAGATAAAGGGTCTTATTCTATTAGGAATCGACGTTGTTCCACCTTGAAAATTCCGTGGATGCAACTTCTAGGTTGTGACTTGAAAAGTACGTAATTGACAAGGTGTAGGAGTCAAAGGTCGTTCTGATATGTGCTTATGGTATTCTTCAGTCCCTTTATTGGCTTAAACTAAATCATAGAGCGTTTAATTTCAGAAGACCGTTTGTGTTCATTTAATTTATCTTTCCATGTAATCTTTAGGTATTTATGCGGCAGTTTAATTATTAATAATAATTAAGTGAGTGTCAGTTAAATATATCGAAAGATAAAAATTGATTATCGTATCATCGACCCAACTTGAATAACCGAAATAGCTATTCTGCATCAATACAATTTTATTAATTTCACTACTATCTATTACTGGTTGTATCACATTAAAGGCTGCAGAATCTTTACTAATTTAATATTTGTGAGTGCTAATGTTTCATAAATTTTCTATTTTTGAACATTTCCTCGAATTTTGCGCTGAATGGTTGTGATCAGGAGATATAAAGCAGAATAATAAAACTTCTAGGAGTAGATAGAGAAAAAGAAAATAATTGCAAAGGATTAATGTTAGCTCTCCTCAGTTAAATGTATCCAACTCAAACTTTTACCGAACTAAAATATGAATAAATGTAGGTCTTGAAGAAATAAATTAAAATTAATTTTGTGAACAAGTTTTCGCTTTATATTCAAGAACTTTCTGCGATGAATCTTATATGGGACTACTGAGCTGTTCTGATTCTCCTTCAACGTTTTTGTTGTAGTATAAAAATGAGAGAAATTTCAAGAACGGAGGAAAAATAACCAGGAATTAATATTCATCAGTTGTTCAAATCGGCTTGGCGTAAAATCCCGAGTAGTTTTTGGCGGGCTGCTTTCGGAATTACTCTGGTGCCTTCAAATTCCATCACCACGAAGATTTTACTTAGCGCACGAATGAATGGCAAGAAAAAAGACAAACTTGGACGTGAGGAGCTTGTCGTTTCAAATGAGAACACTCCCAAAGTTGTGGGTGGGATAGCTTTGCACCCGAAAAGCCCTTTCCCCATTCTCTGCGCTTCCGTAAACTTGTCTGTTTTCAGACACGATGAATATCTGCTCTTTCTCAAAAGTGAACATTAATTTAAGAGAAATATTGGCTGATCAATACTAAAATTTGCAAGCTGCAGACTTCCATCCTTCCTCATCCAATGCTGGTTTCGTATCTCCATGGACGTTTTTCTCATGCACGTCCCTTTTTTTGTGGTCAATGTGTTTATTCTATATTCTTCCTCTTGGAACTTATCCCTCCACTTTTCCTTCAGTTGTATTTCATATATTCATTGTAAAGCCATTGTGCCTCAATATATGCCCAAGCCATCTGGTTCTTGTAGTCTCTTTTGTGTTCCCTTTGGTTGTTTCATCTTCTACCCTCCTCTATAAATATTTACTTATTTTTCCATTCAGTTGATCTTCAGCGTCCAAAATGAAAACTGGGTTTTGATTGCGTCACATCTTTTCTGGACTGCTATTTCCATATTCATATAGGAGGATATTTTAAATAATTTGTGCATAGTTTTATTGTGTTTTTGGTATATTGTATTATAATCATTTTTAAAGACATTATTTGTTTATTTGTTCGTTTTTTGTCTAAACTTATCATGACCTTTCACGTTATTTTCGTGAGTAATGGTGTTTCACTCATTTATGCAACTTATTTATTCTTGATTGATTTATGTAAATAGAAATAGAATATCATGTCATATTGGGTAAGGATATGTCAGATTAACTATTTACCGTGGTGGGAATATAAATGCCCACCACGGTATTCCGTTGCAAATCGTAGCTATCATTTATGAGATTCTTGTTTCATTAACCCATCCCTGAACCATAAAGAATATAATCTCGATTAAGAGTTCACTGTATACTTATGCTGAATGGATGACATAATTGGGACCTAATTTTATGTGATATGTTCGATTATGATTAATTGTGACAGTAAAAGATAACTGGAAGAATTTCCTTTGCAGTATTTGATAAATTTTCGTCGTCTGCGATATACTAGCATCCATGAAACCGAATATCCATAGGAAAAATCATGCGTGGGATAGCATCGGGGTGCGATCAGGGATCGAAAGCAGACGTGAAGGAACAGGGACGTATCTGATTTTGAATCAAACTTATTTTTTTATTTATCATTCCGAATGTTGGATCAGCATCATGTGTAATCACATGGATACAAATATTTGAAAGTAAATTATAGATATTTGATACCTTATTCGGATTTATCGACCTCTTTATACACGGAATTTAATAGGCATTTTTATGGCGTAAAGAGACAATTTTTTTGTTGGAAGGGGGATGTACTGGATCCGAAAGTGGCTCAGAAGAACGTTGAGGGCCTGTGGGACGTGTGTAGGCGTCGATGTGGTCATCTACGAGAGGAAACTCGTGCCTTGATGGGAGAAAGGAGTTTCATTCGAGAGGAGAGATAGAGAGGAAGTGTGAGAGAGAGAATAGAGACCGTAATCACGTCAGAACGTGTCCTTGTGTTCCGGACGACGTGATTGGCGGCACATGGCTGGGCGTGGCAGGAGTGCGTCTGACGGAGGCGACCGGACGTCCTCCGGGAGAGACGGCCTCTGTCCATTCTCTGTCCGAAGCCCACAGCAGTCCCCCTCAGGGGAAGGACACTGAGCGGTAATTCTCGCTCTCCTTGTCCGCTCACTCGGGAGACGTGGAGGAGTTGGGAGATTTAATCTGCCACTCACGTTGATTGGCCATTGGTGCCTGGACGCGGGAAACTGCTTTCTTTCTCGAAATATTGTGTTGAAGTTACAAGCCATGGATGAATTCTTAAAGAAATTATCATTTAAACAGTTCATGAAAGATCAAATTGAACCTCTTATCTGTACTATAAGTGAGACATATCTTGAAGAGTAACTTAAGAGGAGCAAGAATGCATTGAATAGCAATGTACCTTTCTTTAAAGGTAAAAATGCTGCATATCGATGAAGCAGTCAAGCGAGCAATTATTATCACTACCCTAAAATGAAATCCTTGCATAAATGTTACTCGGTTTTGTATGTTGTTGGAATTTTGATACTGTTTCTAATGTTTATTGATGTAATAATAGCTGTGTAATTGTATTGATCCTGAAATTATAAACAATTCATAAGTTTTTTGGCATTTTCAACTGCCTTTCTGTGTTATCGCTCCTCAGAAATGAGCGTCATTTTAGCCTTTTCGTA
Organism: Ceriagrion tenellum; assembly: GCA_963169105.1. Classification (NCBI taxonomy): domain Eukaryota; kingdom Metazoa; phylum Arthropoda; class Insecta; order Odonata; family Coenagrionidae; genus Ceriagrion; species Ceriagrion tenellum. The sequence continues at coordinate 118,634,567 of OY720637.1, forward strand.
ATGATCTTGCATTTAATTGGATTTTACCCTTCCATCACTGTTTATTTTTTTAAAGGATACTAAATGTACGACTATTCAAGGGGTATATCAATGATTATCGAGTCGTACAGATTAGTCTTTTCACACAGAAAGGTCGTCCGCTAACCAATTTAAGTATTTTACGACTGCATTTCTTATGTGTACTAATCAGGGGCATTAGAAGTTAAGGAAAACGCAATCATCAATTTAAATGAAGTGATCTTGCGGCGGTGATCGTCTCTGCTACATTATCTTAATCCATCACGGTTCATATAAACATTCTGCGAATGTTTATATGAATTGTTACCGGACCATAAGATGTTACTGTAAATAAGGTGATCTCACCGCCGCGACAACTTCAGTGTGCCACGAGAAAACGAGGAGGGTTACATCTTTTTATCCAGATCGTCTGTAGAGAAAGGATGAGGTATAAGTTTCTATAAATATGGGCCCCTGTACATATATATTCACATTATATACTTGTCTGCGCTGTGTTCAGCCCCTGTGGAATTCACTCAGGCGAGAGAAAGTATATACCTTTGTATGCTCCCTCGAGACTCCGTGATCTTGAATGATGATCATCTACCTAGATGAGCCACGTCCCCTACCGACCTTTCTTTCACGACACCTCATATCCCATTCCCTTCATCTGGACTCCTTCCTCTTCTTCGCTTGGTTACTTAGCCTTCATTTGTCCCCGCTTCTTCTCAGCTTTTTTCTCTCACCTCCGCCGAATCCCTTTCTTAATAAGCCTTGACAATGCGTCACTTCCGCAATGTCCAGAGCGCAGGTCCATGCACACAAACCTCCCCCCTAGCCAATTACTTCTTTCTTTTCTTCCCTTCCGTCAATCTCTCCTTTTTTCAACCGCATCGTCTACCCACCTGACCATCCTCATTGCATCATGGTGCCTTATGCCCGGCGCTTGTATGAGTCATTTAACGTGAGCAATTTCACCCGTCTTCCCCGAAGCATACAATTCTCCGCCATTCTTCTCCAAAGCCATTGCCACCCGCAATTCTTTAATCTATATCCTATTTACCACAAATTACGTTGCTTCTCTCCCTTTCCCGGCCACTCTGTCATATTTTAATTACATATGAATACATATCTCGGCGCTCCGTTTCGGGGTCGGCATTGTCAAATATCTTGATGCTCTGTATCAGATGTAGGCTGAACTACGGAACTGGTTTCGTTTTTAATAATCTCTGTCGCTCTATCTTATCCTTCAAAGCATCTTTTAGATCTGGCCCATGTATGTGCTGCTTCTTGCACGCTGTCCTATTCAAAAGACTCATATTTCTCCTCTTAAGTGTCACTTTTACCTTATTCACCCATGACTATTTCTGTCAACCCCTTCCTCTCTCATAATTCACTCTTCCGTCGTATAAATGTTTATTTATTCGACTTTCATCCGTTTTCTCAACATAGCCGAACCAATAACGTACGTTCAATGGTATCAGGCTCAACTATGTGGAAGTTGATATTCACAAATGAAAAAACGACTTCGTTTGAAAAAATAGGAAACCTCTTTCCAAAACAACAGTATAGAGTGACATTTTATAACGGTGAAAACCTCAAAAAATTCCTGGGTAACACAAAAGACCAAGTGCAACCTTTTGAAAGAAGTGGCATTTACAAATTAAAGTGCAACGACTGTGGTGCTGCATACGTTGGGCAGACAGGGCGTACATTCGAGAGAAGAATCGAGGAACATAAGAGATGTTACCGGAACTGCAATCTGTCGCAGTCCCATTTCGCCAAACATCTCTGGGAAGAGAACCACGAGAGCGACTTCAAACCGGAGATACTACACTTTGAGATAAAAGGGAGGAAGATGGACAAAAAGGAGGAGCTAGAAATAAGGAGGAACATGAGTAAATGTAAATTACTAAACGACATCCTTTTTGAAAGAATTTCCCCCCTCCTACAAGTCTCTCTAAACCTCACCGAAAGACGAACACCCAGATCCCTCCCGCCCAACTCCACACCCGCTGATAACCCACCTCCACCTTAACGACCCTTTCCAAGTTAACCCACCCCTCCCTCTACCTTCCATCCCCCGCCCCCACCTTTCTCACCAACACGGTCCTCCTAAGGGTTTTCCCTAATTCTCACCATAACCGCCACCCCTCACCTCTCTCCGGGTTTCCCCTTCCCCCCCCCCTCCTAACACCCATTCTTCCACCCCTCTCCAACCTCCCCCAAGACCCTTCCAGGTATATATTTGCTTGAATTTTAAAATTTTTTGTACTTGAAAATGACCTCTATGTGTCGAAACATGTTGTACCAAAGAAATAAATCAGTGGAAGAAAACGAAGTCGTTTTTTCATTTGCAATAACGTACGCTTTTTTCAATGGTAAGAGATACAGCAGTGTTCATTCCACATACTTTCAACAGGAAATTTTAATGAGCAAATTCGTAAATCCCATGTTAATTTTACTCCACGAAATATAGATCGGATTATATGCCTTTGCGTTATTATCAGGATTTAGTGGTTATTTATCCTTTTGTAAACTAAGTGAAGGTATTGAAGTGATAATCGAAGGAATTCTAGTTTGGTTATACTAGAATGCTTGCTTCCCATTTCCAGTTGCAGGTTTCGAAATGCAGTGGTATTCAAGTTTGGTTTTCAATCTGTCGCATGTTTCATTAAAAACATAAATCGCTTGGCATATCGATAGGAATTTCCGGCCTCTCCACGGTACTTTTACCCTTCTATAACTCTCCACTCTTCAAATCACTTATGCTTTACGGCTCAGTTGACATTTGTTGTCACCTTGTCGGCTGCCTCTTCAAATAACCAGAATGCCAATACAAGTGGCTTTTAGTGAGAAATCCTCGATGCTTAATCTGATTATTTTGCAAAGCGCTTTATTTAATGTTTGTTTTTTTAGGGTGTTTAGACAATGCTAAAGAAATGGATAGTCTATATTCGTAACTACTGATCGCTCTAAAACAGAAACGCACTCTTCTGAATCATTCTGGTTTTCAAACACTAAATTAATTTGCGTGTGAAGACATTTACGAACTGCGTAGTTAAATAAATGGGGAAAACGTAGTATTTCTCAAGCGAGGGCGTGCATTTCACCTATGAAGGATGTGATCCTAACTAATTAAAACAGCTCGAATATTAAGAAAGTTGTATCCTAGAGTAAATTTTCTTATTGATCGTCTTATTTTCACCAACTCCCCCATCCCTGTCTCGCCTCTCGTTAAATTTACATATTCCCTCTCTTTCTCATTCACACCTCATGATTCCTATCCGCATCCCCCTCCTCCTCTTTGATAGCAGGGAATATAAGTGATTTGTTAAACTTTCCTTGCTTCTGGCGATGGTGGTTCGGTATTGAACCTCTGTTCGTTTATGTTTTTACACATATTTCTTTTGTCAAAGTTTCCAAATACATGTATATTATTTCTGAGTACATCCCTTTTTTCACGAAACTGTGCGTATGGTTTTTTTTCTCTCCCGGATAATCAATGGCTGAATATAATTACGCATCTCATAATATGACCATGAGAGCTACATGTATTCTTTCTTGCTATTGATGTAGTTCCGTCGTTGTTTACTCGTACATTGCATGTAGCTATTTTATGGATTTTTCAGTTATCAGAATAATTTGAGATATTTTATGCCTTGTATATTGTTTTTATTTTTTTTAATTACTCCACGAGTTTTTTAAACGAGCCGTACTCATGCGGTTTCCATTCCAAGGAAAAACATTTGCATTATGTGTCCATTTCTAATTCATTTCTTACTTAAATAAAAAATGTATTCACGTAGTAGTGTTTTACATTTGACCTTTTCTCTATAATGCGTGCTATTACGAAAATCTTTGTTTTTTTATTCTATTATACCTTGCTCACCATACATCCCTATTCTCCCATTTTGAGGCTTTCTCTTTCACTTCCTCCCTTCACTAATCCATCTTCTCTTCTCCGTCTTTCTCTCTTCTACGCTTTCATACCCTACTCACTACCTTTTATTGCGTGAAATATTTCCACATTGCGGCAACTAAATGTTATATGAGAAAAATAGAAATACAATAGGCTGGCAAAAATGCAAAGAGATTGCTGTTTCCTCACAATTTCCTCATTATTCTCACATGGAGATATAATTTCTAGTTCTAAGCCCTATGTTGATGCTATTTAGAAACATTTCATAAAAAGAGATCATTAAGGAATGGGATTATTTTACTAACCTCCTATCAGACATCTTTAAGAGTCCCACATCGAGTGTGGAGTCAAATGATAAAGAAACTTGAACTCTATGAAACGGAATGGGAATGGAATCATAATAGACAGCAGGCATTTAAGACGTGAGTTTGCTGGAAGTTGAAGAAGGCGCGATGGACAAAAAGATGGGCAAACTACGAAGTTTTTGTTATTGTAGGCAAAGGAGGCAATAAGGAGGAGGAGATCACGCGGAAGAATAGTTGCTTTACACGGGTAATGCCGGGAAAAGGGATCCTGAAGGCCCGATATATGGGAGGACGTGTCCTCCTCTTGAGACACCTGACTCTCCAATGAAGGCTTCCTTTTCACCTACATGTATCTATCCAGTAACTATTTCCCTCCTTCTATTGCTACCAGTCGCCAATATGCTATAACTCGCCCATTTCAGCTCGACCTTATCTAAAAATACCTTCCCGCAGCTGTGTCATGCTTGCTGAGCTCTCTGTTGGAGGCTTGACTGTGCGGATGTCACATTGCTTTTAGTATTCAGTCTGTTATTACTTAGAGAGCCATGCAATATTCTTCATTGATTCTGGTGTGGAAGTAAATATTGTTTGGTTGGATCTTAAATAATTGGATTATATTTTGTTTGATCCTGTGAAATATATCCCTTTATTACTTGTTCAGGGACAATACTTGTTTCATGCTCATTTCCTCATTTTTCACACCTGAGCGTATAAGTTCGGTTTCCAGAAGTTTCCTACTCCCGTAGAATCTAAATGTAATAATTATTAATTTTTCAGTATTTATGCATTATTTAGAGTAATGATATTCCAGGACTGACCTTCGTGCATTACCATCTTTTCCCTGCTTCAACCCCAGACATGATGTTACCTCCAAATCCAAATTGTCTATTTCTTTGCTCCTCACAGTCTGATAAGCTCTTACTCATTCCTCGAACGCCTCCCGTGAAAACTAAGTCATATCCCTATCCTAATCCTCTTGACCCTCCTCATATCAAATCCTTTCTCTATTTCACCGCTTGCAGTCATAAAAAAATCATCTTTCATTTCTCTCTGCTCTAAGGAATTCTGTATCCTGCTCTTCAGACATCCTTTTCCTCCTTTTTTGTCTCTTCTCTTCGTTCTCCCGCAAAAATCCTCTCAATTTTGAGGAACTCTTCTTTTCAAAATAACGAGTCTTTATTTCCTTTTTTCAGGCTGAAACATGAAAAAGTTGTAAAAAATACACTTTTTTCTAAAAGTATGAAATTTTTTACTTCCAAGACACACCGTCCTAATGTCGAATTTGGGGTTCGTCTAATATTGGATAGAAGTTCAGTATGTGAATTTAAAGACAGAAATATCAGGAAAACGTGTTCATTAAAACTCAGGATGAGTCGAATCCAAATGTCGATTCTCGATTCCACCGATTCTCAGGATTAAAATCGGTATTGAGAATCGGTCGCCTAAAGTCGATTCCGATTCCATCGATTCCAGATAAATAAATGTTCAAATCAAATTTCATTTGTCACATCATATTTGTCCCAGCAATTTTGGTTATAGGCTATCAATTTGTACTTTTTTTCTACCTCAATAAGCTGAGGTCTATGGATAAAGGTTTCTCGGGTCTTCCACCGGGTGAGCAGGTCCATGGGGCCCAACGTTTCGGAGAACGACTTGTCCTCCATCATCAGGGGGAAGGGGGTTCAGCTTCCATCATCAGGGGGAAGGTTCAGCTTCCGATGCTGAACCTCCCTCCCGCCCCTGAAGCCCCCGCCCCTGATGATGGAGGACAAGTCGTTCTCCGACACGTTGGGCCCCATGGACCTGCTCACCCGGTGGAAGACCCGAAAAACCTTTATTCATCAGATACGCCGGGAAAATCTGAGATCCTTTAGCTGAGATCTATATTTGCTATTTGTTAGTAAATGCACTTTTTGAGCGACTTAATTGTCTTTGTTATTTTATTTCAGCCAATACTTGAATCTAAATAATAGTCGTACGCTACTAGTATATCAATATCCCACCTGTTATTAGGAGTAAGAATCGATGGAATCGGAATCGAGAATCGGGAATCGATTTGAAAGAATCGGAATCGAAAAAAGTGGAATCGACTCATCCCTAATTAGAACCTACCTAGCATATCTAAATACACATACTTTCGGCTATACTATTCGGCTATTCAACTACCAGATGATATATATAAAAGATTATTAAAAACACATAACCTAATAAGTGAAAGATACAAAGAAAAAGTAGAACACAGATGTTAAAGAAAATTCTCCTTGAAAAATACACGCTAGAGGACTTCATCTAAATGAAAATAAAGAAGTGATTTGTATACCTTACTTTTATTAATGGTATTTGCAGTGATTGTTTACGAAAGCTTTCCAATTTTTACCGTCTGCACAATGTTCATGTGCCCCCAGAAGTCATTTTGTTCAGTGAATCCACTGTTTAGCTCATGAATCAAGTTTTTAGGCTGTCCTCAATATAGGAAATCGCATTCGTCAGCACTATCTTCATCATCCGTTGGAACCAACATTTGCACCAAGGTCTTCATAATCAGAGCTTTTTTGTTGGATGGATTAAAATGGAAATTCAGTGAAAACTCACTGACAGCTGAGACTCAATTGAGTGGTTAGGGGAGTGGAGATGAACCTAGTGTGAGCGTTTTCAGCTGGGAGCAGCACTTATCAGTACCGGCTGAGAAACGTCCGATATTACGTCGATATCCCATATTTGGTCGGTTTATCTCACATTGCTAGCTTTGACTCTACTCAGCTTGTAACTTCAACTCTTACCATTTCCGAAACAGCTTTATCATGAACAATTGGGGAGTCATGGAGTACGAAATCTGCGACTACAGAGCTGCCGAGACGTAGCGATACACTCGGTGGAAGCAATGGAGGAAGACAACGCGTCTCAGAGACGGTGGTTAGCCGCGTGAGACAAAGGAGTGAGAAAAAGGATTCATTTTTTTCAATTGAGTCTAGCTTCTTCAAATGACCTCACATTTAATCTTGTAACATGAATTCGTCAGTTAAAATTTTGCGTGATATTTGGTTTAAATACAACATTACCAAGGAAATGACCTTAAGAATGAATTATATGAAAGGAATTTCTCCGGTTTTATGATACCAATTGACGTCATAATTGTCAATTACGACATTTCTTTATACTTGTTAGTGTGTCTATCATGTACACTTCGTTTTCTTTATATTTTTACTGTCTTTATACCTGCTAATTTTTAATATCTCATAGATTGTGTGTAGTGAAACAATACGATAACTAAAGTTTAATGAATATGAACTCGACAGATGGTTGTATAAACTAAGTACTAAGTAAGAGAAAATGTGGATATATATATATATATATGTATATATTTATATATATATATATTAATATATATATGGATTCTCCAAGCCGTTTCTATTTCTTCTGTGTCTTTTATCGCGACAAAATACCATCATCGTCAATTTTTTTGATCCTAAGACTTCTTACGCATCCAGAATCGTTCTGGAGCATCCTCTTTAAAAGCCTACGTATAACTATATTAAAGGAAGGAGGCGAACCACTCTAACCATTAGAAGCCACCGTGCAGGCAAAATTTTGGCGTCTGCGGAATGAAAATGGATGCGGGTGATGAGGTGGATGGGTTCCCAGCTGAGATGTCGTGAGAGCGGGGGTTGACAGTTGACGGCCTGAGATGTGTGTCTGGGGACTGAGAGTGGAGAAGGGAGAGGGGGGGAGGGAATAATAAGATGACGTCATGGGAGGAAAGGGAGAATCGTTTCTGGCGAAGGAGACTTCCTTCCGTCAAGTGGGTGGAGACGGAAGAACTTCGCTAATTACGACTCGACCTCAATTTACGTCGCCCTGTACTCTCCCATTCTTCCAACAACGCTTTGATTCCTCCTTTGGAAAAGTTCTCTTAGTCAAAGCGACGCTCTCACCTACACTCCGTGGCGTTGATTTTTTTCCTCTACCCTTCCCTTTCACCCCACACCGTCTGCCGTCATGAGGGCGTTTGTCACTCATCCATCTTTTGATACTCCACCACCATTTCTAATTGTTTCTCATTCTTCGAAAGCGTTTAACGTTTATGGCGCTCAATAGGTAAAGTAAAATTAATTGAATAAAACGTCGACCAATATTATAAATGAAATGAAGATATCGCTTTGCAATTCCACCGTGATTTCCTTAATCACTCAATAAAACCAAGGATAAATTAAAAATGTTATTTTTGTTGATACTTATAAATTTTCATTTTTTTTGTTTTTTATTTGTTGTTTTTTTTGTTTTTTTTGTTGTTTGTTGATTAATAAAATTTTTTGACTGTTTTTAATAGGTTACTATTATCTTGATATAAATTGTTTTAGTGATAATTTTCGGTAAAGACATAACGTGCGTTTTTACTTAATTGTCTCATTTGGGTATAGAAAAGCGTTTAGCTAAAAATCTTGTTACAATTACCCAATGCAGTGTTTATTAATAAATCTTTTGTAACTTTTAATCTCCCTCCCTCACGTAAGTTAACATAGATATGGAATTGAAAATATCCCAATATAACAGATAAATCTCTGATGACGGGGAACGTGACCTAACTCGAAACTAAAGAGCCTCTCACCCTGTTGATGACCGAGAGGAGAATATGCACCTTTTTTCTCCAATAATTAAATAGAGTGGCTAAATAAATTAATGGGCTTTCGGCAGTACTCTTCAACCTGGCTCTACATAATGCAGTCCAAACCATAGACTTAAAGGGAACGCTGTTTGAGATGTCTACTCAGATATGCGCGTACGCCGACGACATTGTAATTGCTGCAAGGAGGCTGGCAGTCCTTGAGAAAAATTATATACTTTTGAAAAGGAAGTTTGCCAAAATAGGCCTGAAAATTAATGTGAGAAAAACCAAATACACGGTTATGTCGGCGGGTAATACGGCTAAAAATCGAAGAGAACCCCACGACAAAAATGTGGATGGGGACTCCTTTCATGGTGTAAATAACTTCAATTACTATGGAACATTACTCACTAGCGATAACAATATCGACAAATGCGTCCAGGAAAGAGTCGAGGCCGGAAACAAGGCCTACTATGCTAGCTTGAAACTATTAAAGTGTAGACTTATTAGTACAGCCCTGAAATTAAGGCTATTTCTGACGTTAGTACGACCAGTGGTGACATATACCTAACGCTGAAACCTGGACGATGACACTAGCAGAAGAGAGAGCACTCAGCACTTTTGAGAGGCAGATCCTCCGCAGAATATACGGTCCAGTGTCAAGGTAAGGAGAATGGAGGATAAGATATAATGAGGAAATAGAGAGACTGATCTATGGAAAAAGTATAGTAAGGCTGATAAAGTTCCAGAGTGTCCGCTGGTTGGGACACGTGGGAAGAAAGGGTGATGAAGAAATCCCAGAGCGAATGATGAGGGGAAGACTGTTCAACCAAAGAAGGCAAGAGGCTGGGGCGACCAAAGATTAGATGGTTGGACCAGGTGCAAAGCGACCTGGAGAGGATGGGAGTGGGAGGATGGCGAGCCAGGACCACCGACTTCCATGCCTGGAGAGCGACGGTGCAGTAGGCCAAGACCCACCCGGGGCTGTAGCGCCACCGGATGATGATGAATTAAATAAGTAACGTTCATCTATTAAAACATTTTACCTTTATCTTGTATCCATTTGATGCTCTCGCTTTGGCGGAACCATATCCGAATTACCTTCACTTCTTCAAAATTTTCTCCACTCATGCGAAATTTATGGCGAACATGTTGGACATCGATGCAAAAGTGTATATTTATTTTGTAAAAGTAGTCGAGAAATCTATACAGACTCCCGTATGTTACATAATGGACACCAGAAGCTTAAATACGCGAAGTTTGCTTCTAGCGGGCTCTGTTTGGAAATCTTATTACTAACTTGAGCCAGAAGGAATGTTTGTGCCTATCCAAGTGACGGTCAGTTGAATTGTTTTCAATAAATAATACTACTATTTATATCTATTATACTAGATAATGAAATTTATTCGCGCATTGTAACATCGATATGCTAACCGTCTTCTTTTTTGTCATTAGTCACAATTTAATTATCCCAAGTTTAAAAAAGCTCGTGCGGAAGGGTTTTTCAATAGAATTTTGTTTATTACATTTACTTTTTTTGCACAAATTTACTGGCATGAAATGTACTATGTGGTTCATGATATCCCTATAACAGTTTAGTGATATTAAGTAGTTAATTTTTGGGTCACGCTGCTCTATCAGTATATTTTCCCTCCTTCCATCTCTTAAAGTGAAAGATATTTGGAGACCGGTTTGCCTCAAATATCATTACAGTCCGCCATCTTAAATCATGAGTTTCAGTTTTTCCAGCCCATTCCCAGAATCTATTTCCGTACATACCCTACTTATCCTTTTTATCTATTCTGCCTTTTCTCCGTCATATTGGATGATGGAAGGGTCACGAGCATGAAACCATGGAAGAGAGGTTTCCAGAATTCTGAGATGAGCCTTATGTAGCCCAACTGCCCGTCTCCCTCTTGTTTTTTCTACCAGCAATCCATCACCAGGAGCGGCAGTAAAAACTACTTCATCAGCCCAGCACATGATGGCGCCCGTTCCGCCAGCAAAGGTGCACGAGAAAGGAAATATTTTTTAAGTGTCATGAGAGTTTCCTCAGTCTTCCCTCTCAACTTTTAATTGCTGGGTCTTAGAAGATAGGAAATGCGAGAGCCTTGGGAAGGGGATATTAAAGATCCAGTCGGCGGAAAAGAAAACCAAGTGATTTAAGTACAGTAAAATCAAATGAACTGTTATGGTAAGGATATCATAAATGACAGAACCGAATATACTTGAAATTATCGAGCCAATGGACCTTTAGCTGCAATGCGTTTTCAGTAAGAAATAAACGAGCTACTTTATTACGTTTTAATAATGATACCAGGGAAAAAATATGAATAAATTCAATAGTTACGCATTTTTTTAGACGTTATACCCAGTGATGTTGTCATTTGACTCGTACATTTCTTCAATGTGTAGCTTTCTCAGACAATTGTCAATCACGATTTATTAGAATTTATATTAGGTCCTATTCGTAATTCTTGCTTCTTTTATTAGCGATCTATATTTTCAGTTTAATTCGCCGTGTACTCGGAAATTATTCCAATTTATCGCATAGGATTTATTACAATTCACTTCGAACGATTATTTTACAGTGCGAATGCATGACTTGGGGTCAAATGTTTGACGTAAAGACGTCTCAGGAACTTAAAATTTAATGACATGGCAGAATATTCTATCATGACATTCTTTACTTCCTAGAAAGGATTGTAGTTGTGAATTTAATCCCCCAATTATGTCATGATAGAATATCCTGTATTTTTTTACCCGTGTCCTCGACAATAACTGAGAAATTTACCCGTCAAGCAGTAAATTTCCGTAAGAAATTGCCTTTTGCATGTTTCAATAACATTATATCGCGGCCAATGGAAGCCTACATTTGTAGCCACATATTTTTTTATTGTCCATTTTTGTTTGCATTTTACTCTGCTGAGAATAAATATAATTCTTTGGCAATGAAGAGGGCTGCCAATCATACATGAAGACACTCATGAAATAGGCTAACATTCGGATTTTCATAGAATACAATTGCATTTTCCGTACAACGTTTTCGAAGCAGATTTTCATTTTAGTTATCAATTCGTTTTCCGCCGATTTCCAGCTAAATACTTGTTGCTCAGTTCTGAGAAGAGGAATGCCATTTACTCTCCCCAATATTGTTTAGTAACTATTGGCTAACATCAATCTCTGCTTTTGTATCGACATTTGTCATGTCACTAGTGTTGGGACAAAACAATTTCCTGTAATGATTGTATTACGGTTGAGAGGAAATACTTGCTGCACTTTAATCTCTGGTCGTTATAGTTCGTCTAACCGCCCATTCAATTGGAATGTTGTATTTTAGCATTCTTATTAATCATTTGCTAGCTTATGATCCTCCTTGATTGAGATGAGCTTTAATGTAGAATGCCAAGGTGTGGGTCAAGAATATAGTGTGGTGGTGTAATGGGTTGGGATTTTGGTCATGATGAAAACAGGATACTGAAGGTATTTGAGATGTGAAGAATGGAGAATTTGAACGAGTGTCAAGTGAGTTTAGATACTCACTTGGTCTAGAGAGGTCAGAGGTCACACAAGGTCTAGAGAGTATGTGAATATTATAGGAGAGGATAGAGTGTTGGTGGAAAAGATGCGGAGAGGGCAGAAAACATAGTGGAGGATGCGTTGAGAGGTGTGGGCATGTTGAATAAACTGATAAAAATTAAACGCTAGGGATGCGTAAAAAAAGTTGGAAGATGATAGGAATGAATTGTACCTATGTATTAGGAGAAGTAGAAGGTTTAGGTAACCTAAAGAAGACCTAATGACGGGCAATTTATGTGCAGCAAAGTGAAAAGATACCCTAAAAATTGGGAAATTTGAATGTGGACTGTGCAAAAAACCTACCATTCAGTTGGAACGTTACCCAGTAAAACGGAGGTGACCGTCGCGTCCCACTCTGCGCGGGTTAAAGTGGGTTTTTTTCTCAGCAGTAAGGGAACATTAGATTCAGAAGAGTTGGTTCTGATACATTATTAATTATTCCCTTTTTAATGTTTTTTTCTCCTACGGTGCCTTAAAAGTCTTATTTATTTGTTCGTTCAATGTATTCAAAATAGAATTTACATCAAGAAAATCTGGGTTGAAAATGCTATGATCTCGCAATATAAGTTTTTGTTCACTTCTCACAGAATTTTATTCTCCGACCAAGGTTTCTCCATGAACAATGCACCTTGAAAATAAAATATTTCATGCCGAAACCTTGGCCGGTGAATAAAATTCTGTGGAAAGTGAACAACAATTAATATTATGAGATCATGGCATCTGTACTCCATTTCCCCAAAATATCGCCTGATGAGCTAAGCCTAACTGGGTTGAAAACTTTCAATCAATTACTCCATGAATGTTTGTTTATAATATTCCATATTTCATTCACGGTTTCTTTTCATGGCTGCTAGCATTAAAATGCTATGTGTTAAGTTAAAGTCCATGATCCTAGTCTTCTTTATGTGACGTTTGTGATAATTTTTATCAAAAGAATGGATTGATAGGTACTTGGATTCTGATGATTTTGAATCTTAAATATACTTACAGGTTTAATCCAGCGAATGATTTAAGCCCTTGTTGAATTTTCTATAGGCACTATGTAATTCGTTAATGCATGGCAAATACCCGTATTTTTCCATCCATCCTCTCTTTTTTACATTTTTTGAAAATTGTAAACGTTTAAAAAATGGCTTTGATATGATTTTCAATTTTTTGTTCTTTCCAGTAGCTCCCACCTTATTTCTCGTATTTCCATCGCCTGAATTTCGGTTCAATCACTGATTTCATACTATGGGTTGATTGCTTCTTGAATTAGATGATGCAATTATTTCAATTTAAACATGTTACATATTAAAAGTTTCCACTACACTCGACTTTCTTAACATTTACTATCTATCAGATTTCTAAATCTCAGGCTATTAACTAGCGATTCGGACCACAATAATTTGAACGAGATGGTGAGGTGAAACACTCAGGATGATACTCCAAAGTGATTGGAGAGAAAGACTGGGAGTGCAGAAAGCACCAAATGAAAACATGGTCATTACAGTTGTTTTGGTAGAGATATATATCCGATTTAAAAAATGTGTAGTAATTGAATATCTAAGAAAAAGCGAATATGGGCCGGCTGAGAACTTAATAGAAAGAAGGAGTATGGGAGAAGACGACCGGCAGAACAAAGAGGCATAGAAGAGATACGATATACCGACGCTATGAATCAATTGAAATGACTGTATTGATGATTGATGGGCCTAACACCTCACATCTTTTGCTCGGAGAAATTTGAATTATGTCTTCTTCTTGTGTCCCTCAGTGTTTGGAATTTCTGAATTGCCGCGTCAGAAATGCGGAAATCATTGTATTGCAGGTGTATTATCGAAAAACCGCAAAGGTATTCTCACGTTTAGTTGAGATTGCTGTGATGACATCGTATTCTGATGGAAGGAAGTTCTAGCCTCCAAACTCAGGTTTCACTTCACGTTATATTTTATTTCTTATTAATATTCATTTATGCGCGTTTTAGTTTTTTGTAAAGAGCTGTAGTCTCGACCTCTCTTACTTTCATTTCATCGATTCTCTTCCTTTGCGGAAGATCTTTCGTTACACTCTTTCCGCTTGCTTCCTGTCACTCCTTTCCCTTCTAAATTATTCCTTGCCCGTTGACTCACAAGTATGTGTTTTTCCCCTCTTTCTTTATTTTTCACTCTTCCCGGATCTTTTCTCTCTGCACACACTTATACTGGCTGTGCCATAACTGTCTTTGCCCAAGTACCTAATCCTTTGTCACGCGAGAGTTTAAGGGGACAATTTAAGAAAACCTGAATGACTTTTCTGATTGTCCTGTCTGTACTTTGCATTGACTAACTTTCCAAGTATTTTCTGCCTTGGATTTAAGTGAAACAAATGTCATAACATCAATGGCCTATTTTTTGTGACTTCTTCGTCTTGTCACTTTCTTTACTTTTCCATGGAATAAATGTCTTAGAAGGAATCATTTATAGAATATAGGGTCTTATGGGATAATAAGTATAATAATAGGGATTAACTGGGTTTTTAAATTTTCAGTCTATTTAGTTTTGCTGATTATTTTCTTTTATCATTATAACTTTGATTAAAAATTTAATTCTTTAAAATTTTCCATATTTCTTGCGGATTAACCTAGATTTCTAATCGATTAATCTTCTAACATATTCCTTATGTTAACGCCAAGGAACTTTTCGGGCAACTTATTTGGGCGAAGCAATAGCATTTTGAATCGATGTGCTAGTGCACTCAGCAATGGCAACGTGTCAGGGCGTGAAAAACAAAATGAAATATGAATTCCATTGAATGAAAAAGTTTCGCGGTATTGTCACAGATTTGTTTAAACCTAATTTTTTCGAATGAGTTCCTTTAAGTTACTGTAAAATATTAGGAGGAAGAATTAATTAGTAAGTTTATATTGATAAATATTTCTAGTTTTGGTAATCATAGGTTTTTCTTTGTAATGATTTTCCGCCTTTACATGTCCGAGAACATTTATTTATTAGTACTTAATAATAAAGTGTTCTTGATACTTAAGATAACACTTTTAACCAATCATTATGTAACTCTTTTAATACAAACAAAATAAAAATGAAGCGGAAATAATTGAGGTTTTACTATTCTAATTTCAATATGATCAATGGAAAGGATGGTTTCAGACTTCACTCGGTGGAATTCCTTGATATCAGGGAATTGCAAAGTTAATCCTTCTATCCCTGATGATCAATGGAAATAAAGCATAAGATGTAGTAGGCCTGTAAAAATTAGGCTTATGAAAGAATAGAAAAAAAGGAATTGGGTGAAGAAGGAAAAGCGGTAAGGTGAGCCCATTGAATGTAGCAAGTTACTGCTGAACCATGAATGGCGGAAATTCGACTTGGAGGATTTATTTAGGTGGGGAAGTTATTTTAAGTTGGCAATGCAAGAAAAATATGCCGAATTTCCACGAAATGTATGGTATAAAAGAGAACCTAATGTGAATGAATGCAAACGTTGTTGAAAAATGGAGATATGACTTTGGAGAAACATGTAAGCTAAGCAGAAATGTAAATGCTGTATTCGGTATAACCTTCGCAGACGCCGTTCAAACAAACGAGATCAAGTTTAATTAAATTCCTACATATAACCTATGATTCATTGATGATAAGGTCAATAAATTCAATTCGAATCTTACCATTCAGTTCATCTTTTTAGTTCATTTTCAAAACATTTTAGTTCTTTTTCAGGTCTTTTATTTAACATATCATCTTATTTTAGATGTTTCAATTCAAATGCTGATGTATTATACTTTGAAACTAGTCTGTGAACAAGATTAATGTGTGGGAAATCGTGTGGTTGATTCTTTATTAAGCTCTTCAAGTCTCTCAGATCTATTTAATAATGCCTGTCGCAACCAGTCTCTGATGTTTTACAAAATTATTTCAATTTTGACTTCAAAAGGGGTACATTTCCAGGAAGACTATTGATACACGCGGGCTTCTCCGGGACCTCGTCTTATCCTGAGACTCAATTTTACTATTTAAAACTTTCTCTAGGTTTCTTTGACCTTGAATAAGCTGGGAGCGTCCCATACCTAGGGCTCGTCTTCACTAGACTTCGTAACTTCTATTCCCTAGTCTTAATCCAGGTCCCCGCACGTGCAATCCCTGTCATCCGCTCAACGCAAAGAACTCTCTTGGTCTCTCTCTTCTTTCTAGTAAACTTTTTTATCCTTTCATCTTTTTCTAGGCCTTTTCACGCAAAAATTTATTTTGAACTTTCATAACTTCTCGAGGCTTTGAACTGGGGATCATGAGAGTTATCAATGCTAGTCACCACCCTAGACCTGCCGTGAATTCCTGGTGTCCATTCATTTTTAAGAAATTTCAATACTTGCTTACCAGTGCATTTTTTATTTGTAAATCGATATTGTAATATCGTCTTACAAATATAAAATTCATATTATATATTTTATGACTCGGAAATGGTGACTAATACCATATTACAGTTTATAGTTGTACTATTTTAACCAGTATCTTACAAGTGAAGAAGAAAATCATACATACACCTAACCATGTGGAGATTCTCCGGGGTGGGATAAGAATAAAATTTGTTATCCCCCTCGGGTACATAATTCAAAGTAAGATAAACGTAACTCCGATGGTTAAGTAATCTTGAGGACTGGAAAGATTGGGTAGACAGAGCGATCGTAGGTATGACAAAGGTTTCTGAGATTTGATGAACGACCGATCAAGCCGAAGAACTTCTTGATTTTGGAAAACATGCGATGCCGCGCCGTTGTGAGGACTGGATTTCATTGACAACGTTTATTGCTCATATTCCCCTGTTTTCCTTGCTGAGCAAATATAAGTTTGCAGCGTCTTTTATATCGATAAATCTATTATCACAATACCTAAATTAATAGCGGAATAATACGTGGATGTTGCTGATAGTGTTACACGCATGAGCGTCAATATTGCATTTAAACAAAAAGTAAAGAGCAATGCGGCATAAAAGGGCTATAATAACTTCGTTGAAAATTGTAAAGGAGTGACGCAATATTCATTGATAATTTTGGGCTTGTAGCTTTAATAAATATGTATTTGTACTGAAAATGATAAGAGGTTCTGCTGCAGTAAATTTAAGTAAAGAAAATTACACAGCGATATACTTTCACTTAAATTTCTCTCACCGTATTTTAATACCTCTCATTAAATTGCATTCATATTTGCTCCTCAAAATTATGTAATTGATGCCTCATGTCACGAGATTGCTGCAACGTCATTATCATACCTAGGAATAAAGAATACACACACGAATATTTAATTATCGTTCCCAATTTAGAATACATACGCGGATATTCTATATTCATTACCATACCGTTCAATTGTTCCAACGAATTATTCTAGGATCTTTGGATGGTTTGTACACTACTATACACAGGCCACGTATGCAGCTGAAATAAAGAAAAATGTGTAACGCGATAAAATGTCTGATGTTCGTCACACGAGTATGCACGTGCATTTAATAAACTGGTTAAATTGCCAATTTGAAGGTTATTTCTGAATTCATGCGAGCAATATAATTTTTTTTGAAGCGCATCTCTTTCGGATACTTTGTGTTCTTACTAAAGCTACTCGTAATGTGCTTTAAATCTAAAATCACTTATGTATTGCAGAAATACACCTTGTCTCGCACAATATTCACCATCATAGATTATCCTCCTCATTTCGAGATTGTTGTTATCAACCGCGAGATCACTAGTGCTTTATTTATTCATTTGTTCCTTCTATCGCTCTCATTGGTGAAAACATAGCATATAATCCTCAGCTTCGGCAACCCTAGGAAAGTTGGGAGGGTGGGTACCATGAGAGGGAAGAAGTTACCATGCGCCCGACTTACCTACAGAGACGCCTGGGAGAGTTCTGTCGGTAGCGAAGGCACGGTCGGAACGGATCCTTGCCATTGGTGGGCTACCGATCGGTACGGAGCCGAAAAAATATTGAAAACCCCCTAGGACGCGTATACGATTTAAAGGGACCCTTTTGAGACAAATTTTTACGTAAAAATCCCGGCGTCAAGCATAGCTAACAGATTTTTTAATATAAGACACTGTCTCCGGCGTTACTCTGTGGAACTCCTTCATTTTGATAATAAAAAATACTTGATTGTTATTCCACACTTTATGAAAAATACCTACACGAATCTACACGAATATCTACACGAAACCCGGGTCGTTTCCTTACAATAAAGTGTGGAATAACAACCAAGTGTTTTTTATTATCAAAATAGCTAACAGTCTTAAAACCTTCTCTTCAAGTTGATATTCCTACTTTTCTGTAGTCTCAAAAGATTTTACAATGATTCGCGAGGAAATGGATCATACTTTTTTCATCGTGGTCCTTGGTTCATATTATATTGCCGATTGTTTCTCTATTGAGAAGTTGTGATTAGGATTTTTCGATGGGGGCTATCCTAATACCTATTGCCAACACAAGGGTTATGGTGTACTTAAGGAAATTTTTTCATCAATGACCCAATAGCCAAACTTTCAAAAGCTTCGTTCACGTTAAAACACATTGTACAATCATTCAGAAGTAATATTAGAGAACAATCATTAAGAAAAAGTCGAGTACCGTTACACTTGGTATTTCTGCTCCTCTTTGGTTATAAGGAGTTTATGATTTCCTCAAAAATGCTGCTTTGCTTGTCCTTATCGGGCCTCGCCTCTCCGAATTTCACTTTGTTTTCGGGTAGGGTATGTCTCCTGGGAATGAGTGATTCAATATTTTCAATTTGGGCTTTAGCTGGGGCGCTCATATCTTCCTTTATACGTGAAAAAGTATATTCCTCTCCTTCTCTTTGCATGCTGATTTTATTTTTCACGGTTTGCGTACTCTGCAACCTTCAGAATGCTTTCTTTGGCCCTCTCATTTCTTCAGTTTGCCTTTTACATCCACCCTCCACAATATGAGTTTCTTCTTTCCGTCTTTCATCCAATTGCTCCCCCTCTTCCGACTCTCTGTGGCCTCATCTTTTTTCATATCAGCCTCTGTCAACCCAACCCCTTTTTTGTGAGACTTTTTCTCTCGGAAGAACCCTGGCCTGCTTGGGCTTCAATTTCAATTTTTCTTTGCTCTCCCCTCTGCTCTCTACTCCTCAGCACTTTTCATTTCGGAAACTTTCAGGAATACCCCGCTTCCGTATTATTTCGAATTGTTCCGCACATACCGTTTCAAAGATTGTGATGCACTGGATGTGGACTTTTTCTACCTTTCTGAACGTTTACGTTGCTGTAGTGCAGGTTTTAAATTTACCTTATTTTCTGTCCGCATTTGGAGACTATGGTGGTCGTGGGTATGTCCTCACATGAAAAAATTAATGAAAATAGAAAGTAACTCATTAAAATTACCGCGTTAAACCTATGATTCCAAAATCATGATATTGAGCATAATAAGGTTTTTTTTAACTTTACGCTTTTATATTTGTTTAACATAACTCCGAATATGTTGTGACCAAATATATTCATCTATGTATGCTCTCAAATTCTCTGATCCGGGTTTCCTTATGCCTTGAAAAGTGGTAATTTTCAAACTGAATTTATCAGTTTTTATTCATGGTTATGGTAAAATTATGAGAGTATATCTTAGTTTGATATTATTTCCTTTGTAAAGAAAATTCTCAAGTACAAGTCGCGGTACAAATTATATTAAATGTATTTCTGGCATAATGACGAGTAATAAACACTTGAGGTCTCGGTGTATTAAAGTTCTGTTGCCATAATAGTTATTTTTTATTAATACAAATATAATTACTTTGTGAAGTGGCTGATCTCCATATGCTGAAACGCCGATACAACTTTCTAACCAACGGTTGATTGCCATTTCTGTATGAAACCTCAGCATATCTACTTATTTTTATCTGTTGAGTTGGACAACTTAAACCGAGGTTTACCTGACGGAGATACTGCTAGGTCCACACGACCAGCATAGGTGTACTTATACCCGATTCAGTAGTATTTCTTTGTTTTATGCTTTTATATCAAACCTTACGTTCTTTTCTTCTTTTTTCATTCATAATTGCAACACCTCGAATGCATATGATTATATATTTTGTTGATTATATGATGAATGACCGACACCTAAAGTATTCTATGAAGAAGGCCGGGTGGTATTTTAAATATATGTACGTATTTGAAGTGCTTATTTGAGTTAGGTACTCAAAGTATTGTTTATTTAATACACACTTCGAAAAATTATTTTGTGTTTTGTATCTCAAATACATATTTGAGGTATTTACGTTATTTTAAAAACTCAAAATTATTACAATTTATTACAGAATTTCAGAATACAGTGCAATTTTAGTTGACTTATATGATATAGCTTTTATATGAGTTTGCTTTTATATTTTAGGTATTGAATTGGTATAGTTTTCGTAAATTTGGTTATCGAATAAATAAATGATTTCTTAATGAAAAGAAGCATATGAGCTTTTAACTCGCGATATCTAATTTTACCTTACTTTATCTCTCGCACTGCATCTTCATTCTAATTTTTGACAGTTCTGGTCTCTTTCTCGGTTCGGGGAGCATTTCATCGGCAAGTTCTCAAATTAGTTCCTACGGAGTGGCAATGGAAGTAGACCTACCCTAGAGGGAATATTTTAATTTCATTTTTATTCAAACTTTTTATTATTTTGTTCATTACTTTACAATTGATGACAAACGGTCGCAACAAGTTTAATGAGGAAGTGTCCAATTTTCTCCAATGGTTGGACGTTATGGAACGTTAAAGCAATGGTGACTATCTCGCAAAGTTGGCCTTATCGAAGACGCTATTTATAAAAATATTTATAAAATTGCCCACTAAAATAAGCGATTGTCTCGTCAAATTCTGAAAGCTTATCAGCTTGAAACTTTCCCCAAAAATGTTTTCAGAATGTATCAATTCTTTAATTATTAATTCGCGCAATTAACATTTCTCTCAAATGTCGGGCCACGTTTCGTGAAGGAAGAAATTTTAACATTTCATGAAATATATTTTTATCCATCAGAAACCAGTTAAAATGTCAGTCATACTGAAAATAATGATATCATGCGGGCTTAATGACGATTTATTAAATGAAATTTCTCGGCTATTTCATTACCCCACAAACCACACCGCACATAATATAAGGGCGCCTCTAGCCTGAGCCCTCAATTTTAATAATTTTCCTCCCTTGAATTAACAGATGAAGGATTTTCCGGACTCTTTGAGGCTTGATGGTTGCCAATGCTATTTCTTGTTGATGATATTAAAATTAACCCCAAAAGACGCACTATGTGATAACCCTATTTAATGTCTCGAGAATTTGACTATGTAACGAATCTTCTGCCCAAGTAATGCTGCGGGGGCCCATTAATTTCGAAAGGGAGGTACGATGTTAGAATATGTGGTTCAAATGATGCACTGGAATGCCGCTTTGCATGATCATCAATGGGCTTAACACACTTTGCACGGATGCGGTCAGTTCATGACTTGATGAATGCAAACCCTTGCCGCTGAGTGCACCATCGCCTCGACAACAACGGTCCTCTCTTTGGTCATAAACGTCTCTTCTAGCTTCGTACATGTGCATGGAGCCTCTACCTCCACAGACCAGCGTTTCGGTTCCCCTCTGGTTCCTCCATTTCATCTCCTTTTCCTCACAATTCTCCTCTTGTCTTTTGCTCCCGGATCCTGTCTCCCTCCAGCCCCATCGTTCCTGCCCCTAGGCTCAAAGCGCCCATTGTCCAAAGTGGTCCTTATCCATTCTCAAGCCTCACCCGTGAAACTCGTGCACCAGTCCGGTCTCTTTGTGTCCGTTGCTCATAGAACATCGACGACCAGTTTCGGCTTAAGTCGAGCCTATGAGCTTCCTGCCAAGTGGGGATTGTCGGTTTTCAACCGTGGCAGAGAGAGGGACCTCCGCGGGTTGTCCAGACGATTCGGGCGAAGGATGAGAGCTCGCATATCGCTTCTTTATTTTATGATATCTAAGTCATCCTTATGATGCCACCCCAATAGATTGCCATTACCATTTAGTGGAAAAGTAGACTCCAGAGGCCTTTGGCTAACTCAATGTTTACTCAATGAGAATGATTTCATGCGGCATATTTATCATCATTGAATGGCTACATTTTAGTATCTAATTCGTTGTGTAAGCCGAAGAAGAATGTCCGTACTAATGAATAGTAGCAAAGCATTTTATTAATACATGACTTTTTTGGGCTTAAATCAATCAAGACAAATTTTTATCGATATTTTTCTAAAATGATGGTCAGGGCTCTCATTTAATACATTTTTTGATGGTCGTTATGACATTTGGGTCAGGTATTGCTTACCAGCCGGATGCAGTAGGCTTTAGTCTAACTCATATTCTATGGTCATTTTCATTACATTTGATGGAACGCTTCTTTCTTTAACACATTTCTCCATCTTATATAATTCTTACAGAGACTTTTCTCCACTTTACTTTCGGCAAAATTGAATTTCAGTAATCGTATTCAGTGTGCACACTCGTGCTTTTATGGTCAGACTTTCGCTTTGCTTTGCTTTTATGCTCTTAACCTTCCCACCTAAGTATTCTATGTTTTATATTCCTTGTGAATATCATTGTTTGATTTTTCTATGCATCTACTTAAGTATGAATTCCTTTCTCCAGAGGAAGAATTAACGCCTGGTCGTTAACTAATCAACCAGACGTAATAATATAGCGTTCTAATTTTTTCTGCATCTAGTCCTTCCCGTATCTTTCTCACGGCCTTTCTAAGCATATATGTCAAAATCAAGAGAGACAGTGAGCATCCTTGTTGTCTTACCCCAGGAAAAATGGCTTCGCCACCCTCATTATCTGTGAGCCACCATTACTTTTTCTTCTGGTTCGTTTTCATCTGGTTCTCATGAGATTAATGAAAGACTTTTATCTAAGAAACTCGTCCTTTAGTTTTCATTTGTTATCCCATTCGACTTAAAATGACTCTTTTTCAAAATATGCATATGTTAAGGAAGAAAAATGAGTAAGTTTTAGTACATCAATAAATAGCTCTTCGGTGTTTATATTACTAATAACCTGCATTGCTGTTAATATCTCTGTTGAAATATTAAAATTTTAACGGTCGTCCTTTGACATTATTAGTATTTCATATTGTAATTTCATAATAATTTTTCTTCCTTTTTTACTGCAAATCAACAAAGTAAACTTAAATTGCATGGGCTACTGAAAATATTTCGGCATTTACAGATGTCACGGATGGATATGTGTCTACCCTTTGGGGAAACTCTTTCTGCCAGTACATATATGCATTTAATCTCTACACTCTCTCTAATAATTCTGCTACCTGCTAAAAGAATTCACTCAGTGATAGGTGTTTTCTCAGAGTGAGAAAAAAATCAACTCAACGCTGCGTAGTCTCTCGCGTATGTTCTTGAAATAGATACTCTCAAAATAGATGGAATTTACTCTAGAAATGATGATATTCAACCAAAAAAACAATTTATTTGTGAAATCATGGTTTAATACGTGTACTTTGTTTAGCATATATGCTTGCTCTTGCTGTTTTGCGACGGATAATTATTCTCTCTCTCTCTCGTTTAGTGGAAAAATCCTAAGTCGATGCGTTCCATACGGTGGTCCTCATTATCGACCTCCTACTGAGAACCCTGGAATCTTGGCATCTCAGGCGGATGAATATTCAGATCTGAATTTTCTACACTATTGAATCAAACGTCCCTGAGACCAACGGACCGTAAGAATTTACCACTTCACAACTGAAGCTCTGCTGGTGAATGAGAAAAAATCCAGTTACACACAGCCCGCTACGTATTTGCTCAACTAGGATCTTTATTGTCCCCTTGCTTCCCTCTCCACAGTACACTCTCAGGATTTTTTCCTCCAACCCTTCGTCGCAGAGACAGAAAAAAAACCTTTCGTACACCGTTAATTTCTCTCTCGACTCCCCCATCAGTTCTTGTCCGCTCTTCCCTCCACCATTTTACCTTTTCCTACTCTTTTTTCCTTATCCATCTCTTTCTCCCTTCAACAGTTCAAACCCCCATTGATACGTCGCTATGGCACTCTCCCTCCCCTTTCCGTTTCACGTCGCTGCCGCTGTCGCTGCCGACAGCTCTCGCATCACTTCCTCAGACGATAAGCTTTCACCGCCCTACCATGTGAACAACCTGAGAGTTTTCTTCTACACAGACTACCCCCATACATTCTGCCAAGCGCCCTCTCCTTTTCCAACATTGACTTTCCTGTGCTGTGGGAACGGATTTGTTTTTTCGATACCCAAATCCCCCTTGTTTCCCTCCATACTTAACTTTTTGCCTGGCTCAATCCGTGGACCGGTAGCCAGCGTGGCTGAGCCATCTTCGTTTCCTAGAATTTTCGAGCGGTTTTCAAATGAGTATCGCTTAGGTTTCGATGATTCAGCATTAAGATTACTATATAAACAAATTATTAATGAATAAGCGACTCAGTCTCCACCTATTCTGAGAAAACATTTAAAACTATTTATTAGATGTAACTGCATGTTGAAAACGCTAGAAATGGTCGAATAACACATGGTATTCCTTTGTTTTTTGGTTAAGTCTTTCACTTTTTATTCTTTGTATCAGCTAGTACTAGTCACTAGTACTCCAGCTAGCGCACTATTTAGGTGCTGTACCAGTTGTATTAAGACTGTTTAGTTTGTCTATTCTCCTAACCAATAATCCACTTCTACATCACAGTCATCCCTGCTACGTGATCATTATCTTTCCATTCCCCACAATACCTCCAATAAAAATCGAAATAATAAAAATCAAAATATCGCACAATACCCCATTTATGGAAATTTCTGTATATCTATTTCCATGCTGATGAACTATTTCCTTCCGTGTTGGTTATGGGATACAACCCTGCTCATGCTAACGCCATATACCTCGGAAGATTGATCTAATTTCGCTTGCTAGCGAGTCACCCATAGCTGTCCTTGCGTCCCCATGTCACCAAGTCTTGGAGACCGCCGCCTTTTACCACATCCTCATAGCCTCGAAAGGGATGACCTCTGAAAATGTGAAATTACTTATTCCATCTCCGTCCCTGGGGGCCTTTTCATACTATGCGGTCAGATCCCACTGGCCCTTCTATTCATAAGATACGAATTCTGGAGTTTATAGATGGTTATAGTTTATAGACGGGAAGTTGATGGCGAGGAAAATATGAGGAAAAAGTGTCTATTAGAAGCGAGTGCCACTGGAGCGTATCAATCATTTTGTCAGTCAAAGTTACGGGCAGCACTTCATCTCAGAGATCCTGGCCCCGAATATTCTCGAAAAATATGGCAATCATCATATTTTTTATTTTGTTTTTGCACCTGTTGGCGGGCAAAAAATGTGATCCGTGGGGATAGACGGCTGATTCACTTAGAGGTTCTACCTTGATTTTCCGTTTCTAAACCCTGCTAAAAAATTCCTTCGAAGCTGTGCTGTAGAATGTAAGAAATTTTACAGAAATTGACTCTTTTTCTTTAGAACTCTTTCCTTTTCTAAGGATCTGTACGGAACATGAGAGCCTGACTCTACAGATCTTTTGTTCTGTAGAGTTATTTTCTGCAGGGAAAAATAACTCCTTACAAGCTGTTCTGCAGAACTTAAGCAAACCTACGGAAATATGTGAGGTTTCCTTGAGCTTGTAAGGAGTTCTACAGAGCGTCAAAGAACTTCTGTAGAACGTCGTAGGGAATTCTGCAGAACGTCCTAAGGAATTCTGCAGAGCATCCTAAGGTATACTGCAGAACGTCGTAGGGAATTCCGTAAAATGGCGTTTCAATACTTTAAAGGAATATCTACAGAATTTCTTAAAATTCTGTAGAAGTATTTATAAGGAAACTATGCTGAATTTTTAAACAGGGAAAGCATTACGCGTAAACTGGCTGAGATTAAATCAGAATTAGGGACTAGTATCTAAGGAGCACACCAAAAATGAATGACCTCAAAAATTTCACCAGAGTTCTGCAATGATCTTTTGAGGTACGAATTGTATAAAGGTGATCCTTTATCCGTGAAATCTGAATTAGTCTGATCCCAGAAAAATATGTGCTCATCAATCACATTCTTCCTTCATTTGGAAGTACCAGAATCTTCTAATCGGTGTTTTTGGTTATGGCTCACGCATTCAGTTGGTATCTATTTGGAAATTAACGTGTTGACATCATTGATAGACAATTGAAGACATAGGAATCTTTAGCTTAAGAAATATGGGTTAAGTTTCCTCCGGTTTATATTCCGTAACTTTGGTGGATAATTTACCTATGCTTTGAGGTTATCGAATCTTTTTTGTACTCCCAATAACGTAGATTAACAGAATACTCCATTTGACTGTATTTTTTGCCACCTCCAATGAGAAATAGTCACCTTTACTTTTTTCAAAAACAATTCTTATAAGAGTTCTGGTCTTAAAATAATCTATTTAATCATCTCTTACCGATCGAAGTTTTATCTCTGCATCATTAGGGCATTAGATTGAACTATTGACAACAATTCATGGACAGAGGAGGCTGAGTTCAACGTTCTTATAAATGATATCAATTTTTATGTTAAAAATTAAGCTTAAAATTGTTACATTTACAAGAAAAGGTTCTGCCTTTCCTGCTCTTTCCGTGAATTAATGTCAATAGCTCAACATCAAGCTCTGATAATGCAGAAATAAAACTTCGAATCATCAGCAAGAAGTGATTAAATTCACTATTTCAAGACCAATACTTCAGAAGAATTGTGTGTTCACAGAAGTGGACCAAATTTTCTCACATTTTCCTTTTTTTCGTAAGAGAAGGGCTAGTATTATGACTTAATTATTAGCTTCAACTCCAAAGGCTGCGGGTTTGTATCCCAGTAAAGGTAAAGAATTTTAATATTCGATCCGAATCCAATCCTTTCTTTTACTCTCTGTGGAGAGCACTTGAAATATAGCACTCTTTCCGTCGAGTGGAACATAAACCTGAAGTCCCCTGTTCCCATTCCTTAGGAGCAAGCCAAAATCCAAGAGATTCCTCTATGACATTCCCTTTTCTCCAAAAAAAACTTTTATACCAACTTGTCTTCGAAATAGCAAAATTTCCTCTGCTGTCGATCGCTCGCCCGAACAGCGAACCATCCGTCAAGGTTGTCCTGTATTAGGCTTCGCAAAGGATGGAAAACTGACGAGTACAAGATATTATCATCGGCCAAGTTTTGGGATCAAGTTTGTGTAAAGCAATTGCCGGAGAAAAACAGATTTCCTGAATCAAGGAATACACCCTTTTATCTTGTGGTAGTTTCCTGGGCCAAGCAATAAGAATTTATTCGTGATGGATGTTTTGTGGGTAATGCACGCAATGCTAAGGTAGAAAGAAGTGTTAAAGGACAAGAGGGTAATTCTGTGGATTATAGAAGATAGCAGTGAACTCTTCAGGGTAGAAAATGACGAAAGATGTCAAAAATCCGCTGCCACAAATCATCTAAACTGGAAACTGATTGCACCATTACGTATTGGTGGGAAGGTCAAAAAAGTGAAGAATGAATCAAGACTTGACGAAATTGCACTGTATTGCAGAGGAACTGCAATCCCTGTGACAGCCTACGCATTTTTCTTATGAAAGCTGCCAAGATATCCATTGTAAAGGATCCACCAAACGGACTGATTACTATGCTTGACTGGTTTACCACATAACACACTAGTAAGTTGCGTGATTCCATTCAAACATCCGTCACTTCCGGATTCCGACTTTCTTTAATGTGCTTTATGTGTTGTTCTCAAGACCAAGTGCCTCCTCTAAAGGTGAATGAATGATTGCCTAGCTTTTTCTGCTATAAAAAGTGTATGGTATTGGAAATCTTGCATTCAATTATTATTATTAGGTATTCTACCGGTATAGATAGGTTTTGTTGAATGCCGGAGAATCCGCTCCCGGTCCTTTACACATTCCGGGTCCTATCCCCCTCTAATATATCCTTTTTCACCTTTGCATAAGCTCTGCCCTTCTTCATTCCATCCATGAAATGTAGTCTCTTTCTTTCCCTTCCCGCTTGCCCAACATCCTTCCCTCTATCACACTCTTCAGCAACCCATCACCCTTTATTACACCCTTCAGC
Source organism: Ceriagrion tenellum (assembly GCA_963169105.1). Taxonomy (NCBI): domain Eukaryota; kingdom Metazoa; phylum Arthropoda; class Insecta; order Odonata; family Coenagrionidae; genus Ceriagrion; species Ceriagrion tenellum. Next base: position 118,663,049 of record OY720637.1, read on the forward strand.
CATCTACCCTGCATTTCCTGGATTTCATTCAAAAGATTCCTTTCCTCGCCCACCATCTCCAGCACTTCCTCGTTAGTCTTACTTTCCGTCCATCTAACCTTCTCCATTCTTCTCCACATCTCAAATTCCTGCAGCCTATTATCGTCCTCCTTTCTCAGGGTCCACGTTTCTGCCCCATACAACGCTATGCTCCATATCAAACTCTTCACCAGCCTCTTCGTCACATCCTTACCCAGTGTCCCCGTCATCAGCTCTCTTTTATTACTAAATGCCTCCTTAGCTAGCTCCAAATCTAAAGCATCTACCAAAGCTTGTAGTCTCTTTGAAGATCCACTAACCAATGCCTGATCGTCGCGAATCTAATCGATTTTATATGATTTCCTCCCACTTTCACTCCAACCTCAAGTTCTTCCCATGCCTGGCTTACCATTTCCTCAGCATAAATGTTGAAAAGCAACGGCGACAACGGACACCCTTGTCTTGCCCCGCGACCTAGAGTTGCCCACCCTGATTCACCATCAGCCACCCTCACCTGCGCCCTTTGCGTCATATATAATTTTCGAATTAATCTCCTGTCTCGCCAATCTATTCCCATTTCCTCTAGTATCTCAGTTAGTTTATTCCAATTTACTCTGTCGAAAGCCTTTTCAAAATCAATAAAGCACGCGAAAACGTCCTGATTATACGCTATGTTTCTTTCTATAAGTGTTCTCATCACCGCTATCGCATCCCGAGTTGACCTTACCTTCCTGAACCCAAACTGGTCATCGCCCAAGCTGTTTTTGGCCTTAATCTCCAACCTTCTATTGATAATTCAAAGTAAAACTTTGGCTGCGTGTGAAATTAAACTAATTATTCTGTAGTCCTCGCATTCTGATGCATTCTTCTTTTTCGGGATAGGAATCAATACTGTTTTGACGAAGTCCTCTGGCCATACTACTTCTCCGTAGATTCTGCATATGAGTTCGAAAAAAGCTTGCCTACCTTTTCTTCGTAGACTCTTTAGCAATCCTGAGGGTATGTTATCTACTCCTGCAGCTTTTCTTGCCTCCATCTCTTTAAATGTTTTCTCTATTTCACTGTCGAGAATTGTTGGCCCGAGGTTATCTTCATATAGGTTTTCTTCATCCTCTACATCTAAACTAGTTGGTCTACTATCGTTGTCATATAGCTCCTCCACGTATTCTAGCCATCTTTCTAGGATATCTTCCTGCTCGGTTAACACTCTACCTCTCGTGTCCTTAATATTTGGTTCCGTTTGCCCTCTCTTACCTCCCGATAGAAATTTTACCCTAGCGTATACCGCACCCACTTCCCCTTCCTGTTGCAGTTTCTCCATGTCCTCGCATTACCTTCTCCACCAATTTTCCTTCGCCCGATTGGTTATTCGCTGTGGTTCATTATTTAGCTCCTTGTATTTCGCCCTACCCTGGTAGGTGTCGACATTTTTCCAATTCCTTCTCTCCTCCATTTTCCTAATCATTTCTTCTGTAACCCACTGCTTCTTTACCCTCGTCAATTCCGCTGTTTCTATTGTTTTCTCAGCCGCTCTTACAATGCTTGTTTTTATATTCCCCCACTTTACTCGATTGTTCCTGCTTCTTTGGCTTCTCCTATGTTCTCATCCACTATCTCTTGGTATTCCCTCTTTTTCTCCCCCTTCAACGCTTCCATGTTCCATCTCTTCATGCTCCTACTTTTATTTAGCTTTTTGAATCTAACATTCATCATCACTAAATTATGATCCGAGTCTGCATCAGCCCCCGGATAACTCCGCGATTTCTTCACACTGTTCCTAAATCATTGTCTAACCATGATATATTCAATTTGGTATCTCCCAGTGTCTCCTGGAATTTTCCACGTGTATCTACTCCTGTGATGGTGTTTAAACCAAGTGTTTGTAACTATTAATTTATTTCTCCTACAAAATTCAACTGCGTTCTCTCCGCGATCATTTCTCGTTCCTAATCCAAACCCTCCCACTTCATACCCATCTCTCCCTTCCCCTACTACTGCGTTCCAGTCGCCCATTACTATTAGATTTTTCTTGCCCGGCACTTCTCTGATTATCACCTCTATCTGTTCATGCACCTCATCCACCTCTTCCTCCCTATGATTGCTTGTAAGCATGTACACCTGGACCATTACGAAAGTTTTAGGGCGTGCTTTTATTTCTACCACTAGTATCCTGTCGCTCACCTGTTCAATATTTGCTACCCTCCCCAATTTTGCGTTCAATAATATGGCTACCCCGCGTTGACTCTCTACCCCACCACTATAGATTACCGTTAACAATCACTCCAGTAGTCCCCGCTGTCCTTCCATCTCACCTTGCACAGCCCCAAGGCATCCATTTTCCCTCTATCCATTTCCCGTTTAATGTTTTCCAGCTTCCCAGCCCTCATCATTGTCCTATCGTTCCAAGTTCCTATTTTTATCGGTACCTTCCTTTTCTTCTTATCTTCCTTGGTCCTTGTATCCTGTGATGACTGTGTTGTTCAAGGATTTCTTGTGATGACGACCTCGGGGGCCATGCCTCCCCCGATGCCGGGCCCGACACTCGCCCCGTGCGGGTGTCACCCGCCCATTGGGCGGCGTCCCGTAGTTGCCAGGATTCAATTCTCTTTGTGCGACATTCATATTTCTGGGTAGTATAATAGTCGAGAGGGGACTCCCACCCCCGCTTCTCTACAGTGTGTTTCACGTGACACTATCACGGGACTACCTTTCGTCTGGCTCCTACCCTGCGACCTATCTGGCATGGGTGGCCGCCGGTCCAGCTCTAGGGGTCATTGGAACGAGCAAGCCCTTCCTCCTCGTCAAGGTTGTAGTCCCCGGAAAGAGTTGTATTCAATAAGAGCTTAATTTTAAATGAGATTTAATCGTAATGATTTTTTTTGTTTTAGTGCTTGACGAACTATAAACCTGGCACATGAATAAAATATTAAGCAAATATATCTTCACTCATTACATCTAGGGAGCGATCGCGTGGATTGCAACACTCCATCTACTTCTTAACCCATGCATAGAGGTCTCTTGAGTGTTCCACCGGTTAGCAGCTCCATATCTCTCGATGTTTTTAAGAACGACGTGATGATAAACAAGTCGTTCGAATTGTCAGAAAGCATGGAGATTCTCATCCGGTGGAATACAAGATAGATCTTTACCTGCCAGATACGCCAGGAAAGTCTAAAATATTTCCGTCACCCCTACACCTAACTACTCTCCCATTTACCCTGCACCGCCTGTTCTTCCTTCCCTTTCCGATGACGTTGTTTGTTTAGCAATGGAATCTTTCGAGTTCAGTTTATTCGGGTTTTTCCCGCGTTGATTCATATTATTGGACAACAATTACGCTAACATTCCAGCTAGCGTCGTCAGGTTCTGAATGAGCTGCAGAGATTCTTGTTCCTCTATATATACCTAACGCTTGAGCTAGTCAGGCGCACGTTGCACAGTGGGGCGGAATCCGAAAAACATGGCCAAGATTCGGAAATATTCCTGTTTCAGCCTAAAATTTGGTGCACATAGGTTTTAAAAGTCGTAGTAGACGTCAACATTTTGGATATCATAATATCTGAAACGGTAGGGCGAAGCCGATCATTGGTGTGTTAATTGCATTCGTTTCCATGGTCTTAGAATGTTTACCAGGTTTACATCCGCGCTTAATATGAACTCTCGATCCGTCTTTTCAGCACCGAATTATACATACATGTGCGTATTATTTTCCCAGTTAAATTTAGTATTAGGAATATCAAATACTAGCCTATCAAAAAAATATAAATTTACATAGGCATTGCGCTAGCGATTACACGGACCTAGATATAAATGACGAGTGCATTTCCTGCAGACTTAGCTACAAAAATTCGATTTTTTACACACTCTATGCAGCTCTTCTTCAGTAGATTTTTAAAAACATTGAAAGCTAATATTTTATTTTATAATATGCTTCGAATATCGCGACACGAACTCGTTAGAAATTATAAATTTTCAGTGCATAATTAATCTTTAACTTTAAAAACGTTTACAAAGTCTTATGATCATTAATTGATTATTATTATGCTTTACATGATTAAATAAAAATTTAAACAAAGTATTTTCAAATAAAACTTACTTTCATGGTTTGATTTTTTATTCCGGAATCGAAATCGGTTAAATCAGAGTGCTGTGAAAGCCGTTTGATTTACTCGGTGAAATTCGGGCTCTGCGTCTGTAGCACGAGTGCTCCGCTCGCCTTTCACTTCCACACTGATTTTTGCGCGAAGTTGCATACTTGTCTACCAGTTTAATGAATCATTTTTCATTATTAGGCTCAAGCAACCCTGCCTATTCTTTCAAATACTGAAATTCGAACATTTATTTCTGTACTTTTGTCCGCCTAGAGGGGGGTTCGGACCCACTGTGCGTTGATTGTCCGGCTGGACCTTTGAATTTAATTGTTGGAAAAGACGTTTGAACATTGAGGAGAGAGGATAGCCGTCTACCTTGTTGAAATTTTCTGTGATTTTGGCAATTTCAATCGCCTCTCGTATTAGCCGATGGAAATATTCGTTTTCCCTGGCGATTGTTGCCCCTTAATATGAATCAACGTGGGAAATGTCCGAACAAACTAAACGCAACAAATCACCGAGGAAGCCTCCGTATCAATGGACTCTTTCACCAACCGTGCACTGTACTCCTTGAGGTCATAATTCCACCTCTAATGCTCCATTCCATCCATATGCCATGCTCTCTCTAACCCCGTCTCTCACTTTCACTCTCCCTCGCCTGCATCTATCACCACGTTTACCAATCGATCTCATGGATTGGACAGTCTGTGCTCGGTATGGTAAACAGAACGCGTTGACGAGAAGAGAAGATCAGAGAAGCGTGCAGTCGAGTCATCACGCTTTCCCAACCTGTTAGAGATTTAAGATCCATCTCAAGGCGATCGAAGGAGATCGGATGGCGGCGATTTTCGTTTTTCCTTTAGACGAAGGAGAAAAAATTATGAACAGTTTCATACACAGCGTTGTTTGATTCCTGAAGGATTACGTAAAAATATACAATAATGACTATAATCTACATCTTCATCTATATAATTCCATGCGAGCCGCCGCATGGGCATATGGCAGGGGGTGTTAGGTCACCAGCCGTGTAAAGATGTCAGTTTTTGGGAGATGAAATGGTGGCATGTATTATGGAAGCGTATTTAGTGGAGCTTAATTTTTATTGTAGTCGCTTATTGTTCACGGAAAGAACAAGTTTTTGTACCCATCTGTTCGGCAGTGTATCTCTCTTATTTTTTTCGCATCTGTCGGACCTAGAGATGTAGTGAGGAGTCATAATAATATTTTGTGTCGCTCTGAAAAATATCAGTTCTGAAAATATCAAGCCCTAGTACATTACATGCCTTGTTTATTACCTACTCATGAGCCACTGTAATTAACCTCGCTGATCATTGGAGCTTTCCCATTCAAGGTGTAGACGTTGGCGCAGATCGGTGTACATTCGTGCACATATGCGCTTGCATGAGGTAAAATGGAATTCGTTCACAATGGCATACTTGCCAGACATGCTGTCAATCAGTAAACGCGTCCAATGCAATATGAGGAAGGTAGTGACGCGATGGAATACATAATAGAAATCATTGTGTAATAATTTTTGGATAGTGAAAATAATCATTTACTTTTAATTTCTCAACCAGCCATATCGGTTTATTTGAGCAACGCATTATCTTGGACGTACTTCAGTGGAAGCTTCTAGAAGCGGCCGATTTTAAAAATAGTTATCCATTTTTTAAATTTGAAAACGAACCTAATCTTTCATCTTCTATGTCCACAAATTTCCCTGCGAGTCACATCAAGGGTTGTGGCATGAATAATACCACTGGGAGCAGGGAGATATCACAGAGTACTTGAAATACAAGCAATATCCATTTGAATGGCTTAAAGGTTTGCCAACCAAAAACAGCTATCTTGGATATGATAACGGCGTTTTTTGTGTTATGCGCATTAATTCTTACCTAGATCTATTTTGAGGTACGCTACCTAGTGCGCGGGGTCTGGAACGAATGGAAAGTAAGTGTAGTGTTGTAGTGGTGCGAGGTGATTAGCATACTAGAGCGAGTGGAAAGATCCCATCGTCCATGCGGGTTTCAAATAATGAGAGCGATTGTTTGTCAGAATTTACATTTTTGGCCCGTGCTGGTAAGGAAGGTGGTCTGACAAATCCGACTGAATTTGACGAGTGTCCGTCTCCCTTACGTATTTATGATGGCTTCAAGGGGGCTCTGCTATGGCTATGTAAGTCAAAGCAAATATTAAATTAAACATTTATGCACATACTGTTTTAAAAATCCTGTTTACTCTGATTGAATGTGTTGCCTATTGAATTTCAAAATTAAGGAAAAAAATATATAATTATATGCTGTTTATTTCTCTCTTACCTATATCCCAATCACCACATTTGTCCAGCCATAGCAACTGATTTCTGCGCCATTTGTTTGCAACTACCGCATTCTGACTTCATTTACGTCAAAATATCGCTAAGTACTTTTAAAAGTGAGTGAAAATTTTCTTATAATTAAACGCCTTTGAATTGCCCAAGGCTTTTCGCTTCCTATTAACAGTTTTTATTGCAAGGCTATTTTATTATTTAGTTTTCTGTTCTGATCTGAACAATCTGTAGAATATTCCATGTTGAAATTATCACATTCTAGGGTAAGTTACTGTGGAAATACCCTAATAATACTATTTTTTAAATTTCAGCTTGTAAAAATTGCTTCGAAAGTGTTCCATTCAAGCTTAAAGAATTTATAGAATAAGTGGCCAAGAGGCCTAAGCCACATTAAAGGAAGAAGTTGTTCAGACTTGCTGGATACATGATGCCACAGAAGGATTCCAAAGCGTGCGCTTTCGCTTCTGTGTGCGCTTGCGGGAGACTCCATAAATATCAGGGCGCGATGGCTAGTCAAAGTGTCCTCAAAATTCGTCAAAAGAGGGAACGCTTCTCTGCGCCCCACTTTTCGGCTTTAACCTCGCGGCCGTTGGCGTTTTGCGCACACTTTGCACTCCTGTGGCATCATGTGACCGGAAATCCTGACCAACTTGCTCCTTTAAAGCCCTCAAAAATACACGGGTTTGGAGGACGTCTCGATAGCTTAATTGGCTAAAGCGGGCACGTCTAGCAGGCGTTCCCTGGGCTGCATGTAGCCCTGTTCAAGGAAGCACTCCTCTGACCTACGGCACTTCGGATACAAAAGCCGGCCAAATTTATTTTCGACATTTGAACGGCTGAGTTATAATGTATTTGTTGCTTTTGTATACACGTTGATGTTGTCATTTAAAATTTCACTTTTTTTTTGGTCAGCTGCTTCCTTACTTAGCATTCTTTGATATGGGTAGTTACTAAACCGTTTCTTGGGATATATTGTTTCTAAGTTTACGTAATGACAATATTTTTCAGATTTAGTGGATTACTTCAGTTAAATGTCGTATATGGCCCCGATGATAACATATAAGTCATCCATTTCGTCCTTTTTGGACCCTCAAATTGAAATTCCTGGGCTAAAGCACATGGGTCGCTTACTAAGGACCTAGATGCGTTTCCCGATCAAAGCATATGATTTTTCTACTGTGGAATTACGCACTCAGGTGATCTTCATCTATATTTACCCAGCAAGTCACCAAAATGTTTTGTAGCAGTAAGACAGTTATCACCAACATGCAGTAAAATATAACCCAAATAAGTTTAATCAAAGCACCACCAATAATACATTAGCAAGAAGCTACAGGAAATTGGGAAATTTTCACCTCGTCAAGTTATTCTACCAATGCTACAGAAACAATTGGTACTAATATATTTTGCTAAACACCTGTAATCACAGATACTAGAGCAAACGTGATCATGCCAAACGTGATGTTAGAGCTGCGTTGCAGAATATGTGGCTGACAATACGGACCATATTAACTAATTAGCAACACAACCTATCTAATAATCTAATTTAAAGTCAAATTGGCGCCACTTACGGTCTCTCATCGATCGTAGGATCGATGAGAGACCATAAGATCGATGAGACTTACGGTCTCTCGTCGTCTGTTCAGCAGTCTATTACCTTATTTTTTCTCATGATCAGCTCTACTGTAGTAAAATGAGATTCATAAATTATTAACTTCGTCGAAAGATAAATCGGTTTGGCGATATTTGAAAGTGATCTAAGTTCACAATAGAGGTTTCTGATTGGTCTCAGATCGATTGGTAAACGTAGGACATGCTGCATCGCACCCAGGGTAGTAAAATCCTTGTGTCAATCGTACGAGAGGAGGAGGGCGCCCCGAAGCACGAGGGTGGACTACATAGAGACGTGCAGGTCGATATCGCTGGATGGATGCACTGTGTTTGCTGGGGTCTAGAGGCGGACGGACGCCGAGGCGACGGTTTGTTGGGTGATGGCTGTTTGGTAGGAAAACAGCGACTCACATCTGTGGGGGATCGTTTTCGTAAATGGAGAACATTTCGAACATGTGGGAAACGAGCCAAAATAAATTTTCTTTGGCGTGTGTAATAGTTTATTTAGACTTCTACTTGTGGAGGCATTTTCAATTTTTGTTTGATTTTCTATTCGTAAGAGGGGTAAATTAACAAAACTGAAGCCAATTTCGCTTTCTCATGATAGATTTTTGATATAACAACGCAGCAAAGTACCATATTTTTGATATAATATTCCATTTTACCCGCTCTTAATTTCATTGATGCAAGGTTTACTGTTCGTCAGGTAAAATCCGTTATAAAATATAAACTTAAATTGGAATTCAACGAAAATTAATATTGGATTAAAAATTCTGTAGTGCGCTCAATCTACTATAAGTCTTTGTTTATGCTTTTTCGTAGTTTTACTATAACAGAAATAATTGGCATTTGATGGAAATTTGTTTCAAAAATTAGAAATAGGTTAGAAATATACTCTTCTATGCTTGTATACATAATTAAGTATAATATTTACTACTAATTTTCAACCTTGAATACCGTAAATCGGCGATACATGTGTTGTTGATATAATATTATAGAAAAGTACTCACTAAAGTTAATTATTAATAAAAACGTACTGAACTTCTACAAATGGGAGAAACAGTAATTGTATTGCTTTCTTATGTTTTCATTCGCCAGATAATGGTCCACAACCATCCAGACATTAATGCGAAGCATTGTATTTGATTTATAGTGCCAAAAATGGAATGGCAAATTTTCTTCCAGAAAAATGTTTCACATTATCCTGACCATTTACGCAAATCGTTCCTAAGTTATTTCTAAATGACTCGAGCTTCACTTGAACAAGATGGAATTGTTGCCTTAAGTTGATGAATGAACAAAACGAACGAATAATGGATCCTACGAGCCTGTTGAGGGTAATGCACTGTGTAATTCAGAAGAACACCATTCATGTATTCACTTTAATTCCGAACGCTTTTATTTTCGTTTTTTAGATGGGGTTGGTTGGAGGAGCGCTAGGTTTATAAACCTCTCAACGAAGGGAGGCGGAAACAAAAAATTTGATTCATATAGCTGATCCACACCCGTTCATCATAAAGCTTTATTTTTCTCCTTCAATCACGAAATTTTCATCCGGTGCATGCGGGAAGTGAATTCTAGTGGAGAATTTTTCGATTTAGTCAGCATTAGGGATCAATGGTTTTCACAGGGCACTTAGCCTTCAAATGGCACACCAAATGCAAAGCGATCGGATCTGAATGGGGGATCCACGACAACAGTATCCGCTTATTCCACGGGGAGCGATGAATAATGAAAGGCAGCCTTCCGGTGAACGGCCGCGTGGCTTAAAGCATTGCGGTATCATGGACGGACTGCCCAGCTCCGCTTTTCGATATGACCGCACCGCTCACAACCCATGTCCTTCACCTCCCTTCACCATGACATCATCTGAAGAACCCACTTGTACGAAGGCCTATTCCGACCACTCAGGCCGTCACATATGCTCTGTAGACCTCGACGTTTAAGCCGACGAGTTTGTCATGCTTGGCTCGAGCGTCCGTCATCACGGGAAGGTTTGGGACCTCCTCAACATTTCCCAAGACTCGTTGACGTTCACTCCTTTCCATCCTTAGTGTTGCACGTAGGGGAAATCCGACTATCATTCGTCGTAATCGGATTTAGCAATTTGGTATATATTTAGCAATCGCCTGGTGCGTTGCGGTAAGATCCCTGTAAGTTGTTAGCTCGGTATTCAGGGAAATATGGCGGTCATGGAAAGTGAGTGGGTGAGGAAAATTGATATCAAAATGTTTTCCTTAGTGTTGTGTTGATCACCCTCTCTCCCTCTTTTGTGGCTGTGAATAGTTCTGAGAGGATTTCGACACTTGTCGAGACTTTTTCCGGGTCGGTCGTTAAGTGATCCTCTAAAATTTGCCTCATTAAATTGAAATGTCGCAAGTTTTTTATGATAAATAGGTACCTATCATCGCTTAGAGTCTGTAGGACTCCATTGCCAATTACGGCTATTGATATTAATTTTAAAAAATATTTTATGACCAGTGGCTAGGATAAAAATCTCCCCTCTGGCTCAGTGATGAGCATATCAATCATATCCTTGTATCGGCAAAGTGAATTTAATAAAAAGGCATTACTCAAAGTTAAAACTTTTGGTAAACTTATTAAGTAAATTATGTAAATTAGAAGTGGAAGTAAACTAAGTAAACTGCTATACTGACGTAAATCACTGCGCTTACGTTTTATTAATGCTTAGTTTTGACAATACAATGACTTAAACTTAATTAAATAACCACGTGAAAAGAAAAGATGCACACATTTGGTTGTTTGATATGATATCTTTTAATGTTATATTTCAAATATGATGTTTTTGTTACATATTGTCTCTGAATTTTCAGAAAATTATGATTCCAGACTTATCCCTGCTATATAGGCTAAAAAACTGTCGTTTGGAATAGAATTTTCCTCGCTAATGGAACAGCCTTAAATTAGAGTCGTAGGCTTAACTCCCAAAATAAATCGTTCACAAGAAGTATTCTAATAATCCGGCGATGACACACGTGTTCGTTATTTTTTTTATTTAACTCCATAAAAAATGGCAACCATTTAGGTTTCAAAAGATATTCCCTCGAGTTTCGTCCGGTAATACCTCCGTTTCTCTTCAAATGCTCCGGTCTTACCGTGGTGAGTTTTTGTCATCGTGGGAGATTTTACTTCCATAACTTTGATACCAGTCGTAGCGTTCGACCGAGCTTCCTCTGTTGTCGTTCGCTTTTGTGTATGGCCTTTCTGTCATTCACTCCGTTCAGAGGGTAGGGTAGAAATTCCCATGGAATTCTAAAGTATTGAGCTCGAGATGGCAGTGCGACTATCATTCCGTCAGAACAGTTGATTCATTCGCTTTCTTCTTTTGGATGATTTGGCAGTGAGCTGATCTTTACGTGTGAGCATCGAGCCGTGCGTTAGAGGTAGTAGGGAAAAATACTGTCGTCAATCGGAGTTTACCCTTTCAACTCCTTTTAAACGAAATATCCATGGTAAAGGAAAGCTGAGTACATTTAATGCTATCGCATTCAGCGGATTAAATTTTCCTGTAGTTTTATTTCATCAAAAATATGATTTTCTTTGGGAGGTAAAAACGTAACGTCTTATTTGCGCAAAACTTCAATCGTCTCGCAAAGCTTTCCATTTTCTTATAGAGGTAAATCGACAAAAATAACATGGGACAAGGCATATGACTCTTCCAAAGAGTCAACTTTGCTTGGTTTACCCAAGAAAAGTATTTTGGTCCATTAAAGACCCTTAGAAAAACGAAGAACATCATGAAGATCTTGGGTATAAACATTTCGATCATAATTACTGTTATTGTCGCTGAATAATAAACTAAATAAATAACGGAGATAATTAAGACCCTTAGAAATTACTTATCGAACAGAATTACTGTAGTTATCACTGAATAATAAACTGATGAAGATGGAAGATGGAAGTCATTAAAACTTTCTGGACTTTAACATGTGCAGGGAGCCTATCCTCCGATCACATTCTCTTTTTCCCTTTTCTTAGGATTGCTTGCGACGTTTTCTGCTGTTTTAAGTCTAGGGGAGGTGTCCTAATATTTACCGTGATCTATCGTCAACCATATACATAAATGAGAGCCAATTATGAACTGAGCGTGTGAGTAATAATAATGTATGGTAAAAGTAAAAGTTTTAATGTAAAAGGTCAAATTGTTTATAAAATAGGATATCAAGTAAAGATAAATATTTTAGCTACCACCTGGTCTTACATACAACTAGAAATAAAAATTTTGAGGGGCTACATTCTCACCTTATAAAATTTGTAATTCGTGTTTCCATAAATGTTTAGTCTAGGGCCCTATTGGTATGTTATAATAGGGTCACAGTAGGGGTAGCATAATTTTTGTGGCAGCATTGTGATTCAGATTCATCTTCATCATTTATTGAGCCGATGTAGTGCACATATTTTTTTGCATGGTTTTAAGTTATAAGGCAATCTTGTAATGTGATTCAATATATTATGAAAAATACCGAATATTTTCGATCATACTTAATCTATATTTTGCATTGTAACACATTTACGACTATAGACCCAAAGGAATTTTCAGTCTAAATTTCATGGCAGGGTTCTATCATCAGACGTCGCGTAATGTATCATAATTAATGTGTATATGATAAATATCTAAACCCTTAAATCTCTACAAATTATTTATTTCATATATATATATATATATATATATATATATATATATATATATATATATATATATATATATATATATATATATATATATATCTTTTTTTTGACATATTTTTTCAGTTTAATCTGTATATTAGTTTACTCTTTTGACGGGTATTCTGGCGTTATTACCATAAGGATAGCTGGGTTCTCTGAGACGTATTTCTCGAGTTCGGTAGTCCGAGAGAAGAAGTATTCTTAAATTCATCTTTGAAGTCTGGAGAGGTCCAAAAGGAGGAGAGGCAAAGGTAAAAATCCTTCCCCGGGTCCATCCGTCTTCCCATCCCCGCAATTTTCCCAGAGTTTCCATCGGTCTCCTCCTGTTTCATCCCACCCTTCCCCGTTTTCCCTCTTCACTCACACTAGAACCCTCATCTATCTTCTCCACCCAATTTTTTTCGGTCACCTCTCTCGATCACCGTCCAATCCCCCCCCCCACGAGACCTATTTCGCTCTCACTTCCCTTCATCCCGCCGCCTATTTGGTGGCAGGGACTGTAATTAATGACGCCCTCTGCCACTGAGTCTCTCCAGCCCTCTTGACTCCGTCTGCGGAACTGCGAGATGATTTTCTTCGTGGCTGGTGCTCCTGAGTGTGGTGTGTTGGTCTCTATCTCTATCCTTTGGCCCTTCTTTCGGTCTCTGCGCTATGACGGTTGCATTTTCGGATGCGTTTCACCGTGTCTGAGGAGTGAAAAGGGATTTCCACACAACAACCGCTAGGGCGGGGTGGTTTCATTGTGCCGTAAGAAAACTTTGCTTGTACTATAGTGGTTTAGCATTAGAATGCCCGAACTTACACACCCCATCGAATGCCCGTGGAGCGTCATTTCGGTTCCATCTGCAATAAAATTATTTTTCCGGTGGAAAAGGACTGCGATCTGACTTAAAGCATTTTTTGCACACGTGTTTTTTCCAATGTTACCGTACTCTGTTACCAGCCGTTTCAGACAAGTGAAATGATTTGTAACCCTATAACTTGCCAAATCGACTATTTTCTTGTTTGCTAGCCATTTTCTTCAGGCCATCGTCGGAATATAAGATTAACCCACCCAAATGGTGAGCCGTCGGCTACTTAAACTATAGGAGAATTTGGAGAAGCATAACTACCTGCTTGGCAGACTGATTATCCTCCAATAAACAATCCGATTTCCACCCCTCTCATCATTGTTGCCCATCGTACAGCGTTTCACCCCACGACAGCGAGCCGTGATGGAATCAATTTAGGTGGACGGAGGGCAATGAAGATAGAGTGAGAATGAAACAGTTAGGTGACTTCTGAATTATGAGCATTCCTTGGAAATACTCCTCCACGAGATAAATGGCAATTTATAGCTCTTTGTGGTAGCAATCGCCGTCATTCAAACTATATGTATGACGAAGTCAATTTAACGTCTCTGGAGTGCTCTAGGTAAATCTGCAACGCGTTGAAAGTTGTCTCTTCTTTTTGCGGAGCATCATAACGGAATTAAGGAAAAATCACGAGGGAAAATGGAGTAGACATTGAAGCTAAAATAAAAACAGCTACATATTTTCATAGCGTAGTCCAAATGACGCCTGCGGGCATTCTTATGTTAAGCTATGTTTTCGGAAACAATGGGCATAAAAGATTTAACCCGGGAAGAAGGATGATTTCTTCGCTAAAAATATAGGGGACTTGAAAAATTTGTCTAGAAAAATTTTCAAAATGTATTCGGGATCTCCGCTGAAATGGAGCTCATCAGCATCTAATAAGGGTTTGCTCATTGAGGCATGTTTAATGACTCTGGGTGTCAATAACATTACCCGAACGGAAATTCCTTAAATGTCGTCATGGTGTCAATACGACGTCCTATTAGCATGAATTTTAATTTAAGAAATAAAAACAAGTTACTTAAGGACAGGTGAGGTGAATGGAAAGGCTGGTAGAGGACAGTAATTTGCTTTGTTGCACAAACACACGGATTTAGATGGATCAGTGGGTGGTCGCTTTGTCGTAGTTGTGGAGTGTTCTACTCGGCTGTTATAAAATGAATGACAAACTTTGCTGTAATCCATAGAATGTTCAATTTTTCGGTCAAAATGTAATAATAGAAAGCAAATTGAGATTTTTAACTCTCCAGCACGTTCTGTAACATCCAGACGAGAGCTGGAGTGCACTAGAAACTCGATTTTGCAAGTGTTTCTGAAATCAGTTGACAAAAGAAACCTTCCTGGTTGAGGATTGTCTTTAACTGACAATAATTTCGAAATGGGTAAACCAGTCATTGCATTGTAGTCAAGCATTATCTTTGTTTACCTCATTCAAATGCTCTAAGCCAGTGGTTCCTCAAGTGGGCGCCACCGCCCCCTGGAGGGCGGTTCTCTCATCGTAGGGGGCTTCAAGGGTCACTGGAGGCTGGGCCATCACCAAATATACATGTCCGGGGATGAGTAAACTATCTCTCAGTTGGATTTAAAATTAAAAATAGTTTAATAACATTTGTTTTAGCTTTATTTTTATAAACATCTTTCTTTTTTCATGTACTTTAAGGCTTAGTGTCGGGGGTGCTGGGTAAAGGTTTGTGGAACAAGGGGGCGGTGGCTCGAAAAAGTTTGGGAAACACTGCTAAGGTATCCGTAAAAGATCTAAATACACACCCATAATACATGTCACTATTACACCTCCCAAAAACTTACATCTTTACATGGCTGGTGACCTACCACCCCCTACCACACGCCCATGCGGCGGCTCGCGGGGTAGTATGTAGACGTATAAGATTTTAAAGTTTCCCAGGTAATTTTTCGTTTTAACGTTGTATCTGAAACTCGGGCATAGCGTAAATCGGCTCGGAAAAGTACCTTCCATTTATTCAGTTAAATCACAGAAACTAAACAAAATATTAACGAACGAATAACATGGTTAATTGGGAAGTAATGAAGAATGCACCGCGGCCAATCAGATATATCCGTTACCTTACCATAAAGACTGTGGGTTATTTTTTTTACAGACCTCGTATTATTATGGTAATTTTAAAACTTTATGTACCCAATAATTGTGAAGGGAAAATTTGGCTAAGCATGTTGGTATTTGTAACTGGGATCATGTACTATTAATTACTGAAGTGGGTGATACGTTATGATCACAGTAATGAATTGATTATGGGGTAATCAGCATCTCAGTTGTGCTTTTAAAGCTATTATCGTTTAATACCATGAAAAAATAAGTATGTAACGAATTTTTTAAGTTCTTCTTTTATTGATGCTTTCAAGAATATTTGGATTTTCCTCGCAGATTGGCTATATGGACTAGGATGTTAAATGAACGTATGAGCGCAGTTCTGAAGGCAATGAAATCCTTTTCAAGTATCTTCTGTTTCTCTTCTATCAGTAAGCATTTAGTTCAGTTTTTAGTTCAGGCTCATTTAAATATGACTCTAGTCATTTTGGCGTTAATCTTAACTAATTTTTGTCCCAGTAAAACTTTGAATTTAAGGAAAAATTTCTATTCCAATAGCCGTCACATCCTACAGTCTCGTCGTCGAAGTTATTCTGTGTATTGTAGTTTATTAATGTAAGGCGAGTTATAACATTGAACACCGAAAAATCAATCTGTAAAATGCTCACAGTTTACAATATTCTAAATCATTTCAGCCATTTTACATTTGAACACCATATTTCAAAGAATGAACACCTAGAAGTACTCTGGTGAAAATAATTTCATTGGGGTAATCAAACATGCCATTAAACTGATACTAGTTTTATTCATTCATTTATGTATTAAATCCGGTTTTTGCGAACTTTCATTGATCATGAAGATTTTATAAGGCATAGGAAAGTTATATTTTTTCCTAAATTTGCTCTAAAATAATTTTTTTGTTCTGTGTATTTCTTCATAAAGTAACTCAAATATCATGCGCTAAAGTAACTCAAATAAACTCGTAAGATAGGATGGGTGCACTCAAAGGGAAACAACATTGCTTCGGTATTTTTTCCCATATTTATTGTTTTGAACCTTGCATTAATTTAAAGAAGTGGTTATTTGGTTAATGGTTGTTTACCACATCATAAAACCAATTAATATTAAATGCGGGATATAATACTGAATGTAAGTTATCAATGGGATTAGAGCACTTGAGTTTTGTCAATTGTTGTTCCGATAAATCTGGTAATTTAATCTGTTGAAGTGACTTCAGCCCATGCTTTTGTGGATGACCTTTCATATAGTAAATGCACTTAATTAATTACGGGAGGAGAAACTTTATTTAGTAATTAAACGACTTATTACAATTTGATCTCCCAAAACAGGTGTTAATGATTGTGTTATTTTGCCAGGAAGACAAAACATTATTAATGGGATTAAAAGATGATGATTCTTTGATTTACAGTAATTAAATTATCCAATAATCTCAATTACTGTGGAGCATAGTGTGCTGAAGTTTTTTTCGTGGTTATTACCGTTTGATGAAAAGCCAGAAAGTTCCTTAAATAAAGACCAGGCATAACTATTTTGTGTTTTATGTTCTGAACTACTTTTATGTAGTTTGAGCAGAAAATCAGGATTTTAGCTATTGGCGTTTTTTTCCCTCCAGAAACTCGTTGTCTCAGTCATGCACGTGAGCACGGAGTCTGGTCGGAAAAAATGTTATCTCACCCTACCTTGTCGTGATGTGGCGTAAAGAGAGACTGCAGTTTTAGCCGCAAAGCAGGTACACGTGCATCCCGGAAGAATGGCTTGACGAGGCCAAGAATGACCTGATTCTTCTGAGTGGCGACGTGACACGAAGATGCGAGAGCATTTTTAATCCAAGGAATTTTTTCTCCTCGTTTCTTTTCGTACTTCGCGACGTTTTTCCAACGCGTTAAGCTGAGTCCAGCGCTGATGACTCCAAGAAGAGGAGCTCAAAGGAATTCTATGAATCTGCAGGAAGTATCGTGACCGTGCACGAACCGAGTAACAGAGTTGTCAAGTCAAGGAATTTGTGAGATCAATGGCATGTTTCGCAGTGGGATATCACAGCGGTGGTTCCCTTAAATATCTAGGTTTTATTTTTTTTATAGTAGATGAGAATATTAAAGTGCTAGATGGAGGTGAGGCTGGAATGTCTAATGGAAAATACAAATTTGGACGCTTTAGAATGGAAAGGGATGGCATTACTTGTAGGAGAATGTTGCCGTAGTTACACATATAAGAAGAGCTTTAGCGTTTCGTTTGTATTTCAAATTATAGATGCGTTCAGAAATTCATTTCTGGGTGATGAAAATATAGGTACTCAATAATAATTGCACTTTACGTTTAACTCATTGGTCATGTACACAAATTTTGGCCCATGTCTACCTTTATATTTATCTTTGACTAGTTTTCATTACACATTCATTTAGTCTTTTGTCATGGTGTAAACATTGTTGCAGATTTCTTTTTACCAAACGTGTTCCCAAAGATGAAGAAACCTAAATGGAAATAGAAAAATGGAAAGGAAAAGGAAATATTCCTAAAGATTTTGTTTCCTAAGTACGCTTGTATTTCGTTGTAAACATTCCACCAATTTCGGCGATAGCGCATCTGATTATGTCATTTATGCGACTGTTTACTATTTATCAATGGTGTAAGAATTTTTATGCTTATTTCACCATTGATCATATTAAGTATGTATGATTGTAGTGCCACTCATGAGAAATTGAAGAGTCGTATTAGAGGTGAAGTAACCTTGCACATTAACTATTTAATACAATTCTCATCAAAATAGGCATGTAATAACATTATGACTGAATAAGACGGTTATTTCATGCCTGTAGTGGAGTCACCTTCTGTCATACACTCTTGAATTTCCTTTCTGGTCACGTGTAATAGGATGTATGACGTTAAACTCATTTATTTTTATTGATTTATAGTTACTTCTCTTCACCAAATGAGAATATCTGTCGCTATAGTACACGTGTGGAGGAGTGTTTGCGATAGTTTACTAGTATGACATCCTCACTCACGCTTGGTGGTAGAGTATTTGTATTTAATAAAATATAATTGTTTCTTATTAGCACTTAAGGTGGTTTCCTAAGTACGTTTGTATCTCGTGTAATCATGTAGTATTTGTTATTCTCGGCTGCAGTCGTAACCTTACTAGTGTACTGCAGGTTTGCATCTTCACTAATGGTACCATTCTCAAAATTTCTGCTTTGGCCAAGCATTTTTCTCCAGACTGTTTTGTGACCAGCGTATATAAAGAAATGGAAATATATATGAAAAATCTGTGGGACTTGAGCTTGTATTGCTTGACTTGACCTTGCTTTAAGACTAATAGTACATTACTAGACTAGAATAATCTCGCGCCACATACCCTGAGGGTGGCTTCCACGGTACTTCGAGATGTGGGAGGAGTTTTTCTGTCAATGAGTCCCATTTTTCCCGGTTTCAAAATCTCTCACTACTACGGTCAGCGTAGTCTTATTATTCTATTTAATACTATAACGTATAGGAGAAAGGGGATTTATGACACTTCCTGGGAAAAACCTGCTTCGTTGTTGGCTACAATAGACGTGGTACCATTCATAACCACCCCTTATCCTCGACCCTTAAAAGGATAATTCTTACGCTTGGAAACTGAATAGTTCTGTGGAATATCCCCCAGATGGCGACACTCGCACCAGATCGAGTTGTATCAGCATCCGGAGCCTCTCACTCCAGAAACACTCTTGCATCAATACAACAGTCACTTGCAAGTTGTTGCCAAGTTTCCAGCACGTAAGTGCAGGCAGCGCTTACCGAAGGCCTGCAAGGGAAGGCTTAACTATTTTCATCTCCACCCGAGCATATCATTGCCGAAAACCTTTCAGGTGGCTTTTCGGAAAGTCCAATTACATGTTACCTATCGACTATCACGGCTTTTACATAGCATTCTGATAGAAGAAGAATTGCTACATCTTCCTTCTTTAAATGTTTTGTAATACGGTAATCAGTTTTTGTAAATATATACGTAATATCTTGTTGATAGTCCGGTGGCTAAATTATACACCAAAACTATCATATATAAGATACAGGTTTCCCTTAACAGAGGTCAATTACTTATATTTTGAAAGTTTCAAGTTGATGACATAGGTTTTAATCGATTAATTGGGTCTGGAAATTGTAACAAATTCCACCGGTCGAGCGGGTGAGATGCGTTGCTTTAAAGACCAATTCATAGAGCATATATTAGTTTTATCTTTTCCTTAGGACTCTTACTCCTAGAGCAATTTACTTGGGAATAACATGCTGTTTAAACTTTTAGGCGACAAATTGTGAAAACGAAAATATCGAAATATTATCTCAAAATAGAAAATTGCTTTATGAAGTGTATTTAACCAGGTGAAGTTTATCCTCTGTAGAAATTTAAAAAGTAACCCTGTGTTTTGTGATAATTTTATCGATCAGTATATCATACCTGCAGTGAATTTACCCCGTGCCACACACCATGGAGGTGTCTTGGAAGGTACGTACATCGTAGATGTAATATGGCTCACGTTGTTACTTCAATCTCAATCGAACACGATGAAAAAGCCGTCACGTGGGTGGCGTCAAGTGAATGGAATCAGTGTACAGCACGGTGTCTCCCTCCCGCTGGGAATGGTGAAGGGATGACCGGACGGAGCGATGACACGTAACACGGCGGAGAATCGGTTTAAGGGGTTGGTGAGGGGTGGTCTGGAGGTTGTTTAGGCATGACATGGGAGAAGGAAAGGGGGCGTGGTTCCCTTAAGGTATATATAAGAGAGTCGTTGAAGCGTTGTAGCGTGCGATGGAGGACGGCTGGTAGCTGTAAGATGGGCAGGCGGTGAATTGTTTACTGCTGGGAGAAAGCATTCGGATGACGGCGCATTTTATTCCTCCATTGGTGCACGTATTGGGGGTGGGGAGTGTTGAAGCTTCAGGGCTTTGGGTAGAAGAGAGGGCGAGGTTGGACAGAATCGGTGTGCGTGGTCTGAAGGAGTTTTCCCTTCGATACACCGTAGTCCCGCATGGCATTCTCCGGAGCGATATCACTGTGTAGCTATGTGTAAATCCCGTTGTGAATGAGGTGTCATTGTAGAAGGACGAAGCAGAGAATGGTTTCGCGCATGAAAAGGGGTTGATGTTTTCGAGGAAAGGAATTCTTCGAATCATTGAGGGTCGCTAGATTTCCATTAGTTTTCTGTCCACATGGAAGAATAGGGTCGTGTCCATGCGATAAAATGGTTTATACATAGCGACTGAGAGTTTTGGCGGATAAAATTTTGTGATGGGGTATCAGAGTATTTAAAAAGGAGCCTGAACGGTGCACATATGTAACAGTGTTGCCTAAAATATAAAAGGACCACAATTGGAGAGTCAGTGCGATATGGTGCGACTTTCTTTTATCAATTATAGTTATTGACAAAATAGTTTTAGTAACCAAATGGAAAAAAATTTAGGGTTCCGAATTCATTAGGAGTAAAATAAATAACAATCACGCTCTCAGTACTCAGTGTTTTATGTAGCTGTATCTACTTCTGCTTACATGTAGTACAATTTAAGCAACGTTTAAGAGTGCTCGGCTCGGAGTGATTCCACGCTTTGCGCGTAAAATTCGTCCCTGTTCAATTATTACACCCGGACGCTCTATTGTCCGCTAAGAGCGAACCGTTAAGCAATGAGCAGATAAACGCACGCCTGAGAAATAAACGAAGTCGACGTATGGCCAAGTATGGACCCTGAAGCTTGATGAAGCAACGGACGTTTGGCTAAGAGATGCAGGTCAGCGATGAGACACACGAAAGAGAATAATTAGAATTGGATAAAGGGTTTTTTTATGTTTAGGAGCCGACGGTCGTTACCCGTCCATTAGTTTTCTGTCCTCATGTGAGGTTGAGGCCGTGACCTCATGATATGTTTATTCTGTTCATTGGTGCTCTATAGCGGATGAATGAGCTTGGCCACCTACATCTAGGTCAAAGAAGTACCGCGCATGTCGGCCCCGGTGGCGGCGGGGTAAAGTCCTCGCCTGCTAACCCGAGGGTCGCGGGTTCGAGTCCCACCTGGGTAGATTATTCACTATCGAGGACATGGGAGGCTGTGTTCGTCATAGATATATTAAAGCACTTGTAATTGGAGAAAGCACTTGCAACTGTAAGTGTTCAAGAAGTTATTATTATTATTATGTCATTGCTAGGGTTAGTGACGCGGGGTGATTCCACACCAGGCATGCAGCACTCCAAAGTAGAACCTTGTCCTTGTCCAAAGTAAAACTTTGCACATTCCCCCGGTTGTCAGGTCAGGCCAAGTAGCAGTCAGGAAAACAATGCACGGTCAAGTTAGAAACTAGGAGAGTAACTCGTAGATAAGTATGATATCATGCAGCAGACTCTTAATGGCACACCTGGAGGTTAGTGCTTATAATCAGTGAATAATATGAAATAACGATGGAAAAACATTTTGCAGGAATACAAAGTCCACTGTATCGATTGAGAGTCGGAGTTTCGAAAACTAATCTTTCGCAAGCAGTATGACTCACCATTGTGCGTGGAAAAATGAATTTTTTTATCTCTCGGTTCTGCAGTCTATTGCAGCCTTAGTCTGCAGTCTTATGTTTGTCATCGATTTTTGCGGCATCGATTCTTTTACCCTTCTTACTTGAAACTCACGCCATTTAATTTTCTATGGCCGACTATCGCAGAACTGTTTTTCTGATAACTGCATTATTATAGGTATTTCATCTTTTGGGTTGAGAGTGAGAGGATTTTGAAAAAATAATTGAGTGCTAACATTTTGGGTTGAAACTCATAACTTGGTGACACTGTCCAGTATTTTGGGGTGTGCTCAAGGGTGATCAGTTAGATTCATCAACACAGTACCTAAAGTTTTATCGATTCCATTCGTGCTGAACCCTAATAGGAGACGCACCACTGCCTTCATACGACAAGTACGACAGAACAATTCCCTGAAAAACTCTCTCATTAGAGTTTTCCCCGGGCAACAGTTCGCGGACTACATTTCCTGTATGTTCTTTTACTTTAAAAAATCTGTTAACACCTACCATACCTCATTTTATGCGATTCGTCCATTGCTTATAAGGTTTTGGGGATACGAAGCGAGATCGTACCGTGGTAGGGCACGAAGTTTCTTACTCTGAATTTCTTAAGGTACATGAGGTTTAAATGGAGAGTTCTCACGATCTAGCGGTGCTCGTCGTGATACGGGACATCTCCGGGGAAAGACCTTCCGGATTCAACTTCCATCTCCCATTCACCAGTCCTTGCAGTGGCTGCTTGCGTGAGCGTGATACTTCTGTATCTGCAGTGAGTGAAGGAATGTTAAATGGAGTCTTGTCTAAATGAAACTTTTACTGTCATTCTCCATGGGTCTCCTTTCTCCCGCTTCATCACATCTCACTCCACCTTCACTTCTCTCTCTCCTCAGTAAACGAATTGAGATACGTATCCAAATATAATTCGGAAATATGTGTTGACCCTGTTTCTGCGTGTGAATAAATACCATGAACACCTTGGTGGCGTGGAATTTTAGACTTTTATGTCCATTACTACTCCATTGAGCGGTCTCTGAATCAAATTTAAACCTTTTATTGACTAATAGACCAATTTTAATGTGGAAATGCTATTAATGTCGTAGATTTCATTCACCATTTCATAACAAACCAGGAAGAACCTTCTTTTCATACCTGAACCCAACATTATTCACTTTTTATGCCTTTCCTAGCTCATCGCTCGCTCATTCCTTTGATCCAGTTGTTTAATCTTTTGGTTATTAATTTCCTCTTCACACACCTTTTAATGATTATTATGTATGCTCTATCGAGTAGTTCTAAAACTTATCACTGTTTTAGTTAACTTTTCATGGAATTGAATGCCTCTCCTTCTTGATTTACGTTATTTTCTTCAGTCGATGTTTTCAGTGAAAATTTTAACTCGAATTTTTTCTTTTTAATTTTTTTAATTAATTTTTAATTTTAACAGCGAATTGCAAGAAACCTCCTGTGTATAAATAAATGTCAAGTTTTGATGATTTTGGAAGGGGTAAATTCAAGATTTTGATTAATTTAATTTATTTATGCATATGCAATTCATAATCTCAAGATAAACTAGGAGTCCATCCTAGCATTTTGTGATGAGATTCGCTCTAAGATAATATTTTGCAGCTGTAATTACGTGGCTGCATTGGCCTAAGTGAAACCACTCACAGTCTTTCGTTACTTTATTGACTGACGAGTGATTCAAATTATTGTAAGAACATTAACAACAAATCATTGCTTATTATATGGTTGTCTTAATATTCTTTCACTTGAATGATTGAATTGCATTGCGCTTCAATTTAATGAATGACCTCTCCCAGAGTGAACGAAGTTATTTTTTGAAGGATTTTGGTTAAATGTTTAAGGTATAAATATTTGCGTATTTTGAAAAATACTTCTATCTTCGCTTCCATTTAATGAAAGACCTCTTCCAGAGTGAACGAAGTTTTTCGAAGGATTTTGGTTAAATGTTTAAGGTACAAATACTTGCGTATTTGGAAAAATACTTCTAAAACAATTAGTCACGAACACCAGAAATATACATATTGCAAATGTATATACGTTTATATCCAGTAGAACAGACCTTCAATTTTATATTAGCGCAGCGATAATCAAATATTGGGACAAAATTGATGAAGTATACAAGATGGTTACTAAACATCTTTCTGTTTCTACATATTACGGTAAATTTCACAATATTTAAATCAATTCGGGAGACCATACTAATTCTTCGACGTATTTTCCGCAGCATTTTTATGACTGTAGTGATTATTATTTTTGTGCCTCAGTCCGTTAATTGCGTGATTGTATGCTTTACATTTGAAGTTCTGGAGATTGCGTGAAATATAGTCGTGGCTTAAGACGTAGTTGGATAAATTGTGTAATGAGATGATAATTATATATTGTATGGTATGAATTGATAATTAAATACCGGTTTTAAGAAGTAAACTGGTCTTTCCCACTATTATCGTTTACTTTAAGTGTAAGTAAGAAAAGTAATTCGGCTAGAGTCGACGATGAAACAAAGAGTGACCTGAAAAATAGAAGATGTAAGAGGAAATCTTGGCTAACTAGCCGTGGTTGAAGTGGTAAATTTGCGAAGACAAGAGCATGTAAAATCGACTACGGTTTGTATTTCAACCACGTGGGATTTATGTGCTCCTCAAGATTTGCAGCGCCTTGTTACTAAAAAAAGTCTTTTCTTTAAGCGTCAATGTGTTGACTTTCGATGCTCCCGTAAGTTAATAAGTTGATCTTGGTGGATTCCGTTTCAGGAATCCAAAAACAGAATTAAGCCGTCTGGGAGGATCGGTGGGTGGATGTTTCAGGAAAACTGCTTCAGAGAGTAAGCAATCTTGAGAAATTTGCAATTTGAGGCCGTTGTTGAACTTTTGTTTGTTCTTCCTGCTGGTAAGCAAACGTTCGAAATTTGCTCGGATGATGGCGTTGTCGAGAACATCATCACAGCCTGAGGAGTCAACGGTTCTGTGTACCCGTTCCATAAAGTTTCCCCCTCCCTTCGCCTCCGCTGAACAAGATTGTGCAAACAGTAGATTAGAGTGCGGTGGAGGGAGGTGGGTGAGAGTTCCACGTGGAATTCGTGTGCACCAAGTGACCGTTCCTCCCTGAAGATTACCTTGTATGCTTACCTTGGCCGCATCACAGACGGGACAGGCGAGGAATCTGTTGAAATAGGCTGAAGGCTATATACAAGGCCATCAGCGCGCGCAACAGCTGTAGAATTGTATCCATGCATTTCAGTGAACTCCTGCGTGAAAGAATGCTCATGATTTGAATTTTAAGTGCTTGGTTTGGATAAATTAGATCAATCGTTGAGGGGTTTTTTGTGGAAATTCATTCTACTCAAAGATAACACTTTGTATTTTCCACACTTTTATTGTGCACCTCGACCGGTTTCAACGCTTATAACGTCATTTTCAAGAGGAGAAAATTTTCGCCTTCTCTTGAAAATGACGTTGTAAGCGTTGAAACCGGTCGAGGTGCACAATAAAAGTGTGGAAAATACAAAGTGTTATCTTTGAGTATTGGTTTGGATGAGCTGTGAGTTTATTGGCGTAACTTTCAAAATATTGTTCATTCCCAACCAAATTCATACTTCATCATCATTGATTGTTCAATATTAAGATTGGTTGACTGCAATCCTAGAACTTTCCCGAAACTGATGCTAGATACTTTACTTCCTGGTAGCTCTTCCTCTTTCCCCTTCTTTCATTTGATGTAATCCTCTTTCATTTGATCCAAAAAAGTTTGCCTGCTTAATACTACTAAATTTAGTACAAGGCAATTAAGTAAGTTTCCCGAAACTTCTTGTTTGTTTGGTCCATGGACTTATTCATGCCTGGCATCTCTAAATTCATTAGGAGGCAATGGACTAGCTAACCAGAAATCTATTGTTATTAAAAACCAATTTAAAAATCTTATGTCTTTCAAATAAGTCAATTTTTTCTTCTTTTTTGGAAAAACTCAACATTTTGTGATATATAATCGAAAAAATTAGATGCCTATCTGTGACTATTGCTTTTTGGATCCATACGAGTAGTGCCTTTGCAGTGTGGTCAAATATTTAATTTTCGTTGGGAATGTTTTTGGGCTGCGTTGAAAATAGTGTCCTTTATGTACATGGCTTCCATCCACGCTTTTCCAAGCAAAGTTAATGTCTCTAATGCCAATTATACGTAAATTGCAACAAGTGACGATAGTAAAACACTACCTGAAAGCCTAATTGGCGAAAATCATTAACATTCATTGAGATTCGGTTGAGTTCCAGCTAGATGAGGGATGCTCAAACTGGAGTTTGAGCATCCATTGTAAATGGCTCAACGACCCAATCTTTCCTATTTAGATCCCTAAAACGTATTGTTTATGGATTTAAGAGTCGCCAATTTTATTTTATAAAATAGGCGGTAGGAGCCAATATCGTTATTATCGCGGCATATGAAATTTGGATTTCATATTCTTAAATAAAAAATGACTATGAGTTAAAAATATTAGGTAGTAAATAATCAGATCGCTTATTATACTAGTTTTGTTATAAACTATGCCACGTAGAACTATTGCCACACTTATAATTAATGTAATGTAGAAAATCGAAACGGGAGACCGAGGCAAATTTGCTCACTTTTGTATGTTCCATTTCCTTTTTCTAAATATAAATGGTTTCAATGGAACGACAAGGCTTGCGTTTGGAAACACTATTTATCCATAAGTTTAGTATCCTTTGAATGGAAATTGTTATTAATGAAGTTTTGAAAAAATTTTCCTAAAACAATACACGTGTACCAACAAACCACCTATGCTGGTAAAGTTGCTACACTGGTACACGTGCCCCACGTTCGTGTGAATTAACAGAAGCTCTCAGGATCAATAAAAAACGCTTACCATGGCATGAAGTCACTTTTTAGCCCAACATGCTTAGAAAGAGATAATAATCCTCTTAAGACTCTCATCTGCAAATTGATCCGTGGCTTTCCCGATTTATTCCTTCCTCTCTTATCTTTCACTCCACTCTCATGTATCGGTTTCATTATTCGAATCTCATCCATTAACTTGGCCCTGTCAAACGAAGGAAACACACTCCTCCCAATTAGTTCATTAATGGAATATCCCAATCATATTATTTCATAACTCCACTCATTCTTTATCTACGTGGCACCAGATAAGCAGATGAATTCGAATGGCAATAAAGGAAGTGCAAATATTCCCTGTTAATGAATCCCTTTGTCTAAGACTCTTACAAGTGAAATTTGTAGCTTAGCTCGTAAATTGTAACCCGATATTTTATTTTCGGAATTTAATTGCCGCCTACCTTAAGGAGAAGCACAGCACCCATGGTATCGGTTTTCACTACGGAAAGGGAGACTTGAGATGGAGGAAGGGGAGGGTTCATGTTCTAAGCTTCGTAGTCGTTCTCTAAATATGGTTATAAGGTCGCGCTCACAGTTGTGACTGCCTTCCCATCTTGCGAGGGAGATTCACACTAACTCTCCGTCGTACTTGGCCTTAAACGCCTTCCAGTAATTTGTTGGGCATTTTTCTGTGTTGAAATAAACTTTTTACTTCATTACTCTCGTAATACTGAAGATATCAACGATATTGCTGTTTTAGAAATAAATCACAATCCGTGCAAATCCTTAAGTTTATCGTATTCAATTCGCTATTGCAGTTGCACACTAGAGAGTTAAATTGCGTGGGTAGGTACTCATTATTTTTACTTTGTATCAGAATTTGTCCTTGAACGTTCATGTCTTAATTGCAATGAAAAAACCTCAATAAAGTATATCCATACGTTGCCCCTCTTAATGCATGTTGAGTAATCTATTACATCATTAATTATTGCGATGTAAGTGTTAGTTCAAAATTGCGACTAATATTGGTTAAATGATAACAATAGGTAGCGCATTTTTAATTTTGGTTCGCGACTGGTTCCTTTCCTCATAAATGAAGGGAGAACAATAACGTAATATTTATAATTTTTTTCATTCAGGGAATTAATGTTTTATGCTATTGTGTTTTTAACCTAAATCTTTACCCAAAGCTTGTTCAGGACAAGCAATAAGAACTCTTTGTAGTATTAAATTTCCAGGAGTCTCCCTATTTCAGGATCACTGAGGCAAAAATGAAATTTTCATAACCTGATTTTAAAAATGCCTATATATATGGAAGTTTTTTTAAGTCTTGCCGCGAAAAAACGACTTTAAAGCTTACTTGAAACGCTGATGGATGGGTTAAATTCTTTTTTTAATGTAATCTTTTAAAATATAATTAATGGAAATGTATTATAAATATGGAGAACAGCACTGCATACCGCTTACCGTTAGTAAATAGCTGATAATTTCACATTACACGTACATGTGGTAATAATTTCACTAAGCCTTGTATTCACAAGAGTGCATATGCATAAAAACGATCTAGGATTGTGGAACAAAGAGAAAAGAGAGAACGATAACTTGATAAAAAAATTTAAAAACTTGAAAAACATTGCAACGAATCCACAGATTTGCGTGTCCTCTGTTTTTGTATATACCCCTGTGGACTTAGTGTGTACCTCAGGCACGAAAAAACCTCCATATACAGTGTATCTTCATATTCCTTGCTTTTTGTACATGATAACAACGATCTATTTCCATGCTGTCCTGGTTGAACCTCTTTCCTTATTCCTCTTAGAAAGCTTACTTGAAGCTTTCTGGCTGACCATCATGCGAATGCATTTTGAAAGACGACATTTGAATTGTCCGGTAGCTCCTGGTGTATGACCTGATAGTCTTGCGCTTATAGTTTCCAAGGAAGTTTTTTCACGGCAATAAAAAAATATCTGGACTGACTTTCCGTCTTCCTCTCTGAATTTTTCTACGACGTCTTCAGGCTTCATTATCTTTTTAATGTCATCCCACTGATATCCCTGCGATACCTCAATCTTCTGACGATATTGGGGATTAATTTTGAAGAAAGTGAAATGCTTCATATTCCTGAGGCCTAGCTCAGTATGCTGTAGTGATATTAAAATTTGAGTGGAATCGACAAATGACTGCCTCACAGTATTCCATGTCCGTCTTTAATTCACAGGCCGGAGCATGCAATTAGGCAACAGTATTTTCCGTGACGTCAGTGGGCCGGTCAGTGCGTATCTCCGCCAGCTGACAGCGAGTGGGAAGCGGCTACGACGACGGGCTCAGTTTGGCTTACGTCAACGGCTGTTGTGACATTAAAACCTGACGTCCCTGATATTCCTTCAACAGATTTACTTATAAAATGAGGTTGCCTCATTCTAGTAGATGTATGACACTTAATATACACTGCTAGTATCATTTCACTGGGTGACTAACTACGGCGATTAATAATATCACATGTGTTTAACCAGTTATGGAATATAAGGATGAAGTTTAGATTAATAATTAGTTATGAAATGGAGTTGCTATCCTGGAGAGCACCTATCAGCATTTATTAACATGGAAGCATTTGGCCGCGACAGCTAATCTTCGCGACTTCGACCTTAAAATGCGAAGAAAGGAAGTCGAGAAAAGCTACGCTAACAATAAGATGCCTCAAAATACGGCCGCAAATTTTGAGTACCCCCTTTATCTTCCCCGAATCTCTTACCTGTCCCGTGTTTTTGGTTAGGCAACATACTCTTAACTTACTTCGTTACCGTTTTATGACTATTTCGAAGAATGTTTTACAATACAAAAAACAATGCTACATTTTACAACTTAACATTTATTTCAATAGAATAATGTATTTAAA
This sequence comes from Ceriagrion tenellum, assembly GCA_963169105.1. Classification (NCBI taxonomy): domain Eukaryota; kingdom Metazoa; phylum Arthropoda; class Insecta; order Odonata; family Coenagrionidae; genus Ceriagrion; species Ceriagrion tenellum. The sequence goes on from OY720637.1 coordinate 118,693,026, forward strand.
ATATTTAACAAAATATTTCAGTATAAAGCAAAGAATATTACAAGAAACAACTTCGTACGCCCACACAATAACATACAAAAATTTCACAATGCAAGCAACGATCTTAAGTGCAATTACATTTCTGAATTGTCATTAAAGCAATCCTGTCTTTAATGTTTATCACTTCACTTGGAGAATTTAATCCCCCACACCTCGCAAAGGTGGTATCCATCGAGGGGTTCCACCCTCCAGTATTGTCAAAACAATTATGTACACAATCACATCCTTCAACGGAAAAGAAATATTTACAATAAATGATACTACCATTATACATTTGCCAAGAGTTAACTGAAAGTACCGAGTTTACGTTTGGCACAGACCGACCCCTTTTTCTTATGCATGCTATCATTCATTAACTAAGCATAATTGTTCAGTAAAATATTCACTACGCATTTTACTATTAAGTTAAAAATTGTCTTGGCTGATACCCCACATGGACAATGGTCTATCAGTAAAGTCCTCAACACTTTCCTGAATAATTTCCTGATATTTGACAAGACGTCTTCAAAAGTAACTTCACTTGATGCAGAACTATATCTTGCCAAAATATTTTCTAGTTGAGACCACCTCTGCAGCCCACCACTAACGGGTAAAATCCAGGACAAGGCTGAACTTCCTTGCTCCCTCTTGCTTCCTTGCTCAGCAAATTTGCTCTCTAAACACTTTGATGTTGAGGCTACCATCAACGGTAATGCTAGCCCTTACACTCGACGCAGCCGTTATATGAAGAACATAAAAGACAATTAAAGCCTCACCTTCCTTAACGTTCCACTGGCTTAAAGGACCGACTAGTTTGTTTTTGTAGAACAACAAAAACTCGTCGTAATCCTTGATTTCTTTAGAATCCAGCCATTCCTGTACAGCGTTTTTATGCCTGGTCAGGCACTCAGCTAGTCTCTCGTCGGGATTTTTACTTTCTGAGGGCTGGGCAATGTTGAGGTAAACTTCGTTGTTCACCTTTTGCATCAGAGTACGTGATACATCGGAGGATATCCCGCTCAGCAAAATGCGTAATACACACTACTGAACTTGTAGAAGGATTTCAGTTCTTCCTAAGAATATTCTACAGCCACTGTTGTCAACTGCGTTCATCTTTAGGAAATTGAAACACAGAGACGAATCCCTCAGCCTTAGTGGTAAGGTAGTTGCTTTTGCAACCTGGCAAACAACAACGCCCGGGCATATGTAATTCAAAAAAGAATGGTTTTTGCAATGAGATTCGTATTACTCGTCATAGTAATTCGTAAAAGAACATCAAAGAATATTCCTAATGACAAACACAAATGCTCATAAGTACGGGGTGGCCATGTTGTTTTCAGTACCTAACGAAATTCATACAGAAACATCACTGCGCGATTATTATTCCTAAGGCTAACCTAAATGCGAAAATAACGATAAATATTGACCCACGAGTAATAAAATGAAACTTAAAAACAGAAAATTGTTTAACAAATGCCTAATAACTAATCTCCAGCACATAATTTTACTCTCCACTTCCCTCCATAAATAGCCGAACAGGTCAGTCTCAGTGAGTTCCAAGAAATAGAGATAAAATGTACATATTTCCTCTTCAACTCACAAAAAGTATCATCAAACGATTGAACTTACCTTCAGACACAACCATATATTGAAATTAAGTCGAGTTAAGCCTTCCTGACCGGTGAATTTCAACGATTTTCACCACACGGAGGAGCAACGCTCATAAGTCACCATTCTTTCGCACCGTAACTATAGGACCGACACTCAGTGTTCCCAAGTTGCCATGTTCCGGCCTGTTAATTAAAGATGGCCATGCAATATTCCCCTTGAGCGTGGGGCGTGGTCAATTATTTACAGCATTTGGGTGTAATGTAACTTCATCAGCTTTTTAACATTATTAAGTGGTACATAGTGCTTTATTCCCTATATGTGATACATTGCCACATATAGTAGTTTACTGGATGCCATTTTAAATTTATTTTACCCATTCATTTTCATTTTCTAATGGCGTAACTGTATTTGTTTCAGGAGAAAAGTAAATAAATACAATACAAGGGTATTTAAAAAAAATAGGTTAGGAAACATGTTTTTCTTACTCCGCGACGGTTCAGCTCTGCATTTTCTGGTGAATAGGGACTCCTTTGGGTCACCTACACCTACAAGAAATTTTATTGGTCGCCAGGATTCAATTTTTTTTCAGAAAAGTGTGAAGTATCATGACCTTGACCGCGAAAGCATATCAGGGCCATTATATCACCTTCCTTCATTTTAATAAGAAAGGAACTAGTTGAACATAGGATCATATTACAAATGTTTGCACCAATTATCATATTAAACGATTCCTCGTAGTATTTTTGCATTGGATAATGGTAAACTAATACTCTCCAATCCTAGTGGTTTCCTTAGATTATTTTTTCGCCAATTTTTGTTCGAAAATGGTATTCCTTATCTCTGCCATCCAAAATGAAAATGGAAATGAACTTTATGAACTATTCTGGACCATTTTCTATTTATTTCTTCATCTTTTTCCAACGGCTTAATTAAGGTCGTTCGATTATTCAGCCTAATCATAATTCTAAATAGATTTAGATAGTTTAGCTATACTCTGTTGCAGCCTTTAATCCGAATTTTTATTCTTTATTTGCCGCCTTGACCTTGCATGTTCAGTCATCTTAAATAACCTGCTCCATCCAACTTGTCAGCTTCCATTTGTTTTACGCCCCATAACTTATATCTCTCCCCCATTCGCGATGAGAACGTAGTCATTTTTCTTCCTTATCGATCATAATATTCTCTCCTATTTTAACCAAACCGTCAAATCCTATATCGCACATCGGGCTAATCTCATCACCTTCAATTCACAGACTTCAAATTCATATATCTACTATCTTCTCTTCAAATATTTCTGAAATACTTTTCTTTTTTGATATTTTTCCTCATTTCTAGATAACTTTTTTTTCTACCTGTTTTTATGTTGCAATCGATTCTCCACCGTCCACAGGATTTTATATTCTTTATCTCCAGGATATAGACTTAGTACCTTAAATCTTTGACGAACCTTATTTAAGCGTTCCTTGTTCAGGATGTTTTCTCTTTGCTATTTAATTGTTGCGGTCGGCCTTCATATTGTGTCGTTTCCAATCGTTTTCAAAGCATTGCGATCACCACTCTTTCTAGATAGTTTCTACTTGATACTTATGGTAACATTTTTATTTTAACGTGTATCTAAATTATTTATAATTTTATTGATTTTTGGACATTGTACTTTATTTGGGTTGAACTATTTTATGGCAGTCCTAATTATTAGACTGAACACGGTAAGCTTACCTACTTCTGAAATTAGGTCGTAACATACAGATATATTAACTGACGAATGAATGAATAATTGAATCCTAAAATCGTTAATTGTAGGCCAAGGTATGATATAGATTCGTACGTCGTACCCATCGAGTTCATATCTTTGGTGCCATTTAAATGACATTAAGTTAAATCATGTACATCGGCGTCACTAGTTTTAATTAGCGTCTGATGACGGTTGCGTGGACCGGGAGGAGATCAGGCAAAATTAAAAGTTTTCTCTGGAAATAATGATGCAAGAAGATATTTTTTGCAAAAAAGTTACGATTCGCTGAGACCACAGGATTTCCGGCTCCCACTTTGAGAAAGAAGAATAACCACAGAGCGAAGGGGTGGTGGAAATAATTTCAGAATTTCGCCTCTTTTTAACCCTTTGCCTCCTATTCATCTTTTCACCCACACACATATTGTCTGTTGCTCTGAATAATTGCTTGCTTTTTTAATACGTGGCATTCTCATTCATGGATATAATATCGGGCAAAAGGCAGACGAACCTCAGTGCAGCAGATATAAAACATACCAGCGGAGGAACCTCGGTGATCTTGGGTTGTGCATTCCACGTCATTCGTAATTGCGTGCGAAGCAATACTGACGATCAATCCTTTTCACAAGATTTTTAAAAATGTAGTACCATTAAATCTAAGTATGTAGCCAGGTGAGGGTACGCTACTCCCTGTCCAGTCCCATGATATATTGAAGTCATTAATAAAGGGCACTTATTTGAGAAATTAATTGTTATTACAAGGAATATGTACGTTTTTATTCTTTACTATGAATGACTTTTTCAGACAATATGTTTGCAATAATAAAAAAAAATCGTTGCCGTAGTATTTTTCAGAAATATGTTCAGAAAAAGTCTTTCAAACGTAACTTTTACATTGCATTTGAAATTTCTCTCTCAACTGTCAAAACCTTTCACCAAATTTTTTAAAAACTTTCATCCTTCCCCTCTCCTGATTGTACTTAGCGCGCATTCAATCAAAACGTCACTCATAGTGTGCAAAGTATGAAGTAAATGTGACGCATAGTTTCAGACGTATTGGATTTTATCTTCCAGCATTTTTTAAACAAAAAACTGGGGGTTTCACTTACCTTTGTTGATTGTTCGTCGAAAGTGAGTACAAAACTAGAATTCTATCAATACCTCTCTTGTTTAGAAATGCTTGGCACATGAAATACTGATAAGATGAAAAAAATAAAATACACTGTGGCACAGATTTCCGCATAGGTAACTAGTTAATAAAATCAGTCGTCGATGGTGAAGTTGGAAAATTGTAAAATTATGAGCTTCCGAGCTTGAGCAGGAAATTTGAGGGTCTTGGTAGCTTTAGCTTCGGCTCTGGCCTTGCCGGCCGTTGAAGCTTTTGTTTGTCATTACATAAATATCAGCCACACTGGTTTCTTAGCTATTTCTTTAGGCTAATAAATAGCACTCTTCACTTTGCATTAGTTTTACCTAAACTTGGGCCATTAAGTATGTACAAAGCGATTACCATAAGAAGAAACTACCTCTGCCCGAAATCGGACAACCTCAAAATTCCTCAAAAAAAGTTGGCCACAATGCTAATTTGAGGCCGCCTTATTTTTAGGGCAAAAGAATTAGATTCTGTGCTCTTATATAAATGCCCTGGCGTTGCGTATTTTGATTTACCGCAACGACGAAAAGTTTAGTTCGCTTCAATCTACCGAAATTACAATGAGAGCTATGAAGTCTGGGTAGCGTATTGAATCGTGCAGTCCCGGAAAGCCATGGTTCGAGTTCAGGTTTAGGTCGATTTTTATCGTGGAAAATCTATGTGTTTAATATCTTTTATAAAAAAAGAATGGAAAATCACTGTTGGGTGGTTTAATCAGCGAAAATTTTGAAAAGTCTTTTAATAATGAGGGAAGGAAGTCATGGGATTAAAGTCAAACTTGAGTATAATTCGTTTCCCTTGAGCTTAGGTTGCTGGTTATTCAATAGAGGATATATATTGCAAAAGCATTACATTATCGTATGTCTTTGGTAAAAATATTAAATGTGTGTGTGAGTGTGTGTGTGTGTGTGTGAGGGTGTGAGGAATATTAAAATTACGTGCTTAATGTCTCATTATCCATAAATTTTGGCAATACTGTCATTCGCTAGCTGTTTATTCTTGTTTGTTCAAGCGTGACTCCGTGAAAGCATCACCGGTGCTTATTTTCTCAGGATTGATCTTAATATACTATCTTAACAGACAGTTTATTCACTCTGCCGTGGCCCATTAGAGACTTTACTCTTCGTTTTACTCTTCCATAACTGTTCCTCGTTAATGCCACCTCTTATTCGTACGGAGGGGGGTTCCAACCCCCGACGCACACCTTGTTGCTCAGCTAATTTGGCTCGACGCCCCGGCCTGCCGCCACGCCGGTTAAAATGGAGGGTTTGGGGGTTCTGTCGAGAAGCCATAGAATTGAAGGAATTGCCGTTTTCACAACCACTAAGATTCAGTGTAATTCTTCGATTTAGATTATGAAATTCAAAATGGGCCATACTGACCCTTATCGGATCTTTGACTCCTAAGAATAGGAACTGAATGAAAAATGTTTGCCGTAAAATCAGAAAGTGAATGATTATTGGAAAGATCTTCATTAGATTGATACCGAATCAAAATATGGGGTGAAATAAAAGTAATGAATCTCTAAGACAAAACTGCATCATTGGATTCAAATGAAGATGCTTCACTCTTAGGCCATGGGGTATATGCCGATTTCAAAATCCATATTCGAGAGGATGGAAGTGGATCGTATATGGTCGTAAACGCGGTATATCACCCAGTTCGACAGTCTTAACTACACGTCTGATGTTATCCATTGTAGGATGAGACGTCAGTTTACTAAATGTTCTTTTAAATTGTCTGCATTATTTGTGCTACAATTCTATTTATCATATTTTTTACCTCTCTCTATCAACTTTAAGTTTGGCTCTTACAATATTTAAGGAGTTGGTGGATGTCGTCTTCCTTAACTGCCCATATACCTCCACCCACCGCGGTTGTTTTACGCTCCTCAATATTCCCGCCGACGTTATCTCTCTTCATCGCAAGGACCTCATAGCTTTCAATTCACTCGAGAACTTCCTCTTCCGCCATCTTAGCCGTCTCATTGCTCTTCCGTCTGGAATGGCCCCTGGGGGTTCCGCATGTTTGTATTAACTCCTTCCTAAGCGGAAACAATACGCTTTCCTGCCTCTTTCCTTTCCCCTAATATGCTGGGAATGGCTTGATATCTCTCCCTTGGGATTCATGTACCTACCTTTCACTAAGAGGCTCCCTGCTCTCCTACTTCCTCTTCTTTGCCAGCATTGAGCAGCATCTTGTTCAGCTCTCAAAGTTTTTATCGTTAGGTTTGCATAACCATCATTTTATTCAAAATTTTTCGTAAAATATTTTTTTAAGCAATGGGGGCTAGATCACAAATAAGAGCCAAAATAATTTTCGTCCAAGTTTGGCTGACAGATTCTAACTCAATATTCTAACGATGAGTCATCGGCAGAGGGGAATGACTAAGTAGGTAATAACACGATCGAAAAAGCCAACATATTAAGCAACATCAAGGATAGCGCATACCTACTCTAACTATTACACCAAGCATGGCGCAGAGAATTGATGGACGACATAGCTGAAAAGGAGAATTATATCTTTTGATCGATCGTAATTTTTCGACCCGTCTCTTGCGATGCTATGTAGTCCATCGATTCCCTGTGTCATGCTTGGCGTAATCGTTAGAGTTTGTATGCGCTATCCTAGATGTTGCTTAAAATGTTGTCTTTTTCGATCGTGTTGTTAGCTACGTTGTCATTCCCCTCTGTCGATGATTCATCGTTAGAATATTGAATTCGAAGCTGTCAACCGAACTTGGGTGAAAATTATTTTGGCTTTTATCTATGAACGAGATAGACCATTCCCCATTGCTTGCTCTCGCAAGGGAGCATACTTTAATTGAATTGTTTGAATACTCTTTATTTTCTTGACTATTATTATCCTGAGGTTCGGATCTCTCCTAGGCTTGGCATTTTCTGTCAATCGATATGGAGAGTAATTGAACAATTTTCTACCTTGGGCCACTACAGCTTCCGACGAAAACATGTATGTGACAACCCTTGGATCCTCTTCATTGCTTCTCACCCTCTTTGTGCTTACAATTCCTACCGAAGGGATTGGATTGCTGTTTGCTTACCTACCCGAGGACCTGGGTTGGAATTTTGTTAGTGGCTGGGTATATTCCGTAGCTTTTCAAGAACAGTGGACTTCATTTCCCAAAAAATTTCGCAACCCAAGAAACAGCAGATAACAGGCCTTTTACTTCGGGAAGAATAGCAGCAACAACAGAAGAATACAAACTACCTTGTCCTGAATTGTGAAAAATCCTCCTCCTTGGGAATCGTGCCCGTGACCCTCGGATTATCAGGCGAAGACTTTATCCCGTCGCCTCCGGACGACAAATATCCGATGAAACGTTAAACCGTGGTACCCTCGGCGCCTTTCATCTGGAGCAGCTATCCGATGGCGATGCTAAGTTTCTCTCCTCCCTTCATCCGATCCTTGAATGGCCTTCACTTACCACCCCGCCCACATCATTCTTCATGGCACAAGTGACCTCAGCTGTCCGTCACTTTCTCAAACAACGAAACGAGTGAGTATAATTATGGCTTTTTGGAGACGGTTCGAATGAAACCCCTGCAAGAGTTATGATTTAGTTTCTCTTACTGAATACTTAGCATTACTACTAAATACACTGGGGGTGATTCCATTCCAACCACATCCACAATTCATTCATTACATTTGCTACCTTCCCAACCTGCAAATGTCTCTCTTCTCTCAACTGTGTGACCCGTGGTGTTAATCTGCCATTTGAATTCCACTACTATGCGCTCATCCTCCCTATTTTTATCATCAAGTCTCTGTTACTTTCGACCAACATTGCGTTATCCATTTTGAGCTTTGACAATAGCTCCCGTGGTTGATGATGTTAAGAGCTATGAAAATGTGAGAATTTGGGAATAAAATAAAAGTCAAATTTATTTTTATTCTCATTATTTTGTGTATTCATTTCTACCAATCCAAGTTTTCAATAATTTCATCAATTTTAACTTCTTTCACATTTCCCTCATTACGTAAACTACCTATAAATATATATATATATTAATAAATAAAATTCACAGCTAAACCAAGATCGTTTACTTGAATGAATGCTACATTGATCACGTACGGTAAATTTTAAACTAAGGACTCACGAGAATACCTAGGGTCTGCTAAACGCTAAGCGCGGCTCTGCTTTGATTTCTCACTCTCTTGTTCCGATTTCCTACTCGCTGCTTCCGTCCACACTCTGGTCTCTCTCTGTTATCCCAGCCACTTCACCCTTCCATTAGAGCCCCTTTGCCATCCCCTGAACTTACCTTCTCCCAACCCTCTGGTACAAAATTTGCCTCTTGACATCGCAAACAATTCCCCTCCAATGCTGCCATCGTCGATCGTCGTAGCCATCGTTGCCAAAAGCTGATCTTCGTGCCCTCTCCTTCTCATTGTCACTCCATTACGTAAATCCCTGGGAAAAATTGAGCGCGTAAAATTAATTCTGGGGATTTCATTTGAAAATACCCTTTTACGCCTAACATCTTCTTCCCTTCAATCAATATCTAACCGTCTATTCTCCATTACTCACTGTGCACTGTATTACAGTAACTGATACGATATTCTTTTGAAGGTAAAACATAAGTACATGGTTGCAATGACAGGGCATTTTTGTTAGTATAAATCCTTGCTTAGTGGTTTGCTAATATCATCCATGACACAAGCAATTTTTCGTTGTACTCTGCCTCAATACTAGATTGGTAGCATAAATGGAATGTGTAGCGGATGAGATTCGATAGAGTAATGCATTTACAAACGAGTCCATTAGGCCCAATATAATAAAAATGTCTCAGGTAATTGTTAGTGCTGGTGAAATACACACTTTACGAACAAAAATACTCATGTTTTGCGTTCATTTTGATGAAAGTTTATTTTTGTGAAAGATAACATACTTATCACTGAAAATAGCTCTCCGGTTTTAAAAGGTATTCACTGATTTGTTGACAACCCCTGTGATCTAAGAAGAACCTGTAATACCCCAGGGCACATTAAGGGTGAATAGGGGCTACCCATGGTCTTAACTTCACGACATAACTCGCAAGTGCACATAAGAACGACATTCCTCAGGGAAATATCGGCGAATGACTTTTACCCTACGGAAATTAGCAATTACGTGCAAAATCGGATGAGGTCGTCAAAGTAATACCAAACGTAGTCTTGGTATTACAAAAAATATCCATATATCGATGTCATCGCACCAATATGTGAAAGATAAATTCAGTGAACGAAAGAAAGGAAAATAACTTTGAAAAAAATGTCATTTAACCTGAGAAATTGCATTTTTTTTAAAATACTTCTTTGTTACTTGATGTTTTGTAAATTTCTAAAGATGAATAAGAAAAAAGTAGTTAAACTATGAAATTTTTTTAATACCCATATGGTATGCGTCAGAATATAGGAATTATCTCTCAGGACTAAAAGAAAAGCATTCAAAGGAAACATTTTTTAAATATTTTATCGTCTCACCTCTCAATATTCGTTTTACTACTGACATTTTCACCGCAGTCAATCTTAACGCTACGCTGGGTGAAATTTAAGAGGTGGCCTGATTCACTTGATCCTTTTTTTATTACGAAATTGGTCTGGTTGTCTTCCAATTACTTTACTTCCATATTTTATCTTTTCCCATGCCTTCATTATTAACGTTTCTTAGCGAAATTTTCCAATCCTTTCTTGCCTACCCATTTAAGCGAAAAACCATCCGAAACAGACACCCTTTTCATTTTGCTGCCATTTCCTGAGCACTGACGAAATAAATTCTCCCCTTATCACACGAAAGTCGTGAATTTTCAGAATAAATCCCAGAATCGATTCTGATCCAGATTAAGAGAAACATTCCATCCACGGCTCTCCCACAGCTTGTTTCTCCTCTCCTAGTCAACCGTACACATTGACTTCAATCCTAGGCCAAATCTTCCAGTAAGATTTGAAGAAATTAAGGAAAGAAATAAATGCATTTAAAATATTTACGGTTCCTACCCACATTGTAATTAAAAGGAATGCAGGTTAAAAAGTGAAATAAAAGGATTACTTTATCATAATTGGAATATTAAGAACGGTTCAATTAAGTGGTCATTTTATTAAGACAACAAGTAGTGTGGGATTCTGAGGCGATTCCCCGGGTGTACTAATCAAGTGGAATCCATGCTAGTTAAGGATTAAAATAAGTCACAATTTTTCTCACGAAGATGGCATTTCTTCGATGAATTTCCTTTGCTAATCGATCTGAGCCAGCGTAGAGTTGATTCGCCATTGATCGGCAGCGCTATCATTATCATCATCATCATCATTGGTCGTTTAATCTCGAGATGATTGACTGCAGCTCTCTATCCTTGCCTTTTAAAGGTAGTTCCATTGCGTTCTAGTGGATTATCTTATCTACTTTCCTCTTTAGTTGGTATATGTATTTATTCTATCTTGCTCTGGGGACTTTTCCTTATATTTTTCTTTTAATTATGCACATCACAAACCCATTGTGCCACAGGGTGTGTTCATACCATCTCGTTCTTCTTTTCTGTATGGTGTTCCATATGACCCTTTCCTCTTCCGCTCTTCTGTAAGCCTCATCAATTCTTTTTTTACTATCTTCTTGTTCTTCAACAACACCCTCCAGTACCATGTTTTGAGACGTTTTAGTTTCCTTTGTCTGTTTCCAATGGTTCAATCCGTAGAGTACCACGCTCCACACAGTTGTTTGCACATAATGTTTCCTCGTTTTCTAGCCCGGCCTTCTTTGTACACAACAGTTGTCTTTTTACCATGGATGCTTTCTTAGCTTGAAGTATTCTACGCCTGGTGTCCATTGTATTTATTCCGACCTACGTGAAGGTACTTTCAAAATAGGTGAAGGAACCCATTTGATCTAATTTCTCTCCTGTCAGTGTGACTTCTGCACTCAGATTCTCTCTCCCACACGTTGGTATTTAGGTCATTTTCTTATTTATTTACATGTTGTATTCTTGGAAAACTTGGTCTACTGCGTAAAGTGACCATTGAACAGAAAGATTACCTGCTATGACTGCAGTATCGTATGCGAAGTGGAGCATGTTTATTTCTTCTCCTTAAACCTTAATTCCGTTAATTACAATATTTGAAGTTCTCTTATTGCCTCCTCCAAGTATATTTTTAACAAGATTGGTGAGAGTTTGCGTCCTTGTCTTGTTGTCGTATTGATGGTTGGTTAAAGGATGCAAAGTAACTTAGTCATTAGCTTAACTTAACTTAGCTAATTATCCTGTTACTTGACCCGTGCTCCTCTGAGTAAATTCATCAGTCATAATAATTCCTAATGCTTGAATGAAATTACTATCTAGAATTAACTATTTAAGTTAATTCAAATGGTATCACCATCATCATGGAGTCATATTACCTAATTAAGCCAATTATGCTAATTAATTAACAAAAACGCCAGCAAGTTAAAAATTAAATATATTTGAGGATCTTAATCTGTGGTTTCAGACCTGATAGAGTGGAAACGGAACATAACTGCAGTACGAAAAAATGAGCAACTTCCACTGTGATAATTATTATTACGACCGGTTTCGCTTTATACTGCATCTTCAGGTGTACCTACACCTCAATTTTTGCTAGTGCAGTTATATCTGAGGATGCTGACGGGTACACTAAATAACGTACTCTTTAATTGTTGCATGGAATGTAGTGAATTTTGTTGATACTGTGTCAGACTTAATGATGAATATCTTAATGCCGCCATTATCCGTATCAGCATAAAATTAAATATTTTAAATCAAACGAGTATTTTGTGTTCCTTTTTCATATTAGTATGAGTAAATGTGGAAGCGTAAAAAATAGGCCTTAGTCAACGAACCAATGGGGATTATATACGGATATCTGCTGTTCGTAAATATTAAATCTGGGTTCTTTTAATATTGTTTAATATACTTCCGAGAGTGCAATTATTTGGTTTCGTGATTAAAAAATGACTACCCGTAGTACAGCATATGGGGCTGAGGATGTCTTTACCCATATTTAGAAGTAGATAATTATAAATGACGATTTGGCTTTTTCATTTTGTCATTCAGGTCATTTACGAAACCTAATTGTTATCAAAACAGAACTATCATACTAGACAACAGGATAAAAGATCGGTGAGCGTATGGTGCAAGTATATTTCTTTTATGTTACATTGTATTACTTTAAACAACGTTTCATGTATTACATATTCTATTTTCAAATTTCAAGTGATACAAAAACACGTGTTCATTGATTAATCGTGCGTGTTGCCAGCTACGTATCTTTCTATTGTGTAAAACTTTTATTAGAATATTTATATTTATTATAAACTTCATAGAATGGCATCAAAAATCCAAATTCCAAACCAGATTCCAAAAATGTCGTTATATAAGCGATTAATAAGAGAGATGCATTGCTGAAGTGATAGGTGCAAAATTTGTTTTTTCCACGCTCGGTAAGTGGTCATAATAAAAATGAGCTCCAATCAAAACACTCCCATAATACACTTCACCATTTCACCTCCCAAAATCTGTACACATGTACCTACACGGCTGTAATCATAAGACCCCTTGCCGCACGCCCATGCGGCGGCACGCAAGGGATTATGCAGATGTACCTGAATTGTACGGCGAAGGAAATTTAAACGCGCTTTGCAGCGTATCTTAAGGTGGTAAACATTAAATTTTCCACGTGAGTTATGAGCGTATGTGTCAAGTAATGCTATCCAATATCCATGAAACATGCTGCGGTAGCCTCTAGAGAACACAAACCCTCCCATGCAGCGATAATTCGAGCGGGAAAACATCATTATTGAGAACACATGTGAACGGATTCCGTATCCTGAGAGACCGCATTCATCCAACTTAATTGGCCTTTGAATGTGTGCTTTGAATTCTCTTGCAGCATGGGATTTCCTCATGTCATGTATTTCTGCAATTTGATGGTGATTAGACCAACCAACCGCTTCAATTAATTTAATTCCCTTGATATTTATTGCATGTGTTAATAAAACGGCTCCATAAACTTTTTGCTTGTCGCGTATCTTTATCGCTTAGGAAAGTACTCTGGTACCTATATATCATTTAGAAGTCTGTAAATGCCTAGAATATAACTGCAAAAACTTGTCTCCCGTGACTCAAATCATACATAGTCATTTCAATGATAAAAATAGAGTTTTAAAATCATGAAGCAATTTCTGATATGTTTGTTAACAATTGAGAAGTCTTTCCTTTTTAGAATTATACATACTTGATGAAGAACAATTTTTTAATGGTTTACTTGTATGTATTCTAGTTTTCCGAGTACTTTTGTCCGCAATTCAGTTTTACATTTTCGCGTTGCCTCAAAGCATTTAAAGAATAAAATATCACACATCTTGGTCGGTTAGCCATAATAAGGTCCAAGATCGTGAAGGCACGAGTGGGGTTAAGATGAGAAGAGGGTCAAAAATCTTTTTGGTTGACCTTGGAAAAGATGAAATGATGAACAAATAATCTTGAAAGTAAGTTTGCAGATACTTTCAATTAAGTCTAAAGAGGCATGGCACCACTTTTTGTCGTACTACGACGAACTTATTTCCTTACGTGGCGACGCACTACATTTAGTATCTTTTTTTTGTGTCGTGGCATCGTCTATCTTGGTCAATATTAGCAGTTATGCGCGTTTTTGAAAAACTGTCCGTTACCACGATGACGTGTGAATTGGACCGTTAAGTCAGTGCTTGCCCAAGACGAACAACGCCATCGCGGCAAGGCGTTTTTCACATGCATGAAAGTTACCTTTTTCACGGATTGAATGGCAAATCAGATATAGACTCGACTGCAAAATGAAAGATTGTGTGCGGTTGTGGCAGATTTAGTTATTTATAAACCTCGTTGAAGTCCACTTCAAGAGAAGATTGATTCGGTTCAAGGGAGATGATTAGCAAACATTTAATTCGGGGAACTACGCGAGTATTGAGGTAGTGCACTAATCCCATTATATAAAATTAATATATTTCATTATAATCAAATGATCGATTATCCAAAATACTCACTAATCTAAGTATGTAAATTATGGAATGTTTTCAAGAATTTTGCAAACCCAATTCCTTATGATGCCCCATACTCAGTCATAATTCCTCTAAAACGGAAATGATCAAGACACGGAAATATCGTAATTCCGAAACTAGCGCGTTCCGGATTATAACTCTTCTATCTGTTAGAGATATCTATCCGATCTAAGATAAGAAGAAGGCGCTTATGTGGGTTTCAGGTTATGCTTCACGTTTAACATTATAAGATAAGCTTTCACTCTAATAGCAGCGAATGCCTACAAAAGTGACTTTCCTCCGAATGACGCCTGCTGCAAAGCGAGTGAAACGTTATACCTTAAATGTTCCAAGCGCTGCACAACTCGAGTCTCATCAGAACATGTCAACAACTAAGAAAGGCTAAATTTCAGAATATCAAAAAGGCGTTCATGAGAGACCAGGAGTACACCAAAGTACAGTACCGCGCGATGTCTCCAGTTTTGTTGAAATTATGATTGCACAAGATAGCATCTGAATTCTTTTAAGACTGCTGAAAATTTAGTTTCAGACAATATAAAACTTAAGTCGCTAGTGGCATTCCACGGTTAAAAAAATATATTTGCCAAAATTTTACAATACCACAGGTTATATAAAACAGACACGGCGTGGGTTTTGACGAATGATCGCCATCATCAGATGATTTTCGTTTATTACCCTCTCAATATATACTTCTTTTCAGCCGGTAGGATAGAGGGTGGGGAGAGTGTTGCGGAGCATGGTGATTTGTGAGGGGAAGGGGTGGGGATGTTCAAGGACCAAGGGTTGGGTAGTTACGTGGAATGGGGATGGGAGGTTTTGTGAAGGAGAGTGGGAAAGGGAAGCAACTGCGTCAAAAATTGGGGAGGAGGCAGGGAGGAAATATTGATAAGAGTGACGTTAGGGTCAAACGTTCTCCTTAAATTTCTAATTGCTCACTAGGGTTTAGCTCCCGTCCATTATCACACATAAATAAAATATCAACACCAAAGTCACTTTTATGGTCAAGGTCTAATAAATAATTACCCAAATTTCTTTCAGTGTCGTATTAATTAAAAGTTCTTTAATATGTCCTTTGTTCTTGATTCTCTGAAAATTTATTTGGTCAGGATGTGTGGGTTGATGACATTTGCTGGTGAGGACCATGAAGAAAGAGAGAGGAGGGCCTACAAAATGGGTGTAAAAGAGGGTCCAATGATTTCTCCTCCTTTCAGGGTCATTCGGCACCCTTTCCCGCTTATCAAAGCTCCATTTATCATCGCAAAAAATTACCGTACTGATTTCCGTTTCCAGAAAATATATCACTTCTTTTATCCGATTTGTTAAGGAGGTTGGTTCGCGACTGAGTGAGTCATAATTCTAGCGGCATCCCGATTGTTTTAGTTATGTACATGATCCTTTAAAAGAATACTGCTTTGATTTGTCTAATTTAGAGGAAAGCTGAAATATTGCATTAAAAATGAATATAAGGAAGACCAGTCTACGAAAAGATTTTTTAATCGAATGCCGAGAATGGGGTCGTGCAGCGATTATGCCTAAATAAGTAATTAGATTTATGAAACCTTTTCAACAATATATATCACCAGAAATATCTAATAATTCATGTGGTAGTTATATTACTATATTTTCTCAAGTGAACCCTACATTTCAATTATTTCAAGGTTAATTAATTTCTAAAAACTTTGGCAACGCTGTACTAAACTTTGTTGATGTCCTTAGTGACTGGTGTTTGTTGTGTGTGTGCTGAAGTGCTTTCCTACTTTAAACACATTGAATAAGTTCTTTTTAGAAGTTCTCATAATGCATAATAGTCTGTCTCAGAACTAAATTGATCTCTAAATGGTGTTATCGTGGAGATCAGTAATATAACGCTCTTTATACATTGTTTTTGTACATTTTAATTGATGCTACACTGCCCTTATGTTCAATTGAGCGATGGACGAATGGTAAGGTAGTGGGTTTAGGAGTGGAAGGTTTGAGGTTCGTTTGTATTGCGTGTAATATAGTTCTCTTCTTTTTTCGTAGTATTTTTGACTAGCATCTTTTAAAAATTTTGCTTTCATCACCGTAACTCGCTTTAAAAATATTTTCCCTCCAAATAGAATAAAACTGGCGGATTTCTCCGTTTTTTCGCTGTTTTTTTATTCTGGCTCGTGAGATTACGGCAGGTAACGGCTGCTTTTCACAAGTTAAGTTTACGAATGAATGTGCTTTATTACGTCGTTGATTTTTGTCGTTATCATTATTATTCGCTTCGATACGAGCCCTCAAAGTTGAAATACAGGTGAAATTTGTGACTTTTTCGCGGCTTGCGTCTTTGTTTAGAACGTTTCGGTACCTACAAAAAATTGAATGTCAGAATTTCGATCAGATCGGTCGTTCAGACGCTAGAGCTCAAAACTGTGAGAAATGATATAGAAAAAAGAGTAAATAAAGTAATTTATATAGATGATTGGCTAATGGCATTAAGAATAGGAATGTTACCTAAGGTCGTAATACAAGTAAATATTCTGCCTATGACGATGAACAGATATGAATTCAAAATCACAAAGGTATACATTAGGATTTTAAAACAACTAGTTTGTATTATTCAGAAATATTTATGATAACAATCGTTCATTAAAGCTGTTAAGTTCCGAATTTATCAGTCGTTTATAAGTGATGTTAATTATTATTATGTGACAAAAAAATGTTTTAGGAATATTCACCGGGCCTGGTTTGGTTATATGAAGCCTTTCCTTTTTAACCGATGTTTGTCACTTGATCGAGGTGGTACTATATTTTCAAACGAACAATTTACAGCTTCTGAAGCGGGCGCCTCTGTTTGAGTTCCCGCGGTATGTGTAAGTTCACTTCCAACGCTGTCGCATGTATGACCGACCCCAGCGCCCCGATCATCTAACTACTGTCTCTCGGATAAAATTTCGATAATAATCATTTAATTTCTCCCAAATTAAGTCAGTGACCTATCGTTATTTTTGCACTAATCAATTTCTTAAATCCTTGTTTATGTCATATCCGTTTTTTGTATAAACGACATGGGTTTCAACACTATAAATCTATATTTTATGTACCAAGGATGTAATGTAAATATAGCCATTTTCAAATGCGATTTTTGGAAAAACCAGGACGGAAAGGTGTATTTTTAATTAAGCCAATCAATAGAGGGCCTTTCATTCTATAATTCCTGAGAATATGAAGAAAATGGCATAGACTTTTGTTTTCGGAACAACCTCCTCAAAGCATTGTGCTCGATACTATATTTACATTGGTGCCAAATTTTGATTTCAGAGCTGGCTTAAAATTTCGTCGCATATGCATAGTTTAGAATATAGCATAAATGGTAAACAAGTGTTGAGAAAATGGATGGTAAAAAAGGTAATTAAGTGTTGAGAGAATGGATGAGAGTTGAAAAACGATACATATATATGAGAGTGAATTGAATAGTGCGAGAGGTAGATGTAGGCCAACAAAGTTTTGGTTGAATGTGGTTGAGGATATTCTTAGGAGGAGGAATATTAGGAGTCTTTAAAACAGGAGGATGTGTATGAAGCATTATATGGGGGTAAATGAGGCGAAAGAGGTTTGCAAGGATAGGTCACTATGGAGTAAATTATTGAAGCAGAGTTACGTGTACAATTATGTATTTTTGAGTGAAACTTTGTGACTATGCCTACCGCGGAAGGGAACGGCGTGATTGGTATATATGTACGTATGTTAAACAAAGAAAGATAAACGCTCCACTATAAATCTTCATAATGCAATATTGCGCGTTCCCGTTCCTTTGTCTTCTCAATCTAAGTGATCTCAACCTCCTTTCTCAGTTTACGAGTCCATCTGGCTTGATTACCAACACACACGGAAAATTTGACCCTTCTTTGAAGATACTAAAAGCAAACTTTGCTTTTAGGTGTGACTGAAGGGCGTCAGAGAGGGGAGTTTGGTCAGGGTGGGCCGAATGGATAGAGAAGTCTGCGGGAAGAATATTAAAAGGGCGCAAATATTTGCGGTTCCACCAGGAGAATGGTGAAGTGCGAGCGAAGAACTTCCCCAGGGTTTTCACAATGATAAAGGAAGGCAATTTGAGTAACACTTGGCTCATGGGCCCTTTTTTGCTTTTGACGTAAACGGTATTTTTTTTCTACATCTACTTAATACCTTGCGAGCCGCTGCATGGTGGTATGACAGGAGGTGTTAGGCCACCAGCTGTGTAAGGATCTAAGTTTTTGGGAGGTGACATGTATTATAGAAGTATATTCAACGGAGCTCAGTTTTTGTTGTGGTCCCTTATTGTGCGCGGAAGGAAAGAGTTTTTGTACCTATCTGTTCGGCAGTGTATCTCTCTTATTTTATCGCATTTGTCAGGCCTAGAGATGTAGTGAGGAGTCATGATAATATTGTGTCGCTCTGAAAAACATCAGTTCTGAATTTATCAAGCAACCTAAGCCCAACGTGTTGCCTCCGAGTCTCTAGAGGCTTCCACCTTAATCCCTCTAAAAGTTGATAAAAATTAAAAGATAAAACACTGCCTTCAACTTCGTCATTACGCGGTAGAACTCAGTAATATCTTTCATAATGAAAAATGGAACTGAATGCGATTCCACACTTCATTTTTCCTACAGATTTAGGTATCGGCATATTATTATGCCTTTCCCAAGGTACCATAAATAAAGAGTGAAATTATGGGTGGAAAAAGATTTTGTTATCATTTATATTACTGAGAATTTATTGATAAACATATTTTTAAAGACAAAAATGGCTTTAATGTAAAATTAATCCCTTAAAGGAATGGGTTTTTTTGGGGACAATTTTTGCCTTTGCTGGGACATCTTTTTCTACTCATGTGGATTAAAAGGTCTTTCATCGGCCGATACTCCGTTTGAATTCAGATTTTGGATGGATGGAATGCGGATCGCAATGCGACCAAGCTCAAAGCCGATTCAATAATGAACGCAACTTCTCTCCACTGCCTTCCCACTCGACCTGAAATATTTCCTATCTACCCGCCCATCTATCGACTCTTACGCCTCGTGCGCCAAGCCTCGCACCGTCTGTCTTTTGTTTCCTCTTCAACAAATGGATTCAATTTCCTCCGGCTCTCCAACAGCACCTTCTCCCTCTTCAACCCTTCCTTGCGCACGGTCGGTTTTAGACTCCGGCACACCGTTCCCCTCGGAGGCAAACCCCTCAAGAAAGGGGTGGATGTTTACTTCCACCCCCTGCCAAGCCTCCGTTCCACCCTTTTCACCGCCGACAGAAGGATCCTCTCCCCTCGTCCTTTCGCCCAAGGCCTCATCTTACGTTCTAGGGTCCGCATTCCAGACGCTAAGGCGATTCACGCTGTAAACACGCCGTTTCCGAGGAAACTGAGCGCGGGATAAGTATTATGGCGGATGGGAAGAGTTTGATCGTAGAAATCACGACACGTGAAATAACAATCTCGGTATGTTCAGGGTGATTTGGGAACTCTCAATGATAAGTAGAATTCTTTAGGTAAAATTGAAAGGGAGGAAGTTATAAGTTCTCGGGTTAAGATTGGGATTCCTTAATTGCATTCTTCCATGTCTACATACTACCCTGTTAACCACCGCATGGGCGTGTGGCAGGGGGAGTTAGGACAGCAGCCGTGTAATGGTACAAAGGATGATAATTTGGGAGGCAAAATGGTGAAGTTTATTTAAAGTGAGTTTTAAGTGGACTTTTGGTTTCATTATGGTCACTTATTGTGCGTGGAAAGAACTAATTTTGTAACTATATGTTTAACAATGTGTTTCATTTATTTTATCGCTTCCGCCGGACCTACAAATGTTGTGTTGTGTCGAAATGATAATCTCTAAGTCGCTCAGAAGAATATC
The DNA here is from genome assembly GCA_963169105.1 of Ceriagrion tenellum. Classification (NCBI taxonomy): domain Eukaryota; kingdom Metazoa; phylum Arthropoda; class Insecta; order Odonata; family Coenagrionidae; genus Ceriagrion; species Ceriagrion tenellum. The sequence goes on from OY720637.1 coordinate 118,713,431, forward strand.
TGATATGAATTTCTCAAGTAAATTTAGTCAGATGCCCAGCCTCCAAGTCTCTTGTGGCTCCCAACTAACTCCTTCCAAAATATGAAAAAAGCTATATGATTTCTCCTAGCATTTTTCAACGAAGAGCGCAGCTTTTTTGTTAAATATTCTGACCAACGTGGTTCTTTACTCTCACGTATGACTTGGTGTGGTGTATGCTCATCAATTCCTTCACCCTGAATTAAATAAATATTCAGGATTCTATTGCTCTTGTCATTTGTTGTAGCTACAAATTCCGTGAGTGAAACTTATAGCGTCTCTAAATTTGATGAAATCGCATGGTTCAACTAAGTAGACTTTGTGTTCAGGTTTGACATCAGCCTCTACAGTTGTTATCTAGGACGTAAGAATTCCTTTATAGTCACTAATTCCTTCAAAGATATAGAAGTGTTGAATCATTGCTGAATGACTGATAGCTAAAGGTCTAATACTTAATTTACTCACGAAATTTCGTTAACTTCTTGAGTTATGGAGTGGCTTGAAAGTGTATTAAGTAAGGATTCACTTATACCACACTTCCTTGAACTTATTTCTACTCTTTTGGCTTCCCAATTTTTATCCAGAATGTTGCAATCTTCCCCGATAATTATCAGGCTATTTTTATCTCTCAGAGTAAATGTCAATCTCACTAAATGGCCTACTCTTTTACCTAAATAATACCTACATTGCTCGAAAATCCAACGACCTCATTTTCTCATCCTCCTGCTGTTTAGGCTAAAAAAAACTTCTCTTGGTAAACCAATTGGCCTTTAATGGTAAAAAAGGCATGCTAGCTGTATATGTGAAAGAATGTTGTAAATTATTTCCTTTTTTGCGCTTCTTATTGTATATCTGTCTTCTCAGGTTTCTAAACTAGTTACATGACCTACGGCTAGTAAAGAAGCGAACGAGGAGCCAATTTGGCGGAGCAAAAGAGAAAAGGACTCTGTCCTTTTGAAGGATAAGAAGAGGAAAAGAAGGGTTCTGAACCAATTTGCATTCAAAGTATCCCTCGTCGACCCCCAGCCATCCCCTCTTCTATGTCAAGTGTCAGTGTGTTCGTGTGAGGGTAAGTTCCTCGTCCTCCAATCACAGTCGTCGTCTCGAAGAGAGTCCGATGTCGGAAGCGTCGGGATTGTGCGTCTGCAGCGCTAGAAATGAGATCCCTCTTTGACTCATTTCCAGCATCAAAGGACGCGGGTGAGTGCCTGAAAACCTTTTTATTTCTTCATCAATCTTGATTTTCATCACTTGATGTCCTAGTTTGCCTTTTTATTTTGTATTCTGCACTCTCTTCTCGAATTTATTGTATGCTTTTGTTGGCGAATTAAAGTTGTTTCAACTCATGACCTATTCCATTCTCCCTAAGATCTTATGGCAAGTTAAAGGGGAGTGCTCGATTTAGGAACTCATCATTCTTGGTCACAGTTTTGTTAGGGTTAGCCATTATATTATTTATATGGTTTTAAATGACCTATACGTGTTTGATATGATTTTTCCACTTCTCTTAAATTTGAGACAACATGATAGTATTTGGTAAACACATTATATCAGTCCCTGTACCACGATATTTTAGAACCGTGAAAACCAGAGCTCTTGACTTTTGTAGATGGAACCTGACGCCATGAGCATGAGAAAGGTATAAGCCCAAGCTTGGTTATGTACCTTTTGGCAGGTTTTGACTACCGTCGGTGCAAAAATTTCGTAGCCTCGAGATTCATGACTGATTTAAGATGAACCTTAGTACCTACATCAATACGCGCTACATCTTACTGAAGCTTAATTTATTTTATGTTTTACCATGGATATTTATTATTTTTGCAGTTCACCTTCCGATTTTTATCGCGGTGAGAATAAAAAAACGCCGCTTAGTCGTCGCTCTCTTTGACATTTTATAATGAAGCAACTTGGCAGTAAAGTCTTCATACAATTTATTTCACCGTGTAGAAAAGATATTTTAACTTAACTTAAAAATTAGAGGTATTAGTAACATGTCATGAAAATTTGTCACCAGTTGTAAGAAAGAACTTTTTCCTGATAAGGAATAATACTGAAAGCAAGGTCTTGTTTTAAAGGTCTTAATTGCAGAATTTCAAAACAATTGCAATCGTTAATCCAAATAACGAAATAGATTTTTTCTCTGCTGGTAAACAACCGAGAATTTTACCGGGCAAATGATGGCGGTGAACCGGCTGTCGAGTGAGGTGGAGAAAGTTTGTTCGCAGTTGCCCTTGGTAGAATTACAAAGAGGAGGATGAATCACGTGTTCCGCCAATCACCCTGAAGTGGTAACAACGCTCAGCAAAGGAACATTGTTGTATCAGTCAAGTATTTTGTAGCTCAACCTAGCTTACGATTGGAATGGATGATTTTCAATTTTGTGGAGATTAAAAGTAAAGACATCTCACCAGCATCCGCTGGGATTATGAAATGCGTATACGGGTCATACGAGTTTACCCTGAAGTTTATTCTCACTCTAGTATCAGGCAATGTAAGCGAAGTAAATGAATGTCTGATTTTTTCGGGCAGTCCACCTCGTGAGAGATTCTATCGCTGGCAACGCTGCGATGGTCATTGTATTCAGGGCAGTCGTCCATATCATTCAGGGCAAGTGTCGTGACTTGAGGGTACCTGAATATATCGGCCTGGTGAGAAGGTTAAGAGGCATCTGATTGGTCAAACTCGACCCGCCTTTTTCTGACCTCGGTGATCCTCATGAACACCGGTTACCTGTTACCGGTTACCAATCATTCAATTCCACGGCTATAATAATACAATACATCCACAAAGGCTGGGTTTACATAGCAGGAACTTGAAATGTTACAATTCGTGCATATTTTGAAAATCAGTTACCGCGCTCTTTGCTCGTCAGGTAAGAAATGAATTTGTTTAGGTTTGAATGTATTTCTTACAATTAAATGTGGATGCGTGGTTCTAATATACCATAGTCATATATTATAGCTATCACAAATGTAGTTCGATACAGTCCCGTAGTTCATACTACTTTGAGATTGATAAATTTTTCAGGTGAACATATTCTTGAGATATATATCAAAATACCTAATTTTGTAGTTAGCACAAAGCGTGTGATCTACTTATCTTCCCTGTTTATGAGAACTTACGTAGAGAACTTCATGTCTTGATTGTATTCAACTCTAGGAGATAAGTCAGAAGTTTAATATTTTAAACTCTTTTTACTGAGATTATTTTTTAAATCTAGTTACTGACTATGTATATGGTATTGTTCTTCTTTCCAATATAAAAAATCCGTACAAAAGAGTAGTTATGTTACTGTAATTTTTTTAGAGCTGAGATTAATCTTGGTATGAAATTTTCAGTGATTGATATCTTTTTCCTTTACTTGCAGTTATATTTTGACTTATCATACCGGAAAGGTATGTTCTTTGCCTCTTATTAATGTTCGACTATAATTTTAAGTAACATGGTGGGATAGAATGTTGATTTAATTACTTGTTACCTGTTAAGTCCCTTGCGGCGCACTTATAATTTTCCAGTGGCTTTATAGTTTGTCTTTTTTGCAATGTATTTTAGTTGCTCGCCCTTGAGAAGTTTAAGGCGAAGGGGTCTCCCTACTTCTTATTTATTTAATAGTTAGATGCTTCTGACTTTGACATTGCGATATGCTATATCTTGGCGAAAGCGTATTCCTGGTTCTGCAGCGTAGTAATTACAGAACGTCTCGCTCGTTTCTGGTTGCCCATATTTCTGGTAATTTGTTACAAAACAACATACAATAATTTAAATAATACTCGAATTTCTACAGTAATTTGTATATATTTCCCTCCCAATAGGCGTCTGCAGGTTTTTTCAATGCATTGATTGTCGTGGTTTCAGATATTATATTAGACATTTTGTTATGTTTGCTGGTGAGAACTCATTCCCTGTCAGACACCTATGAGATAGCTTGACGGGTATCATGAACACTTAATACGGGGCACATACTTAAAGCGAAAGTTATTGCCGGGGTAGCGCTTTTATTTCGCCCATTTATAAGGTTCCAACTCATAGTTACTTAGAACAGCTCAAATACTTCTCTTGCGTATGCCTTATCTTCCTTCCTTCCTCTGTTTTAGCTAACTCCCGCTCGACCTTTTATTTGTCACTTCATCACCTTTTCAAGTGATTGGAGGGATTGTTATTCCCACATTTGCGTAAAACTCTGCACTTTGTTCTCCTGAGTGACATCTGTTAATAAAACCACAAAAATTGCATTATAATGATTTGGGATATTAGAAATTTCAATCTATTTTAACATGTTTACTGATGGCATAAACTTATTTGGTAACCGTTAAATTATATATGAGTGTAAGTTTATATGATTCTTATCATTGAAAATGTAGCTGATAAATATCAAGGATTTGTGCCGAATCCAGTATTCGAAAATAACGCATTTTAATTGAATTTTGACTCAATCTCGAATACCACACTGAAAACTCGAGTCATTTTTATTTAGCTGAGGAAAAAATTATAATCCTTGTATTAATTCCATTACCGCCTTCATAGTGAGTTACAGCAGATGATGTAACCAGATCCACATAAGTGAAGTATGGCTTAAGAAATATGTTTTTATCTTACTACAAAAATTGATAAAATGCGTGCTAAGTGAACCATGGTTACTGCTCCATCCAACTTAACATCGTATTTAGAATGTCAGTCCACTGCTAGGTAGCGTAGCCCATTCGCTTTCTGATACCTTCCTCCTTCATCTGCCGGCTGTGCATCGCGTGACCTTTGATCATTTAGGCTGGTCCCTGCAATATATTTCTCTCATCTCTCTCCACATTCCTCTTTTTCTCCCCTTCTCAGCTCTTCTTAACCAAGGAAGATTACTTCGAGACTGCACGTTTGAAAAAAAATTAAAAAGAATCCTATCCCTGTGCTGACATTGTTAAAATAGATACTATTTATTTATGAAAAAACTACAACCTCCTCATCAACCAAGCTCAAATTCCAGTTAAAAAGGGGAACGAAAATTTGATATTCATGAATGTTAGTCGAATTTTTTAATGTTTATTTTCCAAACTGAGGTTAGAGTACTATGCATTGATATTGAAGTAAATTAATTTGACTTTGGCAATTAGTAAGTAATATCGTTATAGATCATTTTTCACAATGTTTCTATGGATACCTAGCTAATTTCAGTGTGTTACATCGTTTTATGAAGGTAACGGCATTGACTTTTGTGCACCAGTTCATGAAACTGAAGACTTTTCGCTACACCTTTCCTCTCCGCTCCTCTAATAGCCAACCGCTTCATACTTTCGTAATTGTTCAATTTCAGCTGCTTCGTATTTTTCTAGTTTATTCTATTCATATTTTACTAATTCGTATTCAGGGATGGTATAAGATGAATGAAATATATTTATATAGTTTCAAAACATTGATCAAAATGAATGAACTGTTTATTTTTTATTTAAAAATGCCCAATAACAGCTCAACTGGAATTTATCACCAGTGGTTCAAAAAATAAACCACCAAGGGGAGAAAAAAATTGAAGTAGTAGTGTGAATGACGGAGAGAGTCTGATAAAATATCCACCCATAGGAGACTAAAACCCCTTTGCCACCGCGGCCGATACAACGTAATATCTCACCACTATCATGATGAACTATTAATAATACTAACCACCTCTCATGATGTGATCCCTTCACCGGTATTGTAATAATACACTTTCTCAGAGATAAGCACAAGACAAAGTTGTATTTCAGGGAATCAACTATCCGTGCGTGTGTAATCAACTTGACGTCGCAACACATGAAAGACTATACATTTTATTAAGATGCCATCTATGCTATGAATGAAATAGCCACTTATTTCTGGACCGAAAATCGATGCACGGTCTATGTGGTCTCTATTCCTGTCAACTTTATGCCCAAGGCAATGTACAAAGCCGTTGTAACCGGTCGTTGGTTAAAACAGACAATCTGACCCTTCATGATTTTCTTCCTTCAAGTTACTTTTCAAATTTGACGTGTCATACCTTAAACTTTTTCTAGATAATACAACTTTGCTACCCGCTTAAATTATATCTTCTGCTACCAGTTTCTTTGCGCGGCGGCTTTTAGATTATAGGTTAGTGAATATACGGAATGACATGTTGAAGAGTTTCATTAGCACTCATGGCCCTTGCGTGGTGGTGAATATTGATACATGCAGCTAGAAATTTAATTTATGCTATTGACCGACCATTAATAAAAATATACGTTACCTATATTGAATAATGCGGTATAAAATTGTTCATTTTTAACTGTAGATTAATTCTTGTCTATGAATATTTCTCTTATGAAGGGTTTTAAAGAAATCAAACAAATGTTTTACCTCACATAATGGAAAAAATGCTTTAGTTCACAACAAATTATTAACTAGTTTTCATTTATACATATGTTCATATGTGTCTTTGATTTTGTTTCTTGAGCAGTGACATCGTTGCTTGAAAATGATTTTTGAGTAAATTAAGTGAAGAAGAAGTGTGGATGACGGAGAGAGTCTGATAATTAAAATTTAGAACGTATGAGTACATTTATGTTTGTTGATAACAAGTTCTGTAGAATAATGGTATATTCTAGTCAAATGGATATTCATATATAGTTCTAAAACTCAGTTTAACTGACTTCAACTCTTAGTTCATGAATGTCGTAACGAGTGAGCTGTGCAACAGTGTGCGGCATTGACGGTTGTTTCATTTGATGCGGTAGTTAAGGAGATAGTTTCATTGTTTAGAACGTAACTCCTGTGGGTTTCCCCAAATACCAGGGACTGCATTTAACGAACTGTGGAGGGAATACAAGGGATCTTGACTCGAAGTGAGAAAGGGAAGGGGAGGAGTTTACAAAGAGGGAGACGAGTTTCGAGAGCAAAGCCCGCCCTAGAGGCGTGTCCCTTGAGTGAATTGGATGTGGTGGAGATGTACGGGAAGAAAGAGGAGGGTGCACATAGCAGTACCGACATGACGGAATCCAACTGATAAGCGAGAGGTTTGGTTTGAAGGGAAAGTGGAAGGTTTCACTCGACCGAAATGCGAGTGAAAGTGCAAGCAGAGGGACGGAAGTTTATGAAAACTTTCGGTCTTGGTACGCCAGTGAAATGTTACACTGCGCAGCATTGTGCGATTTTATGCGAGGGATTCAGACGGTGCAATTGTTCCATCGAAATCGAGAATGTGTCATAATGGACTTAAAGACATTAACCACATTGTGACGTTAAAGCCACTGATACAGTATCGCTCACTGACGCAACGAAAGAGATTTCGTGTCGTCAGCCATTTATTTGAATTTTAAGACCCATACAACGTCACTCAATGGTATACGCCGTCAAAATAGTAAAAGGTGCGAAAAAAATTGTAATAAATATTTTAAGAATGGTGTTTTTTTCATTTAGTAACTTATCAATGTGTTGCTTTGGTTTTTATATTTCTAATAAGCAGTGAACAGTATTTAACCTTTTTTCGTTTCAATAATTTTGAAACTATTCCACGATATTTCATCAAAATCTAGAAATCATGTATCGCAAAATATTTTGAATCATTTTTTATCTTATAATTTGCTATTGACCAGACGACATAAGTGAAAGCTCAAACCGGTGTTTGAGCTATACAGGTGTATAAAAAAAAGAAATATCACCTAGGTGTATTTCAAATGTTTTAGAACAAGAATCAGGTCGAATCTACGATGTAAAAAAGTAATTATTATGAGATGGAAGACTTCCGAGCTGATCGAGACACTAGTTCATCATTTCAGTATCGTTCCGTTCCAATTCTTAACTTGTTATTCCATTCTCATATCTAATTTCTTGAATGCACGAACTACTTATTGAATGCTGTTGTTCAGATAAAATTGAAAATTTTCGAAAATAGTATTACATTCACGCAAATAACAATTTATTTTTTGTAATCTCCAACGCTCATACCGCACATGTATAATTTTCAGGTGTAGACACTCTTTGTTACCAAGCAGATCTTGAATACAATCCTATTAAAGAAAAATTGTGGTACACGATCTCTTGGTTAATCAAAGAATCAAACCCATCACTGTAGTATAGTTAGTTTTATCGTTTCTCTATCCGTCCGCATTCTATGTATTAAAAAGTCCATAGCCTATTAGCCTGCTCTGAAGCCAACGTAGGTCTTGTCCTCCATTGTATGCTGTTCATATGAAATATACTTCACCATCCCAACCCAACCGTACGAAAAGTCAAATGTATTCTGGTCTTACGCGAGGGAGTTCCAGGACGAATCTTCGACTATATAGTCCTTATTAGACACAAACGGCATAGTGGTTACCAAGAACATTGACCAACTTAATAAAACACTACGTCGAAAGTGAATTTACTAAACATGATGCAAGAGTCAACTTTGACATTCCTGACTTTAACGAGCCGATGGCTGAAATAACAATTCAGCGTGACGGAACAACTAAACGACTGCGTTCGATTAAAAATAACAAGCCTCCAGAACCAGATGGAATACCTGCACGCGTTCTCAACGAGTAGGCGCCTTGCAGTTTTGCAGTTTTGAAGCATAAACCTCGTTTAAGCTGAAGTGAGGTAACAACTTGGTACTACATCATTTGAAGATATGCTGGTTCTAAGAGCAGTTTTGGTATTTACCTAAAGATTATAGCTTATGTTGAAATGCGTAAAAATTGCTAATTTTGATGCTTCAAGATAAAAAAGTTTACATGACGTAATAGCTTAATGTGCTTATTTCCGGAGCTTGATCAGAATTGTACAACCTAAGCAACCAACAACACTTGCATAATACACGGGTTAGCTTGCCACCAGGATACATGCTCCGTCGCAGCGTGTTTTGGTGCCTCAATTTTACTAAACCAGGGTTTTTTAAATAAACAATACTGGGCATGCAGGATATGCATGCATGCATGCAGGATGCATGCGGAATATGTCAAATGTTGCCGGTTCATTTTCAGTCATTTTAGTTATAACTTAATCCCTCAGTACTTTATTATTAACACTTTTATCTCATTAAATTTTTCTCTCATCATGATGTTACCTTGTTGTCTCTTCTAACATGAAAACCAAAGACATTTTCTGGACGTCTATACTTAAACTTAAGTTTGAGGAGGAATAATTTTAAAATCGTATTGCTTGTAGTACATGGATTTTTATTTTATTACTTTTATTAATTTGCCTAAATGTCTCATTTCCACGACCGCATTTTGTCTTCCTAAGTTATCTTCTCATTTAATAGTTCTTCTGTCCCTCAACTACAGTCGGGCAATATTTTCTTATTTTGGGCCATATAGAACTGCATTTACTGCCCTCTGATGGACTTTATCTTAGTTTCTCGATGCTCGATTCCCGGTAAAGCAACAAACTTGCACGCCATCTTGCCGGCTCCATTCGAGACCTAGCCATGGTCATGGATGTCAAGTAGAACCCGCTTCCCCTTTGTCCTTCCTCCATCTCCCGAATGAACCAACTCAGCGTGTACCGCTATGAATGACTATGTCTTACTTCCTTTATGAGCGGCGTACGTGTGCTCAAAATGTAAGGAAACCCAGACGAAACGGTGCTCTTCCCTGAGGTAGCGTTGATTCATATCCATTATGCGGAAAACCAAAAAAATCCAGGAGAGAGATAGTTTGGATAACAGGAAAATTGTTGGCAAAATTATTCGTCATTAAAAACATTCGTCCACTCCCAATCCTTTTTTTCTCCCAATCTCCCAATCTTTTCAATTCCGTCGCCATTTTGTTCCTTCGAGGGTATTTCTCATTTACAGGTATAAATACGAACTGAAAATCAGTTTTGGTTGATTATAAATTGGTTTACCAGATATTGTTTTACCGGAATGCATTTCTAGAGTGATGTATGTGTTAAATCTTGAACTTTTTGAACATTGACGCAACAAAATTTTCCGGGGACTCCTTGTGTAATTGCATGTTCATTATGTTTTACATATACCTTTTCTACAAAACTCATTTTTTAATTAATTTTTAATAGAAAATTGGTTGATGCCTCCATTGCTGTAAATGCTGCCATTTTCGTCTGAATTACAATACAAACACGTACTTAAACTCTATTCGAGCTTTAGTGAGGTGCGGGAAAAGACCCGTAGTGACTATTGACCTGATTGGACGTAGGTTAGAATTTCTGCGCTGTTCATATTGTGGCAGCTAACCATGGTAGCAGGAATACCAGAAAATACCTCCAATAGAGTTCATTCTCCCGTATTTCCTGTGGGTACTCTACCTTATTTTCAACTTCATTAGGCTAAATCTTTTATTCCTTATCACTGAGGTCTTTTAACCTTATTATCTAGATGGTTTACGAAAACAAAATATTGAAGTTTTCCAGCTGTGTGTGGATCATAAATATGGTTGCAAAGCTAGCTTTCTGCCCTTTCTCACTACTCGAATTAAATTATATTCTGTGGCAGTGCTTTCTACCTCATGGTTTCTCCGTTTCTTCAATGACAATCTATCTCTCCTAAATCCCGCTTTGGTGATTTGCATAATACTTTGCTACCCAGATATATATCGCCGCATGGATGTCCTGTTGGTATGAGTTCTATTCCTAACAAAATATTCGTTCCACTTTCTTCAGATAAGGCAAACAAATCGTTTCAGTCGACCTATGGACATAATATTTTACTTGTGGAATCATTTTTTATTTAGTGTGCTATTGTAGCGTCGTGGCTACGTTCAAAAATCACCGCATTCAAATATCTTTAGAACGAGTTTATTTCTTCTTTCTGCGTTCAGAGTTACAGCAAGCTATACCGGTCAAGATGGCTGCCGCGTTAACAATCCGCTCGGGGTTGTGATGACACATTTTAGTGCCTGTTGTCCTCCTTGACTTTTGGTGGCGAAACGGAGCAACAATTGAATTGCATCCGCCGCCACACCACCCCCCTTGGCAGTGATGAGGCCGGAGTGGAGTATAGTACAATTAGTGTACAAGAGCCAATAACAAAAACCATGATAAAAGGAAGGAACAAAAACAAAAATACACTAAGAAAAAAAACGTGGAAGATACACTGAATGTTAAAAAATGATATATCAATTAATAAAGTCGCTCAAGTGGCGAGGGAAATGGACATGGCGGCCACTGCGAGTTGTCCGCTCCGGGTGCTGTGCGGGTATCGGCTGCTCGTTGCTCTGGAATTGTACGGTCGGGGCGGCGGGTTCCATGGGTGGCTGGATGTTGTCGTCCTGGAAATAGGCTTCAGCCTATCGATGGACACGTTAGTCTCCTTTCCGCGGATACGTAGTGCGTAGTGCTTTGGCGAACGCGTTAACACCTCATACGGTCCATCATACGGAGGCTTGAGGGGCTTCCTGACGGCATCATGGCGGAGGATCACGTGGAAAGATGAGGCCAAATCCGGGTGCTGGAAAATAGACTTCCCTCCATGTCGTGAAGTGGGAAGGGGGCGCAGCTTTTCCATATGAGTCCTCAGCAGCAGGGAAAAATTGGATTCGTCAGCAGCAGAACCTGTGCGGGAAGAAAAGAAATCTCCGGGGAGGCGAAGGGTTTCACCGTAAACCATCATGGCGGGTGTAGCGTTCAGATCATCCTTTCAGGCGGATCGAAACCCTAGGAGCACCCAAGGGAGGATTTCAGACCAGCTGTGATGCATGTGACACATTATCGCCGCCTTTAACTGGCGGTGAAAATTCTCCACAAGACCGTTTGCCGCTGGGTGTTATGCCGTGGTACGGAGATGTTCGGTGCCAGACATCCGCATCAGCTCCTGAAATAATAAGGAAGTAAACTGCGGGCCGCAGTCCGTGGTGATCCTCGCCGAGATTCCGAAGCGGGCGAATCATCCGGCCACCAACGTCCTGGCGACGACCTCTGCGGTGATGTCCGTGACCGGGAAAGCCTCAGGCCACCGCATGAAACGGTCCACTACGGTGATACAGTAGCGGAAGCCGTTCGAGTGGGGCAGCGGTCCAACGATGTCCAGGTGGATATGCTGAAATCGGCCTGATAGCAGCGGGAAACTGCCGATGGGTGATGAGATGTGACGCTGGACCTTGGACTGCTGACAATGAAGGCAACTGCAGGCCCATTTCCTGCAGTCTTTGCGGAGGGATGGCCACACGTAACGCTCCGAAACCATTTTGATAGAGGCGCGGACGCCAGGGTGTGACAGGGAATGGAGGGTATCGAAAGCTGGCTTACTTAAGGGAGGTGTTAAATTAGGTCGATATGTAAGATTTCAGTTCTTCGTCGTTTGCTTGCGAGAGGACCGAATCATTAAAGCTGATAGGGGAACTGATGGACTCCACACGGCTGAGGGCGTCTGCAACTACGTTATTAATGCCGGATATATGGCGGAAGTCTGAGGTTAATTGTGTGATGAAGTCTAGGTGACGGAATTGCCTGGGGGAACACTGTTCACTTTTCTTCTTAAAAGTAAAAGTTAGTGGCTTGTGATCCGTAAATATCGTGAATAATTTGCCCTCTATCATGTGTCTAAAGTACTTTACCGCTCTGAACGTGGCTAAGAACTCACGGTGGTACGCGCTGTAGTTACGTTCGGCAGGTGATTGCTTGGCGGAGAAAAAGGCCAGTGGCTGCCATTTGGTGCCGGACCGTTCTTGCAGGGCGGCACCAATGGCAGAGTCTGATGCGTCGACGACGAAAGCAAGGTAAGCGGCAGGGTCAGAGTGTGGGAGGAGCGCGCCTTTAGCGAGGCAATTTTTGCAAATATTGAAAGCGCTTCGCATTTCGGGAGACCAGCTAACTTCATCATTGTGTTTAATTTTGCCAGTGAGAGCATAATGGAGGGACGACTGAAGGTCAGCAGCATTAGGATTGAAACGCCGATAGAAGTTAAGCATCCATAAAAATTTTCGTTGTTGTCTCACTGTTTTAGGCTCGGGAAATTCTAGCACAGCGCGAACTATTTCTTCGAGCAGCTTGGTGCCATCTGCGGAAACTCATGCTTTTTGTGGGAGGAAGAAGCAACCAGGATGTCGTCAATATATGCATAACAAAAATCTAACCCTCGGAGCACTTCGTCAATAAACCTTTGGAAGATTTGTGCGGCGTTTTGCTGTCCAAAAGACATATAAGTAAATTCAAAAAGTCCAGTGAGAGTTATCAGGGCAGTTTTTTTTTACATCGTCGGCATAAACAGGTATTTGGTGATAAGCACGCACGATATCTAACTTTAAAAACACAGATTTTTCCCGAGGGGAATGTGCAAAATTTTAAATGTTGGGTACAGGGTATCTGTCCGGTAATATACGCGCGTTGAGAGCCCTATAATCACCGCAGGGACGCCACTAACTGGATTTCTTCGGCACCAGTTGGAGAGGCGAAGACCAGCTGCTTTCGGATCTACGCACGATTCCTAGGTGGAGCATTTCTTAAAATTCGTCAATTCGTTCGTTCGTAAAAAAAGAGCCAGTCGATCGGGTGCCAAGTGATTGGGCTTACATGCAACTGGAGGGCCTGGCGTGGTGCGGATGTAATACACGGTAGAGTGTTTCACCTTAAGAGGGAATCCGGAGGGTTTTGTGATATTAAGGTATTCGCTCAACAGTTCGTGGTATCTGGAGTGACCAACCAGGGCTTTTACATGCGCCGGAGAGGGATTAATCAAACCTCCTGGAACGGAAATGGCAGTGATGCCGTCGACCAGCCTCTGGTTGCTTAAGCCCACAAGCAACCCGTAAAATTTTAAGAAATCTTCCCCTATAATGGGTTTTGGGACGTCAGCTACGACGAAACGCCATGAAAATTCTCGCCGCAAACCCAAATTGAGGGACAAGGAAATCCAGCCGTACGTGGAAATAACGGAGCTGTTTGCCGCGTATAACTGATAGCTAACCTTTTCCCTAGGGCCTTTAACTTAGATATTATAAAAATGTAATTAAATTTAGAGCTACATATGAATTATGTGGTCAGATCATAAAACAGTTCTGAAATAGTCACAGAAAACTTGAATAGAAATTCGGAACTTATATAAAAGTCGATGCCTCAGAGCCTGTGTTTACGCAATACTGATTGCAGTGCACATTGTTGTTGTTCTGGAACTTTCTGGACTCCGTGGCCTAAATAAAGTATGCCACATTTTTGGTATATTTATTGTGTTCTTTACTAAATACTCTGAAAAATGTGTACACTCCGCGCGGTATTGGTAACTCAAATGACCTGTTCGCATGCATGCATTATTGCCAGAAGTCCAGCCGATATTCCCGAGCCATTCACCAACCTGTGTTTGGTCTCTCATTTGCTGATATTCGTGTCTTGGAGGCTAAACTATAGGTTTTGTACTACCATGTTTCTGTTTCGGAAACAACATTCCTGGCTTTAGGATTAATCGAATCATTTTGGCGACAGAGCAATTATGGCGTGAGCCGCCTCTTCAATTTGATGCATTTTATCAATTTCTATACATACAACTACTGTGGAATGTATTTTGGTAGGTTATTGTTCACCACCACCCTTATTCCCTCTAATTACCTGCTTGTGTTTCAAAATAAGTATCGCATTTATCTCCGTTTTCAGAAAATATAATGGAACTCATCTGTTTCCATTATGATTATTTAAAAATTAACACGTTTTACATGTTTCGATTATGATGCATCTATTCCATTATTAATTAAGCTACTAATAGACATACTATATTCTCCACAGCATGGTGTTGTGAACGCATCACTGCCTACATAAATATTAAATTAATATATATGTGAATCGTCTGTACTTAAATATATTTCAATTCGACGTAGCTTTCATAACGCTTCTCGTCTTATAATTCTTTCAGTTGTTTCTATTAGGAAACCACCCATCTATTCTCTTTGTTTTATATTTTCGTTAGCTCAGTGCATATTCTTTATTCCGAGCTCAATTTATTCTGACATTATTGTCTATTCGTAATCTTTGATTGCATTGCGCTTAGGGAAAACTTTCACATTGCGCCGAGAGAACACAAACGTTACGCATATAATCTTCTTTCTTCCGAAAAAACTTACCTGCCTTCATCTCGATTCCATTATAAGATACAGCGGCATTTGTTCCCATGACAGATGAATTCTATGGAACCTCACTATGCTGTGGAGTTGCAGTATACCTTTATTGTGTGGCTCTTTTTTATTCCTATGGGTGGACCTAGAAGAGCGACATCAATTTCTCGGAACTTCATTTGCAGAGATAAAAGCTTATGTTTGCGACAGACGTATTCGTTTCAGCCAGCATCATTTCGCAATCCATATATATCTCGCGAAATTACTTTTCTCTAGAGATATCGATTTATGAGAAAACCAATTGGACTCCTCAATTAAAGGCTCATTTGTGATACTTTTTCCTTAAGCTTTCTTAGATTCCATCTTCATTGCGTTTTAACAAAAACTCCTCTTTCTGATTACTGGCCCTGATTACATAATATATTATCGAATTTACTACTACTAATTGGAACCAGATCAAAGGAACATGATAGCTGTAGCTTTAATGAAGAATTACCTGCTTATGCTTCAGATACAAAGAACATTTTAGAAATTAATAGGACAATAATGAATAGTACCGTGATAAATTATGACGTAAACTTCGATCACTAAGTAACCTGGTTATTAGGTACACATTTCATCTCAGAAACTGTAGCAAAAGGCTTGGTAATTGTGTTGGTATTCTCACATTTTGCGAATGGGATAAAGTGCCATATTAACACTACCTAAATTTTTCCCTCTGAATTAAAAGTATCTTAAAGTAGGATTGAGATTTAACCTCTCGCATACTTTTATTGATTATTATTTATACATTTTCTTGTGAAATCATATGAAATGTAATATTCGCGAAATATCTGTGATGGCTTTGGTGGTTTAAATTCATCCTCTTGTTATAATCTAGGGCTATCTAAAACGATTAAGAAGGCAGACATTGGTTTTCTCCTCTTAGACCGTCTGATAGAACATAGCTGCCATATAGTTTGATGATCTGGTAGTAATTTAGACCAAATGGTCTAGCAGAGATTTCAGTGAGTAGTAGTGATTTTTCAAATTCCGAGATTAAAAAATAGGCCCTCAGCCTAAGTATTTCTTACCGCCTCAGAGAACCGACCTCAATTTGTATCAGATCAAGCTACCCCTATACAACTTCGTTGCACCCTCATTAAAGGTTGCATGTGATTAATCTCGATATTACGTGGAAAGATGTTAATTTATTTATGTTATTTTTTATTAAATTATACATTTTTACATTTTTATTGCTATTATGTATATAGCATGCCTAATCAACTTGCAGTAAGCTAGAAGAATGAAAAAGACGATATAATGCGAAACGGATAGCTAAATCATAACGAAACCAATAGCAACCTTAACAAATATAAGTATTTTAGTTTAGCGTGGTTAGGTAGGTTGGGTTATTTCGCACGCACCCCTGTCTGCAACTTGCAGACAGGGACAACAGGACTCGGATAAATAGGAAATAAGCCCAAAGATGCTCATTTTCGGTGACTGATTGACAACTGATATCTTATTCGGAGTCAACATGGTTGAACTACAGAAAGTTCATGAGCGTAATAGTGAAAATCAATTTTAAAATTGCTACTTTTGACACATTTGCGTGCCGTGATATCTATGTTTCGTCCTGTAGAGGCTCATAAAACTCCAAAACTTACCAAATAACATCCAAGTTTTTGCATTGATGCAGGCCGTCGCACAAACGTTTCATCTTGAGCTAAAACATATGAACATCAATGTTAAAAGATATCAGTTATTTTGGGAAAAGTTTATGTTTGACACCAAATATAGCGGACTTCACGCCTTTTTTCGTGCAAAAAACCAGTTTCATTGTATCGTAATATTTATATTTGATATAATAGGTATCCACAAATTTTCACCGGAAGTGTCTGAATACGATTTTGATTGGTAGAGCACTGCTTCTTAGTGGGTGTCAAGAGCTGGAAATATTCAGTAAAGAGAGAGGGAACAATGAAAATAGTTTGTGTTGAGGAATAGTTTGCGACGCGTTTATGCGTAAAGTGCAAAAGACAGTGGCTGTGCTGAAGGTGTCAGCAGCCATTAGTCTCCGTGGACCTGGAAAAAAGAAGATGGGAAGGGTACCTCAGCCACGTAAATTATGTCAAGCTAATGAAAGAATACTAATGAGGAACTCCCCAATAAATTTAACGTTGTTTTTCGCGTTCATTTGTCACCACTTCCTGCTGTAAATTCCATCTTGTCGCCTTCTCCTTCACCTTATTCACCTCCTGCTACCCTCTCTTAAAATGCGAATATATTCTTTGATCAGACCTTAACGGTTGGCTTGCTAATGATCTGAAACATCAAAAATGGGCACATATTACTTATCTTACTGTCAGTAAAAACTGAAAAGAGCACTTCTTTAAAATCGTATAATTTCAATTAATTTCTGTTGAAAGATTATGGTGTTGAAGGGAGAGAACTCAGTCGGATGGAAACCTTACCAACCTGTTGATTAAGGTGGGATGATTTTTAATTTTTTCAAAATTTTCAAAGGGTCATTAAGAATATTTTTTTCCTTTTGATGCTGAATTTGTGTACACGAAAGTTAGAATCAATCAACTGTCAGCAACCCTTGCCGCAGGGGTGCCAAATTTGCAATTTTTAAGGAAGAGAATTTCTTTTAACCCTCAAATGGATTCTCTGCGCCTTAGCGGCGCTCGGGGTTTTTAAAATGATTTTAAAATTTTCCATTCGGATGGATCATTCTGAAACTTTCAGTAGTCTACTTTTTTTGATTTCTTAGGCTAAATATGTATTTTGGTATGTATAGTGTGCATAGTTTTCATTTTATTGGCCTCTAATGAAAAAAGTCACGTCGTTGGATTTACGGCGCCGCTGCGGCGCCGAGAGTTTCCTTGTCGCAACGTCAGGGATTGCACTCTCAATACTAATTTAAAAGTTATTATGTTTCGTATGAAATGGTATCTTCTATTTATAATCATAATATTTAAAAGTTTAAACTTTATAAACAAAATTAAATTGTTTAACAAAGGGAAAATTTTACTATGCCAATTTTGCTTCGTCTTGTATCTAATAATCATAATTTTTGCCTGTTTATAATGTTCATTGACAAAACTTCATCTATTTGCAAGAATAATACTTAGAAACTCATGGCTAGCCTAAGGGTGTTTTTTCCATGGCCTCTGGCATTATTTTGTTAGGGTACCTTCTCCACTCCGCGTCCCTCCTCTACCTCCGTACCTGCTGTACAGATGGCCAACTTTGGGGACATCCCAGGGTTACTATGTATATAATTATACCAAGCAGCAATCCTAAGAAAATTTAACGACAATATATTTACAGAATTCATGCAATAGCGCCTCTTTACCTTTGCTCTTCGCTCTGTGCCTCTTCGTGTGGAAATTTCACGTTGAATGAGTAGCTGAGGCTCGGGACGACTATTCAAAAGTTTGACTGACCACCATGAAGAACACATCGCACGGTTGGTGTTATGTCTCGTACCTCTCATTCTAAAATATTCCTTTGCGGCTGCGATAGTCTTCACAAAATTGCTGGCGATAATATTATTTCCCAGGACGTAACTGTTTACCTATGGATTGACATTGACAGAACTTACATGGTAAAAATATTTTCATGATGAAAAAATACATAGACGAACTACCACAGTGAAAATTTGTAAATATATTCCTCGTTTCTTTGTATACTCAAATGCACATGGGTTTTAGACCTCCAAAGTTTATCAACGTGAAAGGGTGAGTGAGGAGGAGAAAGGTGGGTAATTCCATGGAGGTTTTTTTGAGGTGAAGGGGTGGAGATACATGGTGGAGGGTCGACTGCCAAGGATCAGGGAATACCGGAATCGTTAGGCCAGGTAAGCGTAGAAAATCCGTATTGTGCAGGAAGGTTGAGAGTGTAAGGAGGCAATTAGACACAATAGACTGCTCATTCTTCACCCTTCCATCGCTGCGTGAGGGACAGGGAATCCGCGCCTTATCGCAAAGCGCCCCGGGGTGGCCCTCCCTTCATTCCGAGAAGGTCTAGTTCGGGTGGGTCGTTGGAGGTGAGGAGAAGTTCATTCAGTTTTTGTGGGGGGAAGAAAGTAGGCGGAGGATGACAAATAAGGAAGCATAGTGGGAAAGTACGGATGGTCTCAATGTTTGGGTCAGTGTAATGCTACGGAAAGGGAAGGTGAGGGGGTCCTCTCAGCATGAGGGTATTTTGGTCACCCCAGAACAGTAGTTCCCCTTCCATCAGTCCCTCACGCAGCGCCGGACCGAGGAAAAAACACGCCATCGTATTCCATGTTTTTTTCCATTTCCTGCTCCTTCTTTCTTACCACCTACAACCCAAACTTCTTAGAAATAATTATTTTGGCCTTTACCACCAATCCAGAAGCAAAACCTCATCTGCCGCACTCCCCCGCATCTTTTTTACCTGTCCATCTCTATGGAGACATCCTCAGTGAGGGAATGGGCTCCGCTGTAGGCCGAAAATACCGAATCTTCTAGCCCACCCTCCAATGCGGCACTGGACTCTTTGATGCGTCGTTGATTGTCCCACATTACTCATATTTCACAACCCATCTGACTTTCATCCTTTCTTTTTTTTAGAAATTGCAGGATATAAACTCCCAGAATGTCCGTTACATTTGCCTTGATCGTCAGAATTTAGCCCTTAAAATCACGACGGTATCACTCGTCTCTTCTCACTCCACCAACCCTTTTTCAATTATTAACGTTTAAGAACTCAGGCTTCTGCGCACACTACAAACATATAACATGTGGGTGTACGTAGTGAAGCAACATTATTTTACATCGACCCATTTGACTGTTATTCGGTCCTCATTTTTAGTATTTGGATGCATAAAAAATAAAACAATTGTACATGATAAAGCGCAGTTTATCCAGCATTGCATATCAGAAAAAATATTTAAAACAACCATTACACATGAAATTAATACCTTCATTTGAAAATAACCGTATAAGGGACCAAAAAAGAGAGTATTACGACAACAAATGGAAAAGAATGCAGTGTTAAAGATTTTTAGCTATAAATTCTGTAATAATGGGTTAAATCTTTCAAAACACGGTTAAAAGTAAATATAATAGAAGTCACTTGCATTATCAATCAGAAAACTTCCTAAGAAAGGCCAAGTTTCAAAGATAATGACAAAATATAACGCAGCGCCGCTGCGGCGCCGTAAATCCAACGACGTAACTAAATTCGTAAATCTATATGAGGGTTAATAAACCGAAGCAAATGATGTAAGTGGATACATTTTCTGTGATTTTTCTATCCGTCCTTAATGGGTATGCAAGAATAAGGCAGAAATAAATTGCTGTTTGTATTAGATAAATATTACCTATTAGAATAATCCAATCGAAAACTTGTGGTAAGGGAACACACATGACATTCATGTTTTCGTAAATACCGCGGCTATCTCCTGAAGTGAAAATTACTATTTCGGCTATCCATCTTAAAGTAAACAGTGAGTTGACTAAAATTTAGCATTAATATAACAATAAATATATTAGTTATATATACACTTTTCCTCACAAAAACTATCACCGAATAATATGTAAAAGATATGCAAAATAGAAACTTCACCGTATATATTTGGTATCATGGTGATATACCTCTTGTTACCAGATACCAGACGTAAGTACTTCTTTAATTTATCTTCTATAATTTTCTTCTGTAATAATTATCAACAGAGGAAATTTGCTCCATAAAATAAATAATTTTCCGCTTTAGAAGTCGAAAGACGTAACCTTTTATCTTACATTTCCTGATGTCATACAAGAAAACACATTTATCCATATTTTACTCAAAATATTTTATGAATCTACAAGGTTATAGTGTAAAAACGGTTTTACAATATTTTTGATATAACTAGAAAGCCTATTGTTGGCTTCAAGCGAGGACATCTAATTGCCTCTTCGCTTGAATTTATATCATCGTGAAGTGTAGCTTATTAATTTAACTGCTACCGATAAAGGAAAGAGTGTTAATGTATCTGATTTGCCTTCTGGATGTCTATTATATGTTTCTCGGTTAAAGAATGACCCGAATTTTTGTAGTTAGGTTCGGAGAAGCCCCTGAGAAATTTCAAGTCCTACTTTGGGTGTATTATATAGACTCAGACGTTTCTTTCTGGAACCGAAATGTCAAGTAATATGATAAAACTTCGTTTAGACCACGAATCAAAGAAGATTTTCATACTGGTAATGGAATTAACTGCACCGCTTACATTTTCTCAGTACAATTTAAAGGTTTTGGCCTAAAATACATTGAATTTCTGCAGAAGGGGGTCTCAAGGTTTATTGAGACCTAGATGGAAGTTGAGATGGTTGCGTGAGGAATACCGCTACATCACAGCTGAGATCCAAGTATGTCACTAAGGCTGAGTAATGAGAGAATATTAAGAAGGAAAACTAACAGTTGGTGAGGTTTGGTCCTACTTAGACGCTGTAACATCTAATGAATGAGAAAGCAAAGTGTGTTTGTAATGAAGGACTACAGGAACGCACAATCTTCACATACCACTCTCTTCATACGTTGACGTAATCGATTTCTTACGTGAAGATTTTTCAGCTGTACAAAGCCCCTTGCCACTCAAAAGGCCTCATTAACAGCACCAGGTGCCAAAAACTGCCTACCTTTTTGGGGAATGTTTCTAGTTAATACTGTGAACAACTTCATAAACGCAAAAATGTCATGTCAAAGCTCCGCCTGCTGAAAAAATATTGCATATTAAAATTGTTATATTTTATAGGTAACTACTAAACTTTCAATAAAAAAAGTTTCACCAAGTACCTTAATTCAACATACATATGACACCAATGATTGTTAAATTTTTGCCTTAAAATCGGTCTTGGTCCAGAGAAAGGTCCCACTGATAATTATGATACCGTTTTTTAAGATAAAGTAATACATATGATTACAGCATATAATGAATAGAAGGTCGACCGTCAGTTCTCTCTCAAAGAACACACGTACAGTGAGAAATAAACATTTTTTGTCATATTTGGCAGCCATGTGCTGAGTAAATATGAATTACAATATTAAAAATACTACCAGTAAAATCATCAAATGCAGTAAGAATTACCTGTATTTAATAAAGTGGTATTGATTGTCACAGCTTGTAGTGCACCATACTTTATTTCAGTGTCTCTCGTCACTTATAACGCAGGTTTAGCCACCCATAAACAAGTTCCAGATGCCAGGGCGGGATACGTCCTAACCATGGCCGGAATTTACTGTGTTTCCCTGACAATTTCGCATACTGCAGAAGGCAATCTCCTACACATGCCCAGTTTGGCGCAGTTGCCGATGGAGTACTTGGCTTATTAAAGGAAAGGTCGCTCCCTTCAGTTTTCTTATCAGAATTACCTATTAGAGAATGATCCTCCCATGATTATCTTTAATCCAAATGATAAAGTACAAATTATAAATTTAATATCAATCAAGACTCTTAAATTAAGATAATATAAAGCTTCTAAGAGATAGAACTCAAGAAACTGGAAATGTCTGTGGTTTGTCACGGAGTTCAAGAGTTGAAATTTTTAGCAATCAAAACTGAAAAGACTATTAAAGAAAAATAGTGTAAGTTAATAAAATTGACGCCAATCATAATATTCTCGGCTTTTTACATGTTTCGTGGTATTGCAGTGGGTGCTTTTGTGAACACATTTCTGGTAGTGTAACCGAGATCAAGAAATCCATAATTTAAGTGCAACTTTTTGAGTTTTTATCATCTCAGACTTTTGGTTACACTTAAATTAGCGGTGAATACTATTAATATATAGGGTATGCTATCAATATGCATTGTTAAATAAAATTTAGTTTAATTATATATTTACAGGATGAAAAAATGATTTGATAAAAACAATTAGTTTGGGAATAGCCGCGACAGATGAAGAGCACGGAAACCTACCCCGCGCGTTGCCAATTCACCACGGGGCGTCTTATGTTTTATAGCCATCATTAGCTAAAATAAACGGCTTTTTAAACGGAAATAATTGAAATAACTGTCTTAAAAAAAAGCCATAAGAGAATGATATACCTATCACTGAAAAATGTATCGATATTTTTCCATTGCATGGGAGTAGAGTAGAAATCACCCTTAGAAACTGAAAATGGGGCACACCTCCGGAACAAGCTGCTGGCGGTTGAGTCCAACTTTCGTATCCGTTATATCTTTATCAAAAGGAAAATTATAAAGCTTTGAAATATTAAATTGAAGACACTGAAATTGCGGACCACCCTAATGTTGTTCCAATATTGGTACACCATGGATAGTACGTGTTGGCATCTGTGATACGTGTATGAAATTTCGTGTCGTTAAAACGGGAAGCGTGTTATCAAAATGAAGTTAGCACGGGAAGGGAATCCAGGAAGCGATTCTAATAGACCCTTACGGCTTTTCAGCTACATTTGCTCCTAGTCCTACATAAAGATACTGCCGTGTAGAAAGCCTGGTAACTTATTTCTTGAAGTTATTAAAAATTCCTCTATAAACGCCAAAGGTTTTCATTTATTAACCGATGGAGGTCATCTCCTTAGATATGGTAGTCGGATACATGTGTGAAGTTCAGTCTCTTATAATATTCGTATCCTTTATTTTTCCATGGCAATGAGTAAAGTGTGTAATAGAGTTGTTAAAGCATTGCAATTAGTGACGCTTAAGATTGCAATCATTGTAACATTAAGGATTTTGAATATGCCGTTCGTTTTTCTTGTGGCTATTCTTAGTTTCCGCTTTGAAACCTCTTACTTCCACCTATATCTCCATCCCCTATAAGTCTTTTTTCACAAGTCATCTTTTCAAAATTATTTGTCATTTCAAAGGCATATAACTTCATTATGGAAAGTTCTTTTCCTCTAGATTTCTTCCACACATTGGGACTTACCATTGAGTGATATGCTTGTGGAATTATCCGTCGTCACAGAAAAGTTTCTTAAAAGGCTATATGTCCGGAGTAATTTATGAATTTAAAGAATATGAACTTAGCGATCTCTCACATTAGCTATCTTCATCCAAGCATCGTTACCAGGGGTTATACAATACTGACAAATATTACGCTAAGCTCCTGAAATTACGATTGTGATATTGATCGATTAGAAATTCTAAAAATTTTATGTCATTTATATTATTGCTTTTATTTAAGTGTTGACGTTGAAAACAAGCATGTGCTAGTATCAAAATTGCCACCACTTTTGGAGACTGTAAAAATGTTCGGGAAGGATTTTTATAATGATAGGACGGATAGGAGACATTCAGGTGAATGCTTAGTTTGTATCTTACTGACACATACATTTCCTTTAAGAAAGTGTATACTTTCTCAGGGCCAATACTTATCCAGTCTAGAGAACTTTTTCGACCTTTTTAAAACCGAGAGGAAGGAAAAATCACTCGCCAAAGCGTCTCTTTCAAACATCTCCACCATCTCGCAAAGAAGTTTAACGGGGGAACTAAAGTCAAGCCACAAGGAAACTTAAGGAGCCAACTTTTTCACTAGTTAAATTACCCAAGCTGACGAAAACATTTTACTAATTCAAATTCTGGAGTTTGAAGTTTTGTGAAAAGCCTTTGAGTACACTCTCACTTACACACAGATAGCCCATCGTGTATTTCCATTACCTTTTAATTTTTTTTCTCTTGCTGTACTCTCAGAGCTTACAAAAACCCATTTTTGGTAAGCGTCTGTTGAAATTGAAGTGGGTAAAAATATCATTTTCTAAGCATTAAGACATGCTAATCAAAGCCTTACTATGAATGGTATAAGCGTACAAGTTAACGTCAAGTGAGGGTTTTACGACAATTGCATCCAAGGAAAAAAAGGATGGGAATACTCTAAAGAGCGTCGGAAGAATATAAAGGGATCCCTGGGAAGCATTTTGTTTCGTCCTGGAAATTTTTCTCTCACTAGTTTTCCGTATGTATGGGTGCGCAGACTTCCGCGAACAATGCTCCTCCCCGTCCCTTTCTTTAACCCTTCTCCACCCCTCGTCCTCTCGTCACGAGATAAGACTTGACAAATGGGGATCCCGTTCGAAGCGCCACAAGTGAGGGCAAGAGACAATAACGTACTAATCCAATGTTCCAACTGCCTTGTCAAGAGGGAAACACCAGGTCGGACGGGCAAGAGAAGGCGTTTCTCCTCCAATGGCTTCTGCACTCCTCTTCCTTCCACCTTCGCATCTCATCTCTTTTGTCTTTTGTTTGTCTACCTAAACCTTACGGTTCCCTCTAACTCTCCAGTACTTTCCACCTTCCTACCTCCTCAGGAATTATCCGAGGATCGAATGCCTTCTCAAAACAAGCCACTTCTTTGCTCTAGCTTGCCGCATGCTGCTTCGTATCTTCGTCTATTTCGCCCTATCGCATTATTGGTAATTGTTTTCTCGTTTGGCGACATTCTGCTCTCGTGTAATATAATATAAGTAATGTAATATTTACTTTACTAATTTGGAATGACTACTTTGGTAAATCATTTTTGTTTTCATTCTACTCAAAAATCAATGAGTTTGTGAGATCGGTGCGTCAACGGCAAAATATTCGAATCATTATTATGTAATTGGTTTAGGGTGAATGACAGGCTTAGAATGACTTCATCTAATATATTTCGTATACCTGTGATTTTTATCAGCTTGAGAGAGAATATTTTTTTAAGTGTAATTTTTTCCGGGCTAATTATTGAATAAAATTTTGGTGTTTTTTATGCAAAATTGGGCTTATTCTTTCCTTATTGCCGCAATGAGCAAGGAAGCTTATCGTTATTGTTTGCCGTTGGTTTACCTATATGTATTTAAGAGAATAGTGGTGGAGTTCCTATGACCTTACAGCGTGCCAAATTTTGCCTAGGGTATAAAATTATAACTTCTGCATTTGGTCTTTTTTTGTCTTCCTCTTCCATGGCTCTTGTGATTCGGATGTTCAATATTTTCCCTATTATAAAATGTTCGGTAAAATATATGACCTTTTCCACTTCCAATATTTCTAGAAACATTCTTTGTACTATAACCTGCATTCAACTTGGTATTTTAATGTTTTAAATATTGTCCCAGAAGACTCGCGTTTTAATATTCGTAATTCTTGTACTCTTGTCGTGAGAATGCAATTTTTAGTAATCTTAGTTATAATTTTTTAATAAATTTCATTTATTAGGTATGCATTTGGTTTATTTTTATTGCCTTATATTAGCTGAATGATCTTAAAAGTTAAACACCCATTTGGAACGCATTTTTTAACTTAACGCATTTTATTGCCCATTCATCGAGCCCGTCTGTTCACTCGGTGAAAATTCTAATTATAGCATTAGAGTAATTAGCAATTAATTTTTCTTCCATTTGATCTTATTTTTCGTGTTTTAACCCACAGTTTTAGTAACTATAGGGTCAACTTAAGGATATTCATCGGCCGTATTAATTCTAAGATAAAAAGGGTGAACGGCTTAAAATTACTTGATCTTCCTCACATTTGATGTCATTTCTTCTTCCCACTTACTTGCTCGTTTTAGGAGGCTTCATACTTCGCATGTTACATACGCTTTATACCCTCCACAAAATAGTTCTTTACACAAACTTCTCCCTTTGCTCTCCAGAGGGAACGAAAGTCTCTCTCCCAAGAACGAAGTTTAGGTTACATTCCCGGATCCCTCAGGAAGGATCCTTTGGAATGGAAGGATAAGGGAAAGGCAGTATCGTGCACGAAGGTCACGGTTTCCCTTAAAGACTCAGTTTCTTTTGATAATTTTCCTCTTGCGGCTTACTATGAACGTGCGAAAGAAGTCTTATGGTCTGTGGGTAATTTTGTAGAATGACACAAGTGGAGACTTGGCTCGGAGAAAGAGGATCAAAAAAGGATTCATTTTACCCGCGGTTCATTTCCCGTAGGAGCCAGAAGAAAGAGTGGGGCTAGATTACGGAGAAAGTGAGAGGCTGAAGACAGTATTTCGTTAGCAGTTGTAGGCAATGACCTTTCCCGGACATCAACGTGTATTGCCGTCAAAAATCTCAAGGGAAGTCGATCGGAAGTCGAAGAAACTGGTTGTGGCAGCCGAGCCAACTTCAAAAAGTTACACTTCAATGCTTTGATATCAGGTGTATAAAATTCAGCATATTTGTCTGGAGTAATCTCAGCACCTTAATTAATGCCTTATGTACAAAAGAATAATATAACTTAAAACAGAAACAACAAATGCTTTTTTCCATAAGGTATTTATTACGTGCGACACGTTTCAACTCACAGAGTCATCATCAGGTATAAGACAATATGGTAGAGAGCACATCACATTTATATATTTTACTAGTTTGAGAAAAAGGGGAAGGGGAAGAGGGGAAAGGAAGAGGGGAAAGAGAAAGGTGGGAGGTAGTCGGCACCAAGGAGAGGAGGGGGAAAGGAAGGGTTAACTGGGAACGAAATAATCATGGAATGGGTAGGGGTTTGAGGAAGGGATTACTGGCGGAAGGTGGTCAACACAAGACCAAGGGTGGGGGGAAGGGGTGGGTGGATGGGAAAAAACAGTGGAGGGTGGAGTCGTTTGGAGAAAGGGTGGAGGGGAAGTTTGACCGTTAGCTTTCGGGAAGGGATTCTTGAGGAGAGAAGAGTGGTTCACAAAAATATGATCATTTAACAGGACATTTACATTTGATTGAATAATTTCAAATTGTTCCAAAATTTCTAGCCTTGTGCCCTTATTTTCATAATGGAGAATTTCTGCATTAAATTTACATGCATGGGGAGTATTTATTAGGTGTTTAGCTAGAAGTGAGCTTTCATCACAAGTTTTCAAACATCTCTCATGTTCTTTTATCCTGGTATTGAAACTTCTACCCGTCTGGCCTATGTAAAAATTACATGAGTCACATTCCACTTTATAAATGCCGTATAATAAATTGAAGAAGGGGTTATATATTATCTTTATTGCGGCACAGGAAATTTCCAAGCGTAGTAGGATTGTACAATGATATATTAAATTTATCTTTGGGAAATTTCCGAACGATCTTGTTAGAGAGACCACTCACAAACAATAACCGGTACCACTTCTTCGGCTTTTCCTGTGTAGGGGAAAGGACACAGCTGAGAAATAGCTTTTGCTTTTAATTTTTTCTTTGAGAACTTGGTTATAATGTTTAGGCTGTAGCCATTGGAAACTGCTACGGATTTAATGGTTTCAAGCTCACGGTTAAAATTAGATACTTTTATGGGTAAATTTACTAGTCTGTGTAGCATCGAAGGCAGACAGTTTCTGGGGAGTCTGGTGGCATGAATCAGGTGGAATATTGACATCACTGTTGCATGGTTTTCTGTGTATACCAAAATCGTATTTATCGTCTGTAATGGATATTGTAAGGTCTTAAAGGTTCAACTGTTTCCTGGATTCCATTTCCATAATTAATTTTATTTTGTGGTGTTGGGCGTTGAAAAGATTGAGAAAGCTGTCTAATTGTCTGACACTCACTGTCCAGCAGCATATTATGTTGTCCACATAGCGGTGCCGGTAGAATGTGTTGGATAAGATGAGATTTCCGGAATTAAATTATTGGAATTCCAAATTGTCCATAAATATTTCAGCATAAATGGTGAGAGGGGGGATCCCATCGCGAAGCCATATGTCTGGTGATAGAAATTATTGTTTATTCTCATTTATAATAATGTTTATCCCTCAAAGGAATCGTGGTCATCATTATGGATTATTATCTTGTATTAGATGATCAGTCATATTTTGGTTTAGATCGAAAGCGGTCTCTCCTTCACTGTTTGGTGTCCCGCAAACTCGTGCATATATCCTGTAGTGGAGATTTCAGCTTGACAATCTGTTGTTATCGATCCGTAAATATAGTTATACAACTTGTATATGCATTTTCCGATGATTTTGGCGATTGCTGGAATGCTACGCTTTGCGTGGATGCCCTAATTTCACATTTTATCATATAGTATGTAGCCAGTCAAGTTTTTCTGTAATTTCATTTCAGCGGCCTTCGTCCCTAATTATTTCCTAAATATTTTGACGACGTTCTTGAGCCATGAAGCAGAGTTGGAACTGTCATAGTTTCCTTAATATTTGATTGATACAGTGTTTTTTGTTGCATGGCAATTGTTTGTATTTTTATTTTTGTGGTGTTCTCAACTTCATGAGAAATTGGTCCATTAAATTAGAGTGAATCCTAATGAGAGATTATTGTAGTTAAAACTTTTCATAAAACTATGTATCATAGGGCATTTGGTAGTATTTACTACATATATATGTTATGAAAAAATATTGTCTTATAAAAATAAATAATGTTCATACAATAAATTATTACCTAGTACAGAAGTTTGACGTTTTAATGCGTCATCGAACCGGTAGTCATCATTTTTAGGAATGTTTAATCAACAAAATTTTATGGCCACGATCTCCCAAAATTGATACAATGGTACGAATTTGATCCCAATATCTAACCTATTAGATGACGAATTGTTGGTGAAAATTAATCTAGTGCGCGGATGTTTATGATTCTGTGGTTTCTTTTATTTTTGAAATGCTGGTTAGTGTGCTTTCAAATGAGTAACGGCTCTATGTAATAAAAGGAAACACTGGGAATTCCAAAAAATGTAACCAATGCGTGTTATAAAGGTAGCGGTTATTTATAATTGGTGGATGATAACGGTGCAGGGGGAGTGGACTAGGTTTATTGTAGGAAACACACGGAATTTGGACGTAATAGGAACTGAAAAGTAAAAATATGCTTGCCAAGCAATATTCTATGCCAGAGAGAAAATTTCTATGCTTTATATTTTCATATAAAGGTGTCAAAATATTTCTTAAATCGCCATTTACTTGAAGAAAGAAGGATAGTCGGAAACTTAGGTTTGTTCAGATGAGCTAAAATAGATTGGCACAGCCACGCCATGGGACATGTAACTTGGATCATACGCAGCCGTGGTAAAAATGGACGTAACCTTAGCACTGTAGTGCAAAAAGCACAAGATCAAGAAAGAGCAATAATTTCTGATAGCTGAAACATGGAGAAAAATGTGGAAGTGTGACTGCGATTACCCACAGTAAAGACACAGACTGAGATTGCCCACAGTCGGAGCGATGAGTAAGCATTTAATACGAACGTCGAAAAGCTAACGTTTATCTATATCTCCCGAATTATCTCCTCTACCCCCATGTCACATTAGCCGCGACCGTGTTTGCCCTTAGTCAGCTCAACGAAACACAATTTGATCCACCATTCGCTCGTGGCCACTTGGACAAACTAATTACAGCAGAGGAAGCGGATGAATAAATGATCTTCGACTCACTTTTTTGTGGTCATCAGAGGACTCCGAAGTGCCATATAATAACTTCAAAGTGAACAAGTAGTGTTGAAAGTGACTCTGGTAACAGTAAAACACCGCCTGAGTAATAAATATAATTTTACTTTTAGATGCCCACACATTTACGCGTAGTTTAGCCGTGCTATGCAATTAATGTCACGGTTTGAGAATAATGGTAATAATAATTTAATTTTTTCACGAGTGATGATTTTTGAGTTTATAACTCACTAAGGAGGTGAATAACTCTTTCAGCCTTGAGTTTGCCGGTAATGCACCTTTGCCACCAGAGGCAAGAAGTGTAGAAAAGACCGTATGGTAGACCATGCGGAATAGAAGAACCAGCTAGATTGGGCTCACTTTGTTGCATAATGGGTGTGTGAAGAATGTGATTGAAGAAAAACTTAGGGAAATGGTCCCTGGAGGAAGGATAAGGGAAACATTCATCGAACAAAAAAGGAACAAAGCACATAGGACGGAGTGAGAGAAAAAGCATTAGATAGGGATGGGTGGACGGCTGCGGTCAACCATCTTAGAACTAACGACCAATGACGATGACACTAGCCTTGAGAGCTGCGGATTAGAGGTGTGTGTGTTAAAGTAGTTGCTATGAATAGGGAAAAGGAGGGAGAAAGAACAAACGTGAATTACATGTCAAAGTTGTGTAATATGTTCGTGTCACGATGCATGCATAATTATCATTGATGGTACGAGAAAAAGAGATATTTAATCCCTGCGAGTTTGGCATTGTCTATCTAATTGCTTCTTATCCGTAGTGCATAGCAATTTTAAATGTATCCTTCTTGTACTTCAGATACCTATGGGTTGAGTCAAGAAATAAATGAAACTGCGGGTAAAAGAGCAATATTATTTTTTTCTCTTGAGACCTCACTGGGTGTAATGCCGGTAGTATATACGACCCTTACGAAGTAGGACTAGTGTCAGATAAAGATCGAATACAGCAGAGTGCAGCAAGATTTGTCAAAATTGTTACAATAACCTTAGCCGTTACACTAAATGTTGAGCGATTTAGGATGGGAACCTCTAACTGATCGAATTACATATCTAACTGATCGAATTACATACATACGATCGAATACGAGGAATACAAATTAAATCATTTACAAAAGGTACAGGTAGACTATTTTTTGTCGTTTTTTGTCGTTTTGACGTTCAACAAATTTTGCTAAAGCCAAACTATTAGGGTAGAAATATTTCAAATAACATTTTTCCACGACGATAAGGAGCCATGCGATACATCAGTTCTAGGAAACTGAGAAACCACTGAGTAAAGTCAGTTTTGCTCTTGTGCTAACTATCTTTTGACCATCACTAGCCTCACATTATACTGCATGACAGCATGTTCGTCTAAGTGGCGCTCTTATAGTTTCTGGTCTGACCAGGGAGTACTACTCTGACAGCTTCTGGCCGCGCCAGTCATCCGGGTGAACGTGCGCGGATCGGATTTCAGCTGGGATGAGTGCTGCCTTCCCTGTGTGGAATCACCCCGTTCTGCATATCCTAGTGGAGGAAAGTTTTTCGCAGGTGTAGATTTTAAAACTTCTTAGAACTAGAAGTCTTGTGGGTTATATTTGGTACAGTATCGGGAGAAATGAACGCAAAATTTTTCGCGCGCCAACATGCAGCATTCTTGGATTCTGCTAGGAGAGGTATGTAGTTCGAAAGACTGGCAACATTGAGGAAGTAATTGTAAACTTCAAAAATTTGAAATCCCTAATGGAACTTACTATAGCCGGAGACCAGAATTCCGCATCAGTCGCCTCTTTTTCAAGCTAACTTCTTAAATTCATTTTTGCATTCTATCGCGGTGCATCATCGTGTTTATAACAGCATCTTTCTTAAGTCGACATTAATCATTTTTAGAGAAAGACTAAGCTTAAAAATATGTATACTCTCCCACCCAACTCTGAAATACGTTGAAGTCTTTATCTGTTACCACCAAGAGATTAATATTAAGAAATAAAAAATTATTATTGTGATTGAAATTCCGAGGGCGTTTTTAAATTACGCCTCTTGTGTCTCTTTCACAGAAATAATAAAAGTGGAGCTATCTTCAGAACAAAGGTAAAAACAAAAAATTAATCATGCAAATGAGTAATGCATTCGTGAATAAATTTTTTAAGTTTTCATTTCGTAGGTCGAGGAAGGTTCGATCTGAAACGGATGTTTACTTATGAATAGCTCATTAACGACTCCGTAGTCCGTCACGATAAGAATTTAACTATGGAAACAGACGTAAGCATTTTATTTCATGAATTAAAAATAAATTGCTCTAATCGATACCGAACAATCTCGGCATATATTTCCGAGTTTTTTCTCTTCGTCTCATAGGGAACATGGCCACCAGTTGATCGCTATGAAGATTTATTTAGCAAATATGAAACATGCGAATAAATATGCAAAGAGATTAACTTAAATTAGGTAGAATAATGGATAAATAACTCTTTCTCGTCTGACTTCTAAATATTTTCTTAATACTTCAGCTATAACTTTGTCAGTCATTTAAAAATAATAATAAAGCCTTTATAAGTCTGATGGAAAATACCATGAATGAAATAAATAACTTGCTAATTTTTCAGCTGTTGGACGTATTTTACTATCATAGGAGAGATTCGTATTCGATTTACAATCAAGACATATGAGTATGTATTAGAATTGTCTAATATTTGGGATAGAAATGAATATTATTATGATCTGAAATTTTATAAAAAACAACAAAGAGATTTAACTCGCCATATAAAAATCATATTACTTGACCAGGATTCGAATCCAAATCTCAATACTGTCTCGGCCAGGGGTGGAATCACGGTCCTTTCTTTCTCGCGGGCGTTATCGTCATCCTCAAGGCTAGCCACATTAGAAGAGCATTTATCACAGTTACTTTCCTAGAAATACACTCCATTGCTCTGAGGCCCATGGTTCTTATTTTTATACGACAATCACATTTTCACTATCATCGGCTCAATTGAACAATGGCGACAACACGAACGTGCTCATTGTGAAGAACCGCGATCGCGATTCAGGTTTGTCACCCAGTGACAACTACCGAGCTATTTTTTTCAAGGCGAATTTTAGATGAAGTTCATATTCTTTGGATGTTTTTCTTTGCGTTCGGATGCGTTAGTGTGAGCTGAGTTACTTTTACAATACGCGGTGATGTTGTCTGTGAACGTTGAATGAGACTGTAGGGAAAGTAAAAAGCATGCTCCTCTCACTGGCATACAAGCAGTAGTTTTCTGATTTCACCTCTTCGGCCAAGACCCTTCATTAGTTTCCATCGTGCATGGGTGATGCGGCCGGCTAATTTAAGTTTGAGTTGAAGCAACAAGTAATCATGCGAGAATATTGAGGATCTCAAAATGTTTCCCCCTGGCGATACAAAACTCTGTCAGTACTAATCCATCCAAACTATGAATGGCGCTTGACTTTGATTTGAGACGAAGTCTGCAGGAGATTATTTTCCCCTTGTGCTGTGCACGATAAATTTGAAGATTCTGACGTCAGTTGTTTTTCTCACCGGAAAGAAGTGGCGTTTGACTTCTTTTAGACTATCTCCAATATTTGACGAGTACCTTCTCACTTCTCAAAGTGAGTTCAGCCGTTTCTCTCTGGCGCAGCAGGTATTTAAAACTTATGCGTCATTCACAACAGCAAACCACCCCGACGGGTTGGAGCTTTGCTAAGGCTTACTGGGGACTTCTTCGTTGAGAATCGCGTCGATAGACGGGCAGGTAGAAATATATTTCAAAATATACAGGGCCCTCTCCGCAATTGCTTGTAGTAAGAGCGATCTTACTAGATTTCAAGTATGCCTCAGCTCTCCCAGGAAGCGGAATCAGGTGTTGGGTATGCTACAGACGAAGCTCTTATTCTTTGTCGCGAAGCAGCCCGATTGAGTGTTGCGCCTTTGATTTTCATCCGCTGAACTTTTATTCAGTGTTCAAAATTCAAAATGTGAAAATTCCTATTTCTCACTGCCATAAACTGGAATTTATAAATTTGTTCGCTATCGTGAGCACTATGTTTATTCAAATGTCCATTACTATTCATTTTTCGTCTACAACCAGGATAAATTGCGGGTTTACATACGCCTAATTTCTGGGATGTGGCTCAAAACCAATCTTGCAATCCAGATGGAGTGGGCCGCATTAGGTCCAGGCCTCAACCCTATTAAAATTTTTTGGCATATACTGTGAGGAAAATGCGATACCAAACGATCGAACCGAAAATGTTGTTGCTTTGTGGATAAAGGTGGAGGAAGAAAGTGAGGAAGAAATAAGATGATGCGAAACTGTGGACAAATCCATATCTCAGAGATCTGGTCAGGTAATCGAGAATTAAGGAGGATGGATTGATTATTTGACTAATAAATTACCCCATCCCTTATGTCAATGCCTGCGTAATTTTGGAAATGAAGCCTGATAGTCTCCCTCTCCAAAATCCATGAACAATAATTGGCACTAGGAGAACCAGCTAAAAGTCTTTTATTCTCTCTACATATAGGGCTCACAAAAATTTAATCACCGTAGCAGTAATAAAAATGTAATATTATTGAAAAAAGAATAGATTCATGCAGGACGTAGCAGTTATTGAACCTTTGATGGTGCACGTTCCAAAATTATACTCAATGACAATCAGCGAACGCATGAGGAGTTTATGCATGAGTATGCTGATCATTCTAAATATCTGCTGGGTTGCCATGTGGATAAGATGTTTTTTAGTATCACATAACTTTCACCAGGAAAGATGCACGATGTATGGTTGTCAGAATATTTACTTAAACTGATGTGAACTTAAATTGCTGTGATTCCCCAAGAACAGTTAAAATTACTGAGTAAAAGTGCGAAATATATTTCACCACAAGAATACTTGTAATGCCTGTCGCTGAAAAACATTTCACCATCGATAAGAACGGAATAGTGGAAAATAACATTGGCGGTGATTCACGAGTAATCAATTACTCTAGACTTTTCATACATTATCTTTCACAGGCAATTATTATCCTCCATCCCCGAAGTTGAACTGATGAACCATACGAATAACGCATTCATTACTGTAAACCTGTAGAATAGTCCTGTAAAAACTTCAAAAACCTATTACAAGACATTTTCATGAATTATTTACATATTTTTGGGTCTCTCATTCTGACGAGAAGGCGTTATTTACAAACTCGGGATGTGGAACCAAAACTTATTTCTATTTAAAATAATGGTCCTCATCACTTAATAATTTCAATCCTTGCAATCATTCACCAAATATGATATACCGTATCGCATGACGTATGGCAAGACATCGCATGGCGCATCAAATAGCATATTGCGATATGGACGTATTGCATGATCTACATCTACATCTACGTAATACCCTGCGAGCCACCACGAGGGTGTGTGGCAGGGGGTGAAGATCACCAAACATGCACTATTGCCATGTAAGTAGGATATATAATGTAGACATGCTAGAAAATAGGGTCATAGTTTATTAGTTACTACAGTAGATTATTAGTTATTGAAAGTAATTGCAGTAGTTATTACAATAGAATATTAGTTACTACGGTATAGTACAGGTTAAAATCTACATAATAAGGAAGGGATTATTGGTAGTTATTACATGCATCATGCACTACAGACTATTCTAACTATGTTTCACCTACCTATCCCTTTTGCTACGTTGCCTATTGTTCTCTCTTATGGTACGCGGGAAAAATGACATTTTAAATCTATCGGTACGACAATCTATCTCTCTAATTTTGTTAATATGGTCAAACCTAGCATAATACGCAGGGGTTCTTAATATATATCTAACGTCATCTGTGAACAAATCGGTTTCGAATTTACTTAAAAGGTTTAACCTAAATTTTAACCTGCGTTCTGATAATAATTCCCATCCTAGTTCTTCTATTAAACTCGTAACACTAATACAATTATCATAACGGCATTTAACAAACCTAGCAGATCTCCTTTGCACGCGCTCTAATTCTTTTATCATACCTTCCTCGTAGGGATCCCATATACTAGCGGCATATTCTAAATGAGGCCTGACAAGTGTAAAATAGCTTCTTTCTCGGACTCTCTCATCGCATTTGCCTAGAACCCTTTTTACGAATCCTAATCTACGGTTTGCTACACTAGTTATTTCCCTGATGTGTTTCCCCCATGACATGTCTTCACTGATGGTGACGCCTAAGTATTTAATTGATTCTACGTTACATATTTTGTTTTCTTTGATGCTATAATTATTCCGGGGAAGGCCATTCTTTTTCCAAAAATTCATAATCGCGCATTTCTTCAAATTTAATTCTAGCTGCCATCTATCACACCAATCATCAATCGCATCTAAATCCTTAGCTAAACACTGTCTGTCCTCTTCATTTCTAATTTCTTTATACACTACTGCATCATCGGCAAAAAGACGGAGCTTGCTATTTTTTACTACACTATTCAAGTCGTTTACGTACAGAAGAAATAAAATTGGGCCTATCACGCTTCCCTGGGGAACACCCGATGTAACTTTTACTTCGCCTGAGCTGACACCATCTAATACCACCCTTTGAACGCGTTCATGTAAGAAATCTCCTACCCAGCCTACTATATTACTGTCTATTCCGTATGATGCTAACTTCGCGAGTAACTTACAGTGGGGAACCTTGTCAAAAGCTTTTCTAAAGTCAAGAAACGCTGCATCTACCTGTACGTTACCTTCTCCGGAAACTAAAATATCGTGAACAAAAAGACCTAATTGAGTTTCGCAAGACCGTCCTTTTCTGAACCCATGCTGGTTTGTTATTAATAAATCCTGGCTGTCGAGGTGTCCCATTATTGATGTAACTATTATATGCTCTATAATTTTACATGATAGTGACGTTAATGATATTGGTCTATAATTACATGGCTGTTCCCTATCTCCGCTTTTATAAATTGGGGTCACGTTTGCTATCTTCCAGTCTTTGGGAACCGCGTGTTCTTCGAGGGATTTGTTAAATATTACTTTAAGATACGGAGCCATTTCGAGAGCTAATTCTTTATAAACACGAGCTGGAATTTCATCAGGACCTGAGGACTTGTTCGGGCTAATGTTACTTAGTAAGGATACGATTCCGCTACAAGATATATCGATTGGGGGCATTGGTTGTTGAAATCGGTCTGGTATGGTTTCGCGGAAACTATGCATAGGTTGATTAAAAACACTCTGAAAAAAGTAATTCAAACAATTTGCCTTATCTAAACTGGAAGTTACTATTTCGCCTCTATCGTTTTTCAAGGAATTAACCGTTGACTTTTTAGTTCCCTGTACTTCCCTAACATATGACCAAAATGCTTTCGGATTTCCCTCTAGTTGTTCTCCAAGTACTTTTCTCTTGAATTCGCTAAACGCTTTTCTAAGGGCTGTTTTTGCGGCTGATTTACAAATTTTATAATGCTCGATGGTATTTTTTAGGTCGCTATTAGCTACATTTTTCTTCATTTTTCTTAGTTTCGCATGGCTAACTCGTTGGCGTTTTAAACTTTTTCTAACCTCCGCGTTGTACCACCTTGGTTCCCTATTCTCGCTCTTATACTTATGAGGTATATATCTGTTGACAAGTGACCGTGTAATTTGGAGGAACTCTTTCCATGTATTGTCTGTATTGCTGTTTTTGCTAATGTTCTCGAATTTTTCAAAAGATGTCTTTAAGTCAAGCCTAAATCCGTTAAAATCTGCTTTACTAAAAAGGTAAATCTTTCTTTTTAATTTAAAATTTTTTTCAGTGTTGAGGGAAAATTTTACGTATACTACTTTGTGGTCACTTATTCCATCGACATTTTCAACTTTAATTACTTTTTCAGGGATGTTTGTGGCAAGTAAATCGAGAACATTTTCCCCTCTATTAGGCAAATTTACTATTTGATGTAGTGCGTGTGATGCGAACAGGTTAAGCAATGACTCGCAGATTTCTTTGTCCCTACCTCCAGACTTATGACTGCATGTTTTCCAATCTATCGATGGTGTATTGAAATCTCCACCTACAATTATCTGTCGTTCGTTACTATGGGAATTAATGGACCTGATCTGTTTCTCGAGTTCTAATACTGAGTGTACATCGGAATGGGGTGGTCTATAGTAGGCACAAACATATATTACTTTCGAATTAGAACATTGAATGGAACACCATACACTTTCTATTATATTATGGGGAATCACTTCTATTTTGCTGACTATTGTGTTCTTAACTGCGATAAATACTCCCCCTCCCAGTCGACTCTCTCTATCTCTCCTGTATACCCTAAAATTTACTGGAAAAACTTCACTATCAGCAATATCGCTTGTTAACCAACTTTCGGTTCCTATAATTATGTCAGAATTAGTACT
Source organism: Ceriagrion tenellum (assembly GCA_963169105.1). Taxonomy (NCBI): domain Eukaryota; kingdom Metazoa; phylum Arthropoda; class Insecta; order Odonata; family Coenagrionidae; genus Ceriagrion; species Ceriagrion tenellum. The sequence continues at coordinate 118,752,059 of OY720637.1, forward strand.
CTCTATAAGGTGATGAAATTCAGGTATCTTGCTTCTTAAACTACGACAATTAACTACTACTACTGAAAATTCCTCTATTTTAATATGTCTGCCTATTGTATTTGTGGGGTTCGTGTTTTCTAAATTATTGGGAAAGTTACAGTTTGGAAATTCATGGGTGTTGTTTTGTTTTGTACGTTTTTCCTTTTTCTGTGCTTTCTTCCGTCCCGATAAACCTACACTGTGTTGTCTGGTCAACTTGTTATTCTTTGCTATCCTGGTGAGTGGCATGTTATTTAATGGCCCACTATTTGACCTACTCTCTTCCCTAAATATTTCTAATTTATTGTTATCTATTAAGATTTTCCTAGGCACTAAGCTTTGTGTACTCTTTATTATCTGACTTTCCGGAAAAGCACTGATTTCGCCCCCACTAACTGACCTACTCTCTTGCCTACCATCTATGCTAAACTCGCTGGGTATGCTCAAATATCCTGCACGCTACCTTCTGCGATGCCTCGTACGTATAATGGACACCCGAGCGGTTTAGTGGCACCCGACACGAATTCAGCACCGGCCTGAGATCTAAGAACTCCGCTCCCTCGCTCCCACAGACTTCACGGAGTCTTTGGTTTATGCCTTCCACTCGGCTCCAAACCATCGAACCCCGATCCGTCCTAGGTACCAAGCTGCATATGGTAAGCCTCATATTGCGACTCGACCCTCCGCGAATACGGCGGAACTCGGAGCATAGATCTCTCACAGAGTCTAAAATCTCCTCTGATCCCACATCCACGGCGTCATTGGTCCCAACATGGGCTACCACATCCAACTTAGAGCAGCCCTTGTCCCCGACCGCCGCCTTCATCGCCTTCTTCGCCTGTGGCACCATTCCTCCCGGTATACACCAGGAGGTGACCCGTGCATCTCCTCTCTCCTTGCGGGCCTTTACACGCAGTGGAGCCGCTATACGCCGGACATTCGAGCTACCTATCACTAAGATTCCCTCCCTTCCCTCGTCACTCCCTCTCGGCAACCCACCTCCCAGCGCTAGTTCCGATGGCGTAGCCTCCGCCAGCACATCGAACCTATTGCTGACGGGGATCGGCTCAACCTCCGCACTTGCCGTTCCCCGTTTTCGGAGGGTGACCCCATGGCTACGCCTTGAGGCCACAATCCATGCGTCCGAAGCAACGGAGGGAGACTCCTCCGGAGGCACAGAAGTCTGGGGAAGTTCCTCCACCCTCCATCCCGTGACAGTGCCCGAGCTTCCCCGGACCTTGACACGTTTGGAGGGTGTTGGGCCCTCCCCATTCCCCCGCGATATGGTAAGGCATGACATATGACATGACTTATTTTAAAACATGGTATTTTATTTGGTGTGATGGTACGACTTATGTTCCGACGTATATTGTATGATATAATGTGTGACATATGGAATGACTTAACGAATTCTATATGGTATTTTAAATTATATGTCATAATGTATGAATTTCTGGTACGACCATTAATGTACGCGAGATGTTCGAGACGTCTTCTTAAACGGTGTTTTAGTTTTTCCTTTTAGGTTTCTCTTTTCTCAATCCCAGGAGCTATACACTATTTTTTTGCTTATGCACTGATGAAATCACCACCAATAACTGGGGAAGTGAAGATAAAGACGCGAGGTTTATCCTACCAGATATCCTCCGGTTTATTATCTACCCTACAAAGGGAAAAAACCGTGGATCTCAAGACGCGTTTCGTGAAGGTGGCTGGTGCGATTTTTATTTCGTGCAGAGATTCGTGGGAAATTCTGCAATTATATTCTCATAGTGATATCTACAAATATAAGTGATAAAAGATTAATCATACCGATTTGGTAATTTGGCAATTTAATGGAATTTTAACACGTATTCTCATTGCACATTATATATATATATATATATATATATATATTTTGTAACAATTCCAGTAGACGTGCGCAAGGCACAGATGTGCCTCTTAACGCAATAAAACGCCATTATATCGTTATTAAAAATTGTACCTAACAATCCTCCGTCCTGGGTGGTCATTCTGTAACTCCGAACCTATCGGTATGGGAGCCTTTTCGTCGGGTGGGACGTCACACCGTCTACCGTGGTATTCTGTATAAAACCGATCAGTGCGCCGAGAAGCTTCCGTCGGTAAATCCTACCGACACGGAAGAGCTGTCGGTACCATGCGGAATTAGTCGGTTTGCTTGAGAGACACCGTAACAAATGGACTACGTATTTAGATTTTTGTCAGAAATAGGTTCATTTGAGGCTTGTAATAGCGGTATAAAATATTCACAGGATTAATAGAGATATTGTATGTAATGCACAAGTTGAAGTTATGATAATAAAAGTGACGGCCTAAAAGAAAAACCTCAAAACAACTAGGATTCCGATGTGTAACATTGTGTTGATCGATTGGCTCCTCAAAATGTTTTACTATATGGTGCTATCAAGTACATAATGGCCAATATTTTGCCTATAAATTGCCATTACCTCATTACAGTACGTCCTTAGTCCAATTAATTCCCAGAATATCCTACGCAACAAATGTCAGTTGCGGCATAATATATATTCTCAAATGTGAAATGTTACTTATATGGTCTAATTTTGTTTATTCAGCCACGCATAAAACCTACTTATTCACTCTACAGTAGTTTATTATTTGAGTAAATAGGCTATATCGTGCCGCTGTGAGATCTGTGCTTTTATTGACATTTTGCGCTTCAGTCCCTGTTTTCACAACAAAACAAAACAGTTTGAAGCACCTTTTAAACTGAACTGTTATATGTCAATTATCCCTATGCCTCGATTAAATTCGGATTAATACATAATTACTGCCAGTAGTGTAACACACTCGAACGACAAATTTTGCACTTAAACCGCGAGAAACGTTGCTGCACGGCGTAACATGCTAATGACTAGGAACTGGGATGTTAAGGAGTAAAGCTAGCTTCAGCGAAACCTAAGAGTCAAGAAGCCTGACGTTAATTAGTGTATGTTTGTACTTACAATGACATACATGCTAAAACAACAAAGCAAAGAAGTGTTCTACGATATACTTAGCGGCACCTCCACTTCATTTTCTCTCATCGTAGTCTTTAATGCTACTCATTTAAGTCATTTTACATTCAACTTCGTTCCACGAACACACTAAATGAATGATGAATGATTTCAGGCTTTCCCGGTGAATGCTATGGAGGTAGATTTCTCGGGCTTCCTTCCGGGTCAATGAATTTATCTCCGACATGATAACTCCTTTGACCCGGATGGAAATCTACCCCCACTAAATGAATGTTTCATGGCTCGAGCGTGCAGCAATACCTTTGCACACGAATACACACGAATAAAGCATATATATGCGAACATTTCATAATCACAAATATGGGCTACATGGCCATTCTATATCCTTGATAATACTGTTAAATTTGTTATATGATAATACTGTTAAATGTTACCATAGCCGAGCTGGAGATGTACAAATGCATGTGAGTGTACCTAACTACCGACCTATCCCCACTTTCCCAACCTTGTGTGCCTATTGGAACGCTTTCCCGCAGGAGAACGGAGAACAACCCTTTCTGCCCCAGCGTGTGAGAATCTGGGTCTCAGTTAGGCAGACAACGCCATTGTCTGTGTGAGACGGGGTTCTGATTTGGTCCCTGGCCTGCCTAAGAGTGCAAAGGCTGTGCAATGGCAAGGGGAGAAATGTAAGACCCTTAGACAGGCCAACGAGTGCGTCGGGGGCGGCTAAGGGATCTTTCGTGTACCAGCCGAAGTCTTCTCGACTCCCGGTCCCCCGACTGGAAGCCATTCTCTCCAGGCCGGAACCACGGACCTTGGTTCCCCGGGTCGGGAGGTCCCTTCGGCAATTGGGTGCGTAAGATAGGCTACAGTGGGTCGGGCCGCTCTAACGTTCCAAATCCCTGTCCCTATCACGTCGTCTATGAACCTGAATAGGACTGTCATCACGTCAGTGTCCGGTCTACATCTGACAATCGTATGGAAATTGACGCCCGTATATAGGAGGACAGATGACGTCACTGAGCTGCGATTGGGTGGGGGCGAGTTAATCTTGCATCGTTCAATCACGGAGAGGCGTTTCCAAAACTTCCTAATATGGTGTTCTTCCTCATCGCTGGCTACAAAAGGCTCCTTTCCGCGCAACAAATTTAAATCGTTAATATTTAATTTCCTCATTATTATAATATTTTCTTCTAATTGAATTCCCTATGATTGCCACCAGACTAAAATTTTAGTGTCTTACATACGATTGCAGGTAGTTTGATCTACATATCTATGTCACTTAATTACCATGTTTTCATCGACAAATGACGAATTAATTTTGTAGATTCAGGTGAATGGTACAGCTGTGTACATCGTACTAAACAGGTTTCATCCCGCATTTTAAACTACCAAGGAAATAACCACCCATAATTTCTTTTTCTCATTAGCAAAATTGTTCTGTAAATCACGTTTTCAGCAAATAAAATTGTCTCATATCATTGCGAGTCAACCAGCAACAGCAAAATCTTCTCAATAAAATATTGCTCGCTCAGCTCTCATTTTGGCGAGTGAATACAAAATATTTTATTAAAATATACGGTATCAAGAATTACTTCGTTTGTCTCTGCACTCACCGTTTCTCTTCAATATTGATCGACTTCGATATTTATTGGAAATAGAAGCTTCTTTAAACATTGGGTCACATTAAGTACCAAACTAGGTAATGAATGGCAATGAGAGTGCAATGTATTCTGTCATCAGGGCTATACGCAAAAATTGAAGGTGAACATGCAATTAACCAATTTACGAATGAAAGTACAAGTCATTAATGTATTCTCCATACCCTCTCAGACCTCACAATAAAATATTTTTTGACTGATTTGCCGTGTGCCTTTTTGCACATTGAACTCATGAACTCGAGAGATTCTTTTTCGTATATAGAATTATCCATTAGGAGAACAAACTTTGTAAGTAAATCCAAAAATTATTGATTGGAAATACAGATGTTTTTAGATATACTCATGGGTAATCTGGTAACGGTATTGCATTGCATTTGCGAGATAAAAATAGTGAAAGCTAAGTATGTGACAACAAAAACTCTTAACGACCATAGTCAGGTGCTTTCCTTGACGGAAGAAACTTGAGGAGAATGAAGTTTCTTGTAGTAGATGTGAAACGAAATATGTAATGATACCTTTCATAAAAGCGTTAATGTCTGCGCAGTCACAGACGAAAACCATTTGACAAAGCACGCCAAAGAGTCTGAAATACTTTCCTCGATTTTATAATTAACACGTTGCGTTGCGCAAATACTTCACCGACACTACGATCTTGGCGTATTTGCGCTTAAGTATACGAAATAGTTTTCACTTTGTAATTGATTGAATTCTGTTCTTATACTAAATATATAATATGTATACAACGTTAGGTTTACAGGATGTAGGAGTTATAAATATTCAATACTTAAACGAAAATTGATATATTTCTATTTCAGCGGCAAATTTAGTAAATACGTCTATTCACAGTGGATATCAATATCAAATTTTTTACCCTACTTCTTTGCGAATACATATAATAAAGTATGCTAAATGTTAATCACAATTCTATTCTTTGGCATTTTTCCGGTAATTCAAGTCCATAATGTTCTATAGATAGCCGTCAAATAAGATTATTTGCAGGCGATACAGTTATCTACCGTGAAATGAGCAAAGATGCGGACTTTGAAGCTCTGTCATCAGACCTTAACAACGTTCATTCGTGGTGCTAGGAGTGGAGGTTAGAATTAAACATCAACTAATGCACCACAGTTTACTTCCTGCGAAAGTGATGACAAAACTGCCGTACCTATACTGTGAGTGGAGTAAACAAACAATCTTCAGATACAGTAAATTATCTTGGAATTACCTTAACTCTGATACATCGTGGCTATTAAATTAATTACAAATACAGAACATATGCCGCACAGCATTAAAGAAACTAGGTTTTGTTAAACGTATTATAGGAAGGTTCTCGGATGAAAAAGTAAGATAGAGATTCCACTGCGCTCTGGTTAGGCCACATCTCGAATACGCCGCGAGCATTTGAGACCCTGGTCAAATAGATTTAACCAAAAAATCAATAAATACCAAGGAAAGCAGCGCGCTTCGTTAAAAATGGCTACGGGCGTAAATATACTGTCTCACAACTTTTTGAGGGGTTAACGTGGGAACCTCTAGAGACTCGGAGGCTACACGCTAGGCTTAGGATGCTTGAGAAATTCAGAACTGATATTTTTCAGACCGACATAGATAATATTATCATGACTCCTCACTACATCTCTAGGTTTCACAGATGCGATATTATAAGAGAGATACAATGCCGAACGGATAGGTACAAGAACTCGTTCTTTCCGCGCTCAATAAGCGACCACAATAAAAATTGAGCTCCACTAAATACACTATAATACATGTCACAATTTCATCTCCAAAAACTTACAGCTTAACACGGCTGGTGACATAACACCCCCTGCCACACGCCCATGCGGCGGCTCGCAGGGTATTATGTAGATGTAGATAATGTATGTGCAATATGCAACATGTACAGTAAATGCCACAGCAAGAATTTTTGTTGGTAATTCGAGAGATGAACAATGAATCTCAGTTAATTTACTGCTGAAACGATCGCTAAACACTTGTCACGGACTCAGCTATCTTCCATAATCACCTCAAAGCAAATATTTTGAATTATTATACAACTAAGTAAGAAGGTGCTCACCAAATGTGGTTTTTAATTTGTAACTTTCTTTCTCATCAGTGAAAAAAAGGTATTTCTTAAACTTTTTGAAGATCAAATGTTCACTTCATACGTTCTATCCAGGCCACTATTCTATCCCTCCTGTTAAATTAACGAGTAAATAATAGGGATAATGTCAAGTGTAATGGAAAGGCACCGAGTTTATATGCCGACAAGTGAAACTTTTCTTAAAAAGGAAGAAATCAGGCATCGTCCTGAAAAAAAATTAGGGCGAAGAACTAGGTTCACATTTAGCAGGTGGTGAGTAAACGGAACTAAATTGATGGATTTCCTCCCCGTCACCGTTACGTCATTCCTCGGCTTCGCATTCAATCTCGGCCTCCAAAACCTGTCCGGCCGGTCATATGCTCCTACCTTGCTTGATTTAACTTTTGCTTGAAATGAGATTTTACTGGTAAATAATAGCATTTCTTTTATACCAAAAAAGGCTTCAATACACGTGTACACGAAGATGAGTGTCTCACTAATGATAGTGAACATAATGTTTTTACCGGTTGTACGAATATGTGAATGCCAGACAGTTTCAAGGTGTATATATCTAGATTTTAATTATGAGAATTGCCTTTCGCTAATGTTACGATTAAAAGTCTTTTCGCTAATACTATTACTTCTTGGAGTTATAAAAATTTCACAGCCCAAACCTTAACAGCTTTTTCCTTATTGTAAATCAGGGTGGATTTACGGCAAATACAAACTGCATTTATATATGAAAGAAACATGTTTCCCTTCGAATAAGAATTCCCTGAAATTAACAACTTGTCTTATTGACGACAATTTGCGAAATATCCCGTCACAACAGTGGGCATTCCCCTTTAATAAGATTAAGATACTGGGACACTTAAATTTTCACATAATCTAAGAATACTAACGGTCTAATATCAAACTATTGATGTAGCATTTCCAATATAGTTAGTTCTACAATGGAGAACGAAGGAGCTAAATGTGAGACTTATTGGTCGTTGGAACTGAGAACCCATATTACTCAGCATAAATATTTAATCTACCTATTACGAAGGACCACTATTTCGCCATTGGAGATAAAAACTTGAAAATATGATCGAAACAACCAAAAGTTAAAACTGACACCAGCTTGTTAGTTGTCATCAGATAGTCATTCGTTGGAATATCTCATTGGTCCAAAGCAATTACTATCGAATTCATAATTCTCTACTTGAAAAAACCTGTGCTTCGGCAGGTACTGGATAATTGATAGTTTTGACTCGCGTATCAAGACAAGAGAAGAGGTATTGTGGAGAGATAGCCAGAAAATATTACATTTCAAATTAGCTTACTTCGGTCGCTTACAGATAAACTCCATGAAGCCTATCGCGAAAACCCAACTGAACGAGGAAAAACGCATTCAAATAGTAGCACCACTGCTGAGGTCACCAGATGCAAACTGGCGAAAAGAATGGATGTGCTCATGGCCCCTCGCATTCTGTATAACCATTATGGTCTCAATATAAAGTGATGTTAATCACAAAAGGCACCTAAAACAAAAGAGCCCCTAGAGACTCTGAGACTACACGCTAGGCTCAGGACCACGACATCACGTTCCACCCTTTGATGACGTCGTCAGGTACATAATAAAATAGCTAAACATGTTGTATGAAAAAAATCGAGCATAGAATTACTATTTGCACTTTTTTCATTGTGGATAAAAAAATAAAGTCTCCACGTATTGACGCCTGGCATTGTTAAATTTATAGCGGAAGACACTTTTTTTACGTCAAGTAATCTTAGCACTCTAATTCATACTAAAATACTTTCACATTAGTCAATTTTTAACTCATGATTTTAATATTGTAACGCAATAACAAAAAGGATTCTGGAAATATACAAACGTGAATGTTTTGGCGTAAAAGGCCTTGCTTTACATTTATCTCTTTATTGAATTCACGACCTGAACGACATACTTGATGCAACATTGGCACCCGTCAATGTCGTACCACATCCTGTGTAGCGTTCGTCGAGGCAGTTTTTCAATAACTATGTATGATTTTCGATTTGTGTCTACCACTATGTCAGAGAGATATTCAAATGTTTCAGGATCCGTTTAGTAGACTTTCACAAAGATAAGTTTTTCGTCGCTCGTATGAGACCAAAAACATTGACTAGACATCTTTCTTAAACTTGCAATGAAGGGACCACAGCTATTATGTTACTTGTACATGGGAAGCTTGTACTTTATTACGATTTAATATAAGGTTTTTCATTATTTAAAGTACGGACAGGGTGTTTTAAATTTCATGATAAACGCTAGCACAGATATTTGGAGAGTATCATATCTTTTGGAACAGTCGTAATAGTAAGAGCAGATACAGAGCCATTCTGAGTCGATCTTATTCATCAGATTGGTGAAAAAGGCAACTGAATGGAAAGATCTGGGTGATAAAGGGATTCATTATTATTGCTAGAAATTCATTACTATTGTTAGAAAGATATTCTGCTTGTGAAATGCGTTTACGTTTCTTCTTTTTAATGATATATAAGGCATTTTAAAGAACGTCAAGACCTATGTTTTCAGCCATAATTATTCAATGTTTATTTAAGGTACCTATATTTACGAAGTACCGCGTAAGCCACCGCTAGTGCGTATCGCACATGGTAATTCCACACCAGGCATGCGACACTCATTCCGGCTGAAATCAGAACCGCACACGCTCGTCCGGATACCCGGAGGAGGCCAAAGTCAGATTAACAATGCGCTGTCGGACCAGAAACTAGGAGAGTACTACGTAAAAGAACATGCGACGGATATTAAAAAGGTATTGACGGCTTTATGACCATATACTGTAGTTGTACTAATGGTTTTACTTATCTTTAATCAACCCTTGGTAATCCAGAATGTTGTCAAAGTAACCAAGTCGTGATGTTGGGCGATGTTACCGTGTTTGTATTCCTTTTCTTAAGACTAACTTTAAGCAGGTCAATTAGATCTCTCCAAAATATATTTCATTTTAGAGTTAAATAAAATTTATTTCCAAAGATGTATTATATGCCCAATCAATCATGCTCAGTAGTCATGTGGAATATGTCAAAATCCAGGTCTATACTCTAACGGCGACAATAATGAGAAAGAATGATTTTCTTCCATTGTAAAAGAATATCAATTTTCTTTTTAAAAAACTTCAATATTCCTATCACCCAGTTTTTTTAATCTTTCTCCACCTAAATTTATTAATTAAGTGTTTTTTTATTTTGGATAAGATAAATCTTGGCAAGTAATAGAATCTTATTACCGCATCACGAACGTTTCATAATTTTGTGTTTTCATCTTAAGGCTCGCAATGAATCCATGATATTTACACAAAATCGGTAATTCACATTTGATGTATTATTTCACCAAACAACAAGATGAAAAGATTTAAGGATTTCTTGTGTTTTTCGAAGCGCGAATGCCTTTTTATCGTCCTATATTGTTTGTGAATGGTTTTTGTTAGTGTTTGATTGCTAAGATACCCTAATTAATTCTTAGTTTTCGGTTTGTATGTACTTGCGTAACGTGTCACACGTAAACGATAGCTGTGTTGAAAAAATCATTTTCTACTCGTAACTTCTCGAGCAAAACACCCGAGAAGCTTTTATAAATTCGAGCCGTTAGGTACATCCTGCTTTTAAGCTGAACGACTCGTTTCTGGCGTAACGGTCGGTATGTGCGTGTCTATTCCCTAAAGGTCCCCCAGCCGTGCAAAATGAACGTGGAAGAGGGCTTAGTGAGGAAAAGAGAAAGGGAGAGCTCGGGGTTTATGTTGCATAAATGGCTAAAAACGTTTTGGTGTTGAAGGGGTTGAAAGTAAGTGATGGAGTGAGATATACTCCTACCCCAAAAGACCGGGTTTATAGAAGTCCAGGAAAAATGTGAGGAAACCCTTAATCTGGGCATTAAATTACTCCGTAGTTACTTTATAATGAGCTTTCTCTCACTGGAAACCATTATGAATAGCGTCGATGTTAATTTTTGCTGAATTTTCTATAGATTTTACGAAAAAGATATTTTCAAGACATTTTTCGAGACCAGACAACCCGTTTTCCTGTTTTATTTTACACGTAAATTTGTGTTATGTGATAAAACTACAACTATAAGGACCAGAATTAATGGATAGACTATTAAGTAACCTCTAAAAAATTATTTAGATTACTGATTTCTTTATTAATATAGGAAAGTGCCTTTACCTCTTTAAAGTGAATGCATTTTTCGTGGTTTATTTCGTGATTACAGCATTAGAAGAACTAGAAATTGGTTTTTTTTAGCCATTTCCAGTTTAAAGATGTCACCTCCCGCACCCACTGTATAATTGAGTTGTATTGCGAAGATTATGGAAGGATTGTGAAATTCATATCTTTTGCTATTTCATAGATTTCCTCCGTTGACCGCCCGGGCATAATGTACGCCAGTCTTTGACATAGGCAAAATGCGTCTGCGAATAGCTTCCATAGAAAGCCGTCGTGGAGCTGAGGCCCTCGGGGATTGTGTTAAACTCAGTTTCATCCTGTTTCCCGGATCTGCATATAGTCAGGCTAACTGGAAAGTGGGGGGGGGGGACAATATGTCTTTGTACACGCTATAAACAGTTGCTCTCAGGAGCTCTCAACGAACACAGCATAAACAGGTTGACTGCCAAGGAAAGTGTTTCATAATTTGCCCTACCTTCTTCTGCCATTCCTTGCTTCCCATTCCCTCTACCGTTCCCCATCCCACAGCTGTCCCCTCGTTCTTCCCAGTACACCTCATTTTCTTCTCCAACGTCCTAATGCATTTTCCTCTTCTCCATACCACATCCTTACACGGCAAACCTTGAGAAATTAACTAGTCTAACACTCCCTTCTCTTCACTAGTATTTTCCCACCGTGTAAACTTTCTACTAAGGATATTGGAAACCACCGTGCCTGTCGCTCATTAAAGCGCTAACTAGACGGCATTGATCATGACGAATAATATATTAGGCAAAATATTTTAACAAATATAGCATATAAATATTGCATTGTTTTTATTAGTGCATATTTTGTGAGTTCCTTCTGATAAACGGATGTTCTTTTATACTGCCCACATTTTTAGACTTAATTCAAAATTGTAATAATGTGCACTCAGTGACCGCCCCAGTCTAATTAAGAAATATTTTCAATAATGTAGCAATGCATGCCTATAAAGTGCATGTTTTGTAAATTTATTAGTGTGTACTTCAAAAGCCAATATTTTTCAAACATTATGCATTTTGAAATAGTAGTGTCGTCCTTAAAAATCATTTTCGACCATCTCACCGGTCATTTTATGACTTACGGAATTCGCTATTCGTGGATCGAGAATTGAATCGACTTCACTTTGATGGCAACGCCAGGTACCCGCTATACTCCTGCTGCGTTCTTCACGAAATAATTTATACTTCCAGAATAAGTCTCGTCATCGGTGCGTTCAGAATCTCGTCAACGTAGTTTGACAGCGTACATCACATTACTGTGCGCAAACCTTTGTCGTAGAAGTTCCTCTTGTGACACGCGGCCACGGAGTGCTGTCGATAATGAATGGGGTAAACTGGAAGGTGATGGAAAAATTGACGAGACGGAAGAGGCCTCCCGAAAAAGTCCGACTCAACGCCAGGTGCTGAGGAGTATGCAGAAATAGGATTTTGAAAACATTTTCTTTTTCTTTCGTTCTTATTTTTCTTACTATGTAAGATGGGACAGCTTCTAACCCCTCCGGGTGGTCTTCTCGGCAGGTTAAGTGTCAGCTTCTGTCTGTGAAGTGAATGTAAGTTTGCAGGATGACACTGCAACTTTCGAAGGCTAAGATGACGTCAAGGAATGGATTTTTCTTGATGCGCTCTAAGTGTTTCCTTAGGCTTTGTGACTCGTCGACTGTGATGCTCAATTTTCGATATTATCAAATATTGGTATGTTAAATTTATGTATTATCAAATATGTGGTTACCATTTTGCGTTATCGTGCAGTAATACTTAGTTATTTGACAGTATACTTACGCATTTAGAGTAGACAAAGAGAACTAAATTTGATTTTTATGAATTATCATATCCCGAATAATTGATACGGCAAGTGATAAAAATTGTCATGATGAATCTAGCGGTAGAAATATGCATTCTAAGATGGTATTATACGTCTTGCGTAATAGAGTATTTAATGATCTTTAATTTAAAGGTGATAAAAACGGTACAACCTGCAGTTTGATGGATTTTAGTTTTAATTTGTATATGATTATAATAAAAATTACGAAGCTTGGGAATCTTGAAATTTCTAGGGGTACGTAAACGTAGAATGATAAATCTAACTCCAACACTTCTGACGAAAGGCATCAAATGTTGAGGGTTTTAGTAAATTCATTGGACTTTGTCTGGTGTCCGGGAAAATTACTTTTGGGATTTAGTTCGAGTCTGTAGACTTCCCTGCCAAATGCTGAAAACTATCAATTGCGACTTGAGGTTTAAATATTTTGTTTAACGACTGTAAGATGTGATAAAGCACACTATAGTTACACATGGCATGACTGCGCGAGAAAGCTTGATTTAAATTTTCCGAAGTGCATTTTTGACATATTGGTCCATGAATTCAGATGATCAAGACGCTCTATCCTTGCTTACATTTTTTAATCGCCGTTTAAAGGGTAGCATTATGGTTTGAGACGTTCTTGTGTGTTTATGGATTATTAACGATAACACATGTCGTGAATATGCAATTTTTCAGCTTTTGAACATGTGAATTCGTTGTTTTTAGTAACGTAATTTGTTCAACATATATGTGAATGTCTTTACAAATATCCCCGAAACAGATACCGCTATTCGATCGAAGATCGGCCGGCGGATACTGCAACTATTAAAAATGCAATCCATCCCCGGCCTCACGTATTCAATGGTTGCAGAGTGAAATAGTCATCGCTGAGCGAACGATGTTTTATGCGTTCATTACGCCGAGTCGATGCCGGATGTGGAAGGAGTCGAAGGATGGCAAATGCAATACCTGAGGGAGGATATATTCGGGTCTAAACCCATTACGGAATGCACCCCCTATCCGCCGTCATCATTCCAATTCCACTCCCTGCCAACCACCCTCCCGAGCAGATTCCCAAAGCCAAAAATACATGTACCACTACCCGGGGTACACCATTCTCTGGATAGATTCTATTCAGTGCATTGTGTGTGCACGTTCGCGGAGCGGCATTTGCTGAATTGATGAAGGGAAGCCGTTGTGGATGGTTATGCTTCCCGCGGATCCGTGCTCATGTATCACCGCTGCCGCCTCGTTCCATAACATAGTACTCTCTCAGATCCTCCCTTGAGCCCTTCTCTTGGACTGTAAAACATTTCCCCCCGTCTTCACCCTGTTCTATTAGGGAGAATGATGGTAGCATTGCTCCTCCCTGTGGGTATACGAAGGGGTGATTTTGGGGTGAATAGGGTTGCATTACTACTCCACATCTACAAACTACTCCGCGAACCGCCGTAGAAGCTTATGAAAGGGAATGTTTGGTGGATTTCACCGTGGATAGGCTTGAATTCTCATTCTGACTGCTTAGCGAAAAACGCGTTCTATATTTGACTAAACTGAGACTATGCTTTTTCTTTTCCTTTTGTAAGGAATGATTATGAAGTGATATGGCGTTAAAAATATCAATGGGTGAAATGAATGTAAAAATAACATTTCTTTAAATAATTAAAAGAAATTTTTCTCAGTATATGAGTTTAAGAATGAAATTTTTACATGCATTTGAACTTTTTTGAAGTAAAGCGACCAATGCATCTAATTTTTTGTGTCATTTTTTGTTAAAAACAGAAATTTAAGTCAAAACACGTTAGTTCCATGGATAATTCGTGGTACTTGGCTAAAATAGATGGTATAATTATTGATCAAAAATGAAATCGTCGAATTAACTTATATTTTTATTTAATCTAGTTTCTTATTAAAGATGGACTGTCTTCAGTGTACGTATTTTAAGGACAATAGGATAGGTGCATTTCAACAATTGGTTTGACTAAAGCAATCGCATGGGAATCACCTCAAGGCGCTAGGCTTGGAGAAGTGAGGAGGGGAATGACTGGACATTGGATAAAAGAACTTTCTAAAAGTGATAAGTTTTGATGGATCATTCTCTAGGTCTGTTATCGATGTAGTCTAATTGTGGTGCGTTCGTCGAAATGGTGCGCGGAAAGAAGGAAATTTACACGGACAAATTTTATATTTTTCTCTCGCTTTAATTATTCTTAGAGATGCAATAAGTAAATGGAGTAATTTACCTCTGAAACTTCCGTAATTGATTTTATTTCCGGTAATCACACCCTTACATGTAACCTCAAAACCTCTATCTGATCCCGAATTATAATATTTATTTGCTATTTTGGTGCATAGAATCAAGTGAAAGGAAGTATATTTTATCTCAATCAATTTAATGTGCTGATCACGAACTTACTGTTTTTCTCCTGCAAATTGCGTTTGTTCCAAGATAAAAGTAGTTGACATTAGATCATCAAATTTTTACATTATTGCTGTATGAATTTTACATGCCAATAACGGTTTAGGTTTACTCTATCGCGCTATTCCATATGGGATTGGTAATTGCGTTATTGCGCATTAGCTTAGAAATTAGACTTATTTATATTAATTCCTCCATTATACCTTCTCCTTGCATTTCACTTCAATAAGTTCATGCTACACTCTCTTTTCTCCAGGACTAAAAATATTCTAAATTTTATTCTCCACTCATTCCTAACCCTATGCTACTATCCTACTTTAGCAAGTTACTCTTCTCAGATTTTCCTATTCACATAGCTTTCAACATCCTATTAGACACACCTACGTTTTCACTGCAAATTTGGTTTCGTAAAGAGAACACTTTTGTGCACGTTGATTTTCGCTTTCCTTAGATAACATTCTTTGATGAGTTCGTCATACTTCCCTTTCCAGCGTTTGCACGCCATACATTCTCACCACTCAACCTTCTGTTCTTCGTAACCATTTGGCTAAAGTTATCTAAATCGTCCTCTAGTTCAATTACTTTAGCTTATACCCTCATGTCAGAATCAATCTTCCAATTCTTCTGTTAAAAGCCAACTTTTGTTTTCTGACGCATTTACACTACAATTCATTCCCCTCGTTGCTTTGTAGAAGTTATCCAGGGATTCTTTAGATTCCTGTGGGCTCCCAAAAAGTAGTACCGTACCATCTGCGTACTATAAAGTTTGTACATTTACATCTGCAACCATTTCTGCGGCGTTCTGTCTCAGTGTATAACATAGACATCAATGAAAATATTATAGAGTCACGGTGTCAATGCGTATTTCTGCTATACACCCTGTTGTTTCGTTTTGAATCAGTCACTCAAGGCCCCTTTTACTATCTAACTTGACATACTATTTGTTCGGCCTTGAAGGTCTTACTATTCCTTGTTCAAACAAACTATCATCTCACTTTCCCAATCCATTGGAATAACATATTCTTTTACACATACATTATACAGTTCATCCTGGCGAAATGTATGTAACGAACACCAGCTCTTCAGAATTTTAGTAGGTATCCCGTCTCCTCATAGCCTTTTCATTTTTTCGTAATCTCCGTTGTCACGACCTCATTCCCTCTAGTAATCGTTTTCATGTGTAAATACTCTCATGCTAATTGACCAGGATTCCTCATTGTCCGTACCAGTCTTGAAAATTTAAAAATATCTTGAAAATCTTTTGAACTGCTTATCAAAATACTCTCTCGAATAATCCACGACGATGCTTAAATCCCTAACTATCTCGCCTCATTCTTTAATTAAATTGTTCCCTTGCTCTTATCCCACTATGACCTTGTACTTAGTACTTAAATAACTTTTTGATGCCAAAAAAATCTCTGCATATTGTTGTCTCTTCCGCAAACAGATTGGGAGCATGGTTAAGCAGAAAGACGACTTTGATAATCGCATTCGCGTTTGATGCTTCTGTGTTGATTTTCAGTAAAGGAATAAAAAACAGATAATGTAACGTATGTAATTATTCGTCCAATAGGCGCGGATTTAAAAGCATTAAACTATGAGAAATCCTAATTATATTTACAAATGTTTCGGTCTTTACATTTTTGCACCCACGGATTTAAACTTACCGGGCGATAATCGAACGTGTTGCCTGTGGACATTGTTCCGTTCTACGTCGCTTTTGTGACCTGAAGTGCGCTTATGATGACGATAGTGCGTATAATGACCTGCGCTTCTACTCCTTAAATAGAAAGCTGCCATTTAAGCTGTATTTGTTGTGATGCATATATAAATATATAATTATGGCGAGATGTTATACGGGGAGGGCTAAAAAATCAGTTTCGCCCCAAAAAATAAATTATGGCTATATATTCTTTTCTTATCTACCTTACACCCCCAAAACCGTTGCTCTCCTGTCCATATTACTCTCTGTCTGGTTGTAGTCCTATGTTATGTTAGGATGATGCAGCCTTCGGGGTGTTTAGCTGGATTGATTTTATTTTATCTTTTTTTCAACATTCCTCACCACTCTCTCGCTCTGATCTTCACTTTTTCCAGAAGCCTGAGCAGTGTACTAAATTTTTTTCCCGTTCCTATCTGTATGTTTGGTTTTATTGCTTTTCTTTCGCTCTCAACATGTCCGAGGGATGTTCGCTCTTAATTTTTTTTCTTTATGACAGAGACTGCTTGTTTTTGTGTTCGTTCGCTGTTACCTTGCATTCCCATTCCCCAGAGGCTCTCATTGACAAAGTTTGTGTCTTCACGACGCTCGCTCTCATTCACCTCCAGCAACGTGGTCTACATTTCTAGACGGTGGCTCCTTCATCTTGGTGTTGCGTTGTAATTCAATTTTTTCGGCTTTATTAGTTCGCCACGACACCGCTCGTAGTGTCACGGAGACCGAAGTGCCTTGAGCAAATAGTGGATGCGATCTTTGTCCAGTGAGGATATCCGAAGCCCCCGTGGAGTAAGAGAAAGATTTTCTACAAATGATATTTTATTTTTTTAAATAATGTAAGAAACTTTAAAAGGTGATTTATTGATCCATTTTTTAAAATGTTATGAATGGTTACTGGTTTTGGCAAAGGGAAAAGGTTTTGCTTAACATAAGGAATATAGATTATCTCTTCCTCAAGTCAGTTTTGTTTTATTACACTGGCAGTAACATATTGTGAAGAAATTATTGCATAATAAACAATATTTGATAGGAATTATCAATAAAACCTTCAAAATATAGTTCAAGAAGTACATGAAGTCCTGTAAAATTAATTTTTTCAAATTATTCTGGTTTTAATATTAAGTCGCAATAATGCTGTTAAAATATAGTGAACTAGCAAAGGTACCCGTTGAAATTCAACGGGGTATGAAAGAAAGACTGGGCATAATAAAATAAGTTTACGATGAAGAAAACACTATTCGTATTTTCAAGTATACACAATATATATTTATGTACTTTAACCTTGCTCAAATTGTTGTTACCAAACTGGCCTTGTGGTAAGAGTTTATTAACGCTGATACCAAGGTTGTAGGTTAGAGTCGCTCATGCGGTGTATTTTTTTTCTAGGCAAATCAGCTATAACTTTAGTTTTATTTTTTAATTCAGCTTATGAAAACCGCATTATATTATGCTTAGTGAGTTTCGACATTCTTTTGTAGTAACACATAGAAATTAAACTACAGGCCATTTGCATTCCAGAGGCAAGTTGATTTAATATAACGTCGTGGTATTCTTCTGAATTTGTCCACTTGAAATGAATTACGCCAATTTTAGGCAAAAATATCCCTGAAAATATCGTAGTCAGCAACATTTCAGTATTCGGCCTAGATTTCCACTGTAATACCTTTCTCTATATATAAAACCCAGCTGCCATTGTAAAGGTCCCATTTCCCTTCTAAAGCTAACGCTATTTCCACGGTTACCAAGGAAATATCATATTGTTGACAGAAGTAAAATTCATGATTTTGCCAATTAAAACGCGATTTCGAGGGAAATTTAATCGTACAAGAACATTGAATGAAAGAATAAGAAACTGCAATCTTTCATTCATCTAAGGACAAAAACTATAGCCTTCTATAATTAGTAGAACTAATTAAAATATGCCAAAAGAGAAATTTCTGTACTTGAATCAAAATGTTTAGACTTGAGTTTTTCAAACACATTAGTCACCAGACGGCCCAATACGCTGCCCCTGGGACTCAGGGGCCTTCCTTATAGTCTTAATAGTCCCAATTTCCTTGAAAAAGCTTTGCTGATTCCATGTGTGAAAATTTGAATAAAATCGTTTCACTCGTTCAATACTTATGAGTCTTTTAAGAAAGAATTATTTTGGAACCTTAGGCCCTTTGGGGCCCCAGCGTGACTTACGACCCCATGATTGTTCATGATTGTTATACATTCAGTATAGGGCCAATTTTTGGCGAAGAAAGGGCCCACTTGAGGGCCTTCTAGGGCCCCAAGGCCCTTGTTCTATAGCTTATGCGTGAACCAGATATATCAAGTATCTTCCTGCCAAATTTTGTTTCAATTTATTCTGTGGTTTATGAGTAACAGACAGTCAGACAGACACCACTAGATTTTTATATATTAGTAAGATAAACTATGCGAGAAAAGCGTGTTTAATAGAATAAACGTACAAAAACATTTTTAGTTAATCTATTGAATGTTACACAATACTGAGTACACACACCAAGCAAGGATCATATATAGCACAATCAGTTAAGAAAACTGTATTTTCGGCGAACTTTTTAATTTATTGCTAGAAGAAATCCATTTCAACTTTTTAATCTTAGCTGATTTTTTTGACGCATGTTTTGGGTCAACACGGTCGTATTTCTTATTTATGTTTTTTTATTTTTCTTTTCCATCAACTTGCATCCTATGACAGAGATAAATAAAGCTTTCCTGAGGTAATGTAATACTTACAAGCACGGCGAAGGTGGGAATGAACTGTAAACACAAAATTTCTCGTAATATTTATCAATGGTTCTATATCTCTTGCCCCGACTGTATTGATTACTTTGACTAATGTTTATCGTCTAAAGCTCTTACAGAATTAACGCTACTTTTTAAGTAAGAAATCATGTAAAATTTCTAATTATCGATAATTTGTTTACCATACAAGATTGACTTTATTCATTAACTGCATATTTTATTTATAGGTAATGTATTTATTCTGCTTATTTCCAGGTATTGTATTTATTCTGTTTATTTACAGATATTGTATTTATTCTGTTTAATTATGCAATATTCTCTCGGTACTTCAATATGTATGATGAAATGGGTCACCATCTTGTTTGTTTGGAATACGTGCGTTCTTATTTTTGTTTAAATGTCATATCTTTGTTTATATCCATCTCCAAGTAACACAAAAATAACCCGCTTAAGTTGGCCATTCAATAGCCAGAAATATTGTACATTGTCAAGTACAACATTTCTTTCATGACAATGTGCATTTTCATGTACATGCACAGCAAAAATCGAGTGTTGCTCCACCAAGATGTTACTCGAACCCGAGACCCTAGGTTAGCAGGCGAGGAATTCCTACCTTACTGCTGTGAAAAATGCTGCTGACGTAAAAGTGTGCAGATGTAGTTTCTGTGCGGAAAACGCTGTGCTCGACATTTTTACTTATGACGTAGACCTTTACCCTGAGAACACCTTGTTCGCTAAAGCTTGTATAATTTTCCATATAATGGAACCTCCCGCGGTAAAAGTAAAGAGAGTGGCATGCAAAGGTGTCTCCTTGGTACTGCTTTATGTCCCTCAGATTATTTAGTAGTGTAGTCTCAAAGCAAAGTACCCGGGATTTACTCTGAGACGAGCGATCAAATGAAACTATATCCTCAAAGCTTTGAGGTGCCTACGAGGCATTATCTTAACTGACTTAATGACCATATGATGGTTCCATTCCTCTCATGTTTACACATTTTGCACGACCGGTCAGCACTTAAGCCAGTATCGGAATCAGCATCAGAAACATGGATCAGTTTTGGATTTTTGAATTGTACATGATGCTTAATTCAGCGGTACTGTGGTTAGACTTTGTGGAGATACGAATCTTGACTAAACTTCGCTCAACTGTTGTGACATTATTGCAAATAATATCTATTTAAGAATACTTAAAAATATCCTGTGAAATAGTTTTTAAAATCTATAGAACTCATTTTATTTTTTATTTCAATTTACACATTTCCTTCGAAGATTATTTAATTAATTTATAAGTTTTTCGCGGTCCATGCTCGTAAATGACTGTTCTTAAAGTGTCATCTTCGTCAGGGTAAAAAAACTTAATTTCTGTTGCCGGAATCCTCGTCAGGTGTAACTAACTTTGCCTTTACTGCCCATCTAGTTATATGTTATCGTTGATGTCATTGAGATATATTGAAAGCGCAATACGTCATCAGTTAAGGAGCGGGCGGCCCACCGAAAATTTTGCAATTAAATGAGTGTTCTTTTATATGTTCTTTGTTTTTCTTGTCACCCTATGAAGTTATTTTATTGTTCCCAAGTTCAAGATAAAGTTCTCAAGATTCGTGCTCCTATTAGTAGATAACTCAGCATTCGGGATTTTACTCGATTGTACCGAGGAGTAAATTCATACTGATTTCTAGTAAGTTTTCGACGGAAGAAAATCGTAAAATTGTTAAGTTTGTGCGTCAGCCAGTAAGCGCTGAAGGATCATCGGAGTCAACAAAGGTGGCGAATAGGCCACGGCAATGTTCCAGCTTCTGACATTGGCCACTATGAGTTGATGGGGGAGAGGGTGATAATCGATTCGGAACCCTCTGTATGTTTTTCTTTTTGCTTGAAAGCATTGGTAGCCACGACTAACCAATATCTTTGTCCTTCTGCTCTGTTGAAATTTTTTTTACTAAAAATGACATTAAAACTAACTAGATGCCATCTAAATGCCATTGGCAGTCCGTGTTCAACTAGCATTGTTAGATGGCAGCACTAGCTTTTGCACAGTATCAGTTATCTCTACGAAGATATCATGAGTCATTGAGGGTTATTTTAAATTCTGCTTATTGTAATAAAACGCATAAAAATACATCCTGAATAAAGACTTCCATGTTGACGGAACGGTGCAAGAAAGTTAAAGGCTTAGTGAATATTGACAATATGAAATCAGCATGTCTTTATTTCAGATGGCTCAACAAATGCCTGCTTCCGCTCAATGAATTATGCATCACAACAATTCTGGTACATACAAAGTCAATTATCTTCTATGAATGTTGCTCTATGCGAGCATTAATAAAGTATGTAAGCTCAACTCGAGTAATACTCTGTATGGAATCATTAAATAACGGTGATAAAGTAACTATCGTATTTATCTACGTCAGTGCCTGGCGCTTTATTTCAGTTGAAATTTATCCTGAAGTTAAAAGAAAGACGTCATAAGTTTACTCAATAGAAGTAATGGTTTACTCATTGATAATGATAAAAAGTTTCTATGTCGATTGTCCTAATACCTTACTCTCCGGGAGAGAACTTATCGTCATCAATAAATGTATAGGTCTTCGCTGTTACTTTAACAAAGTTAACCGCTGATGGCCACTTAACCGCGGGAACTCTATGGCTATAGGTCATCTTGCATCTAGTAGCGTCAATGAAGTTCGCTGTAGGAGATGGCGCCTGCGTAGAATACTAGATAGAATATTAGACACGATATCAAAGGGTTTGGGCTCAGTCCAGGGGAATGGTATTTTCCACTATCAATGTCACATAATCAAAATCAATAATGGTACAATATTTAGGGACAAATCTCCAATGACCTTAATTTATTGTCACCGCTCGTCAAATGAAAGAAGAAAAAAATTAGCTGCGTTGGTTTAACGGAAACGTCAGTGACCAACCACAATATGTATCTCAACCAGAAAACCCCTCTGTGGTGGTGTACGGGAATTATAATTACTCGCCAGTAACCACTCACAGATACACACACACAAAACCAAAAATGGGATCTTTCACAGGGCTAATCGACCCCGTTAAGGTTGCCTGGGTTATAACCACATACACCTTGTCTGTGAATGTTTACGGGAATAAAATTCCACGCCAGCGACAAACATGGAGCTATTACACTCATACGCTCTCAGAAAATCACTCACAAATTCAAATGGGCTCAACTTCTGGGAGAATCAGACTCGAGA
Organism: Ceriagrion tenellum; assembly: GCA_963169105.1. Taxonomy (NCBI): domain Eukaryota; kingdom Metazoa; phylum Arthropoda; class Insecta; order Odonata; family Coenagrionidae; genus Ceriagrion; species Ceriagrion tenellum. The sequence goes on from OY720637.1 coordinate 118,774,958, forward strand.
TGAGCTTGGTCCAAGAAAGAAAAAGCAGGAAAAGACACGCCCTCGTCTTTTCCGTTGGAAATTTTTTCCTAAATTTATCACATTACGTGGCTGTATAGGTCAAGTTTCCTTGATTTTGCTACAATATTAGTCATAAACTCTTGACTCGTATCTATATGACTATAACTAAATCGCGAGTAGGAAGATATCCGTCTTTACGTTCGTCGATTCTGGTCAAAATATTCTTATATTTTTGGTTCGTACATATCTGTACCTTAGGTTGATTAGTGAATTTAATGAATTATTTTTATTGTTTCAATGACTGATAGTATGCGTATATGGAACAAATACTTGGTGATTTATGAGTGTTAAAATTCAATACAGCTTTTTCTATTCGGCTCTATACCTTAAGTATGAAAGTTATTCTTCCTAGTTTTGAATTAGGCTACCTACCACTGGTAGTAAGAGTGAATGTTGCCCTCCGTCAAGTCATGATGTTGACGGAGTTATGTTTCACTGAGCTGAGACAGGTGCTGACATCTTTAGTTTGGACTTGTCATTTCATATTTCCAAAGGCATTAAGGTAGCAAATTATAACAGCAATTGGCTTTTAATAGTTGTGACTATCATCAAATAAGGGCTGTAGTACTGAGTTATGAGTAATAAATTCATTTCTACTACAAAAATCCAACGTTTGTGTGTGTTTATTCCATAAAAGTCCGTCCCAGATTCCTGAATATTTGTATATATGTTATATTGCACTTATTGGTTTCATGTGTTTGAAATGCTGAAGGTGTACAATGAATTCTTATTTAATCCCAGTTTTTCTGTTGTGTTATTTTGTGAAAGGTTATGGATGTTCTTTGCCATCCTTGAAGTCTATCTCATATTCTGTAGATTAAACCATATAAGGCCTTATTTTGTACCACTTCATAACGAAAAAAAACATAATTTTATATACTTCGGGAACCTTTTAATTGAACTTGGCAACAAAGGTTTGTCTTCACTGCCTTGATTGTGACTTTGTAAGTGAATGCCTGAGCTGGTTTAGTTAAAAAAATACTTTTTAATATAAGGTTTATCGTGATTTTTCAAATGTCGAATCATGAAAGAAAACCTTCAATACAATATCACATTATGAAAATAAGCAGAAAATTAGTTCATACTTACACAAATTCAATTGTAATATTTTCATTCTATATTTGAAACCATCTTATATATTAATTAGGTAAGTAACTTAAACGGTTCAATTCATTTAATAAATGAGTTAAAAATTTATCTGACATTGAGAGCTATCTCAATTTTTTAATTGGTATGTCCTTGTATCGTAATAAAGCCACTATTACGGAACACAGCTTGGGAAGCTCTCAAAAAATGGAGAAGTATTTACAACTCAGAAAAATAACTGGTCATTTATGTATAATTACGGCTAGCATGGCTAACGTACATGTTTTTCGCATTCTTATATTATAGTCAATAATATCAGGGTCAATGGTGCATTCAAAGTGGCAGCCGTTTGTATTTTCTAATGAGATAATAATACAGCCATGCGCCCTTGCTGTGGTTTTCGGCACAGTACCTTCTGGAAACAGTCCAAATACGGCAATTTCGACGAGTATATCAGTAAAAAAATTGTTGCACATCAGACATGGATAAATATGTAAAGATAGATAGGATGGTAGCGACAGATAACGGGTATAATTAGAGTAAAGAACGGAATCAAGTGGGTCAGTAACTTCGGACGTGTCTGCCTTTGGCATCGAGATTTTTGGAAGAGAAAACTTTAGAAACATACTTAGTAACTGGTATTCTGGACGTGAAAAGGGAAGAAGAATACAGCAACGTGTTAGAGGTACATAAATGGGTGAAACAGGTGAGAAGAGTGCGAAAATTATGACGAAAGAATGGGAGAGGAGGAAAGGGTGATTGCGTTGTATAAGGACCGTAGTTCTACCTAGGAAATAACAAATAGTGTAGAGTTATCTGTATTTGAAGTGTGAACTTAAAATATTAAACGCTTTATGCTATCCTCCTAATTGATAGATAGATAGATATATACATAGCATATATGTACAGTCACTTAAAAAAGTATCGCGACACGCTAGACTAGCGGCTCGTATATGTCGGCTGTCGATGCTCGAAGTACGTTGGCTATCCTGGGTCGTCTCTGGTAGCAATGAGAATTTGCAGGTACACTTTCCATTTTCCATCAGACAAAGCGCCTGGTTAAATGGGACTGCATTATGGGAGTGCACTTCTTCAGAGGCGAGGACAGAGTTCCTCTTTGACTCGGCATTGAGGACGTATTCGGTGAAAGAAGTAAGAAGGAACATGTGGTGAAAAGGCAATATTGAATGGAGTAAACGATTGAGTGATTATACGAGTGAATTCGCACTGAGGTAAAACGAAAAAGAGACGAATGCATGGGAAAACGAGCTCCAACCTATGTAGGGACTGCTATTGTCTTAGCTCACGAACCAGAGAGCCTTTCGGGCATCAAAGGCTGATATTTTAAGTTGACCGCCTAATGGACAATTATGAGATATATTGACTGAAGCCATTGGACATTATTATTGTTTCAGTGTATAGCATCCTCAAGTTGTGAAACCATTTTCGTGATTATTTATAGAAAATGCAATACAATAACAATTTTGAGCTAGAGAATTGAAAAGGATAAAGTACCGTTTTTACTCCTTTAATTACCAGCAGCTCACCTGTTAAACATATATCGCTATTAAGTCACAAATAAGTAATAGCGTGATTGTTAAAAGAAAAGAAACACGACAATTCATGTGTCAAACAACCACAAGTAAAATGGTGATGAAAATTATCAGTGATTTTAGTTATCGAGTTCCTCTTGGACGCCTCAGGCTAATTTTTCTATCTCCATTACTCTGGAAAAACTTTTCATCGCTGAACATGGTGAGGTCTCAAAAGAATTAATCATTGGTGATATTTGTTGTGGTAGAATCCAAACGGGCGGCCCTCTACTCCTCGGTCAATTTTGGCTTCCAGGCCGGACGATAGTGTCGCAGGCCTGTTTCGTTGAATATATTAAGCATTTTTTTTTTCTGCTCTCGAGTCTTAAATCCCTTTTCAGAGTTGGTATGCAACCAACCGTCAAAGAAGAATCCATCATTGAGGAAAATACTGACTCATCCATGCTCTTCCCCCTTTCCTCTTCGTAAGAGAACTAACGAGTATGATTACGATGCCTCTGAGTTGCGAATAACCTTGCTCCCCGCTGTGAATTTATTTCAGTGTTAGCCTTCCAATGCGAACGAAGTCCATACCATTGTCGGAGATTAGTCCCACTTGATTAAGAATATATGTCGTAGTGTACCAGACGTTTCTCATAGTCACCAATGACGACCCAGGATAGCCAACGTACTTCGGGCTTCAACAACTGACCTATACGAACCGCAAGTGTAGTGTGTCGCGATACTTTTTGAAGTGACTGTATATCTTAAAGGGAAAAGCTTATCTTACCAACGAAGTGCCATAGATTTGTGCGGTGAGGTAGGTTACGCATCGGCCTGATAAACCTTTGGATATCCCTAGCTTGACGAGATCTCGATTATCAACCAAATTGGAATTTGTACCCATTCCAAGTTTACATATTTATTTGCCATATTATTGGCAAGAGTACATCTTTGTATGGTATAGGCTTTTGGGTCATTTGGTTTTATGCACATGCACTTAACATTCCAAGCAATATTCGTTAACACTCATTAGATTAGATTAGATAAATTGTTGGTGGAGTTCCTCCAAGGAGGACCTGGGGCACCTAGACCTATTGGTCCTTCGTGCTAATCACCATTTCTTGGTTACTCGCAGAGTCCAATGGCCTTGCTGGAGGCCAGCATATCCTCTATAGGAGTAACCCTAATTTCAGCCGGATTGGGAAAAGGAGATCCTAGATGCCTCATTCTGGTCCTCATCAAGCCAGGACAGCCAAAGAGAATGTGTGATATTGTTTCGTCCTCTTCTTTGCACCATCTGCATCTGGCGGAGTCCACCAGCTTCAAGAGATGGAGGTGCCTCATGACCTGATATTATCCAGTTAGAAGTCCCACTATCGTGCGTAGTTGACCTCTGTTTAGCAATAGAAATCATCTTGCTAGTCCCGGTTTGGGTCCTTCTATAAGGACCTTGGCTTGTCTGAGCCCTTGTGTATTTCGCCAGATCTCAGAATGGCGGGCAAGGCCCCACTTCTTGATCTCTGTGGTTCCTGCTGAAGATGCGATTGGAATGTGAGGCTCTGGTCCCATTGGTGTGTGGTATGAGCCTTCTTTTTCGAGTTGATCCGCGATCTCATTTCCGCTTATACCCTCGTGTCCGGGGACCCAGAAGAGTTCAACTTTGCCGAGACTGTGCAACGAGTTGAGCACTTCGCGGCATTCATAAAGAAGTTTTGAGTTGCACCATGGTGATGCCAGGGCCTTTAGAGCCGCTTGGCTATCGGTGCATTTGTGGATTGGTCTGCCCTTGAGACCTAATTCCTTGATAGCGTGTGCACACGTCAATAGAGCAAACACCTCCGCTTGAATAACTGTAGCATATTCTCCAAGTGAGATGGCGGTAATCTTGTCTGGGTGCCGGCAGTAAATCCCAGCCACTGCTCTGCCTTCCTTCCTGGAGCCATCGGTGAACCACACCTGGGCTCCATTGTGGAGGTCTTTGTCTCCCTCTTCTATCCACCACTCCCTTTCTGGAAAGTGGATTTTAAAGTGTGGGGGTGATTTGTTGAATAAGGTTATCATTGAGTCTGAGCCCATTTCAACAATCGGGCTCGACTCCTTAAGCTCCAGCCATATTTTTCTGTGTCCAGACAAGTTTCCCCTGTTATTCCACTGACCCTGTCTTTTTAGACAGTATGCTGCAGCCCTAGCCTGGTTCTCTACTTCCACATTAAGTGGGGGGAGGCACAGTAGGTTCTCCATAGCTATTGTGGGGGTGGTTCTCATTGCCCCCGTAATACCCATGCAGGCCATTCGTTGCAGGTAGTTAAGCTTCTTCCTTGCGAAGCTCTGTCTTGTTTTCCCCCACCAGACTAATCAAGAGTGTAGAAAGCTGGGTTTCACCACTGCAGTGTAGATCCAACTGATCGCTTTTGGTTGAAGTCCCCAGGCTTTACCTAGTGCACTCCTACAAGTCCATAGAGAGGCGCATGGTTTCTTGGCATTCGCCTCAAGATTCTCCTTAGTTGAGTTTGGAGTCCAGAAGGACTCCCAGATATTTCACTGTCGTTGAAGGTTGCAATATTCTTCCTTGTAACGAAGGAGGTATGAGCCCTTCTCTTTTCTTCTTGGTAGTGAAAAGAACAAGTTTTGTTTTCCCTGGATTTACCGTCAGCCCTGTTTGATGGCACCAGCTCATCGTTCTATCCAGGGCTTTCTGCATAAGCCCGGAAACGGTGCTTAGGTACTTGCCTGTGATGAAAATCACTATGTCGTCTGCGTACCCTCGTGTATAGGCTCCAGTTTTGTTTGGCCTTGTAATGACTCCATCGACCACCATGTTCCACAGTAGTGGGGATAGAACTCCCCCTTGCGGGCATCCTCGAGTCACAGCCACCTCCATCGTGCCCTCTCTTAGAACAGCCTTGACTGTTCTTTCTTCTAGCATTAATCTGATCAAGTTGACAATGTGTGCATGGCCACCATGTCTCCTGGCTGCGATGCAGATTTGGTCAAACGATGCGTTGTTGAAGGCTCCTTCCACATTAAGGAAGATGCCCAACCAAACATCCCATGTTCTAGCACTCCTTCTATCCTGGTGACCAGGTTATGGAGTGATATCTCTACTTATTTGCCTTTTTGGTAGGCATTTTGGTACGGGTGTAGGGGATTGTCCTTCAAAGGTCCCTCCCGAATATACTTGTCCACAATTTTCTCCAGTGTTTTCAGCATAAAGGAGATAAGTTTGATGCCACGGAAGGAGTCAGCTTTGGTGTAGTCAGTCTTTCCTGGTTTTAGAATGAAGACGACTTTAGTGATCCTCCACTTCTTGGGAACATACCCATATGCGAGGCAGGATCGGAAAATTCTGACTATTGGTAACAGTACCTGATCCTGTCCCTCTTGCAGAAGTGCTGGGAAGACTCCGACTTCGCTAGCTGATTTGTATGGGCTGAAGCTCGTTATTGCCCATCGCGTAGCGTTATATGTGATGATGCTGGAGGCCAATCTCCACTCCGTCCTATCAGGACGGCTGTAAGGCCTCCTTTGGCGCATCTCAACCGCCAAGGAGCCTGGAAAGTGAATCTCCAGCATTAGCTTTAGTGCTTCCTAGTCTGATGACGTGAATTCACCAGAGGGAAGCAGAAAAGACCCCTCCCCTGCTTCCGGGTCCTTTAAAATAATCTTGTTGAATCTTGCGAGTTGTGGAACATCATCCACAGTCTCACAAAAACTTTTCCAAGATTCTCTTTTGGAGCGCTTGATTGTCGCTCTGTATTTCCGCTGGACCGTTCTATAGTTTTCCCAGTCCCTGGGCATGGGCTAACACTCATAGTATCTTTGCTTATTCATACTGACTTCTGAGGGGCTTAAATGCCGAACAATTAGGAAAAAGCTAGTTAAAATAATTTTTCAGCATTTGCGTGAAAGGAAATGTCATGTCTCAGCCACTCTATTTCATCTTTGGACAAGACAAGTAGCTGCTTAATTTGCTTTCCTTTCTCTGCATCAGTACTCGTAAAAGGTTGTTGCTTGACGTCGTGATGTACATTATTCCGAATGAATTGACCAGAGTTTACACATGAAAATAAGATTTAGTAGTCACTTAAAAAATTTATTATCGGAGCTTATTCGTTATGCGTCAAATTTTTAGTGCGTCACAAATTTAACAAAGCGAATTTCTTGTCACGGTTTTTTCTCTTCAACTTTAATTGGAATCTAAGCTATCGCGTAAGACCTGTCTTGCCATCTCTCTTCTCTTTTATCTTGCACTTTTCCTTCAGTTACTTTGCTTGATCCTCTCTTTCTGCTGTCCGCAGGATTTTAATTTGATTAAAAGCAGCGTGTGGGTCAAAGGAAAAAAGAGAAGTTTAACCGCCACGGGAGAGTTTTCATTTTCTTTCTTGAGACTTCATCTAAAACCGGTGTTATTTCCTGAGCATGAATTTTATTTCTATTATTTACTGTTCTTGAAAATACTGGATAGATTTCACTCACGTTTAAAAAGGACTACAGCGTCATCGCCGATATTTCCTTTGTGTTTGTTTTCCTGATGGGACTCCCGATTTTTTCTTGCAGGTGAGAACGTGAACTTTCAAATATTCATGGCATTCCACTTTGGGTAAAATCAGGAATTGGCGATTATTTTTTATGTAAAGGACGTCCATAGTAGCTTCAGATCTATGATAGTTACATCTGAGATTTATTATTTGAATCAGTCGGAAGATTTCCTTTTCTTATTGTCTTCTAATCTTAATACCTGTGTTATATTTGTTCAGTGTAACCAAATATACTTACTGTCAAAAACATACTTCATTCATCTATTTAAGGCGTGTTTTGAATCTATTTACCAATAAAATACCGTATTCTGGCAACTCAAAGAGTAATATAGCTGATACCGATGAATAAAATAGTTGTATTTTATCTCTTGAAGTCTGTATTATTTGTTATAATGTTTAAACGAGAGATTGAGTCAAGTAATAATGAAGATTTTGATCCGGTTTTACATTCAAATTAAAAAAACTAAAGTTCAACGCATCATAACGAAATTTTTGCAATGCTTGGTTTTTTTGTGGAGCAAGGACGGTTTTTATTTGAACATGTTTATTTATACTAGTTGTCTTATTCTTTTCTTTATTTATTCGAGAGCATATTTGTTGTTGAGTTGATATTAATGATTTGTGACATTTCCATGAAATTAAGTCAAGGGGCGAAGGTGGGAGACGACTCATCATAGGCGAAGAACTTTACGAAGAGAATAAGAAGACGGCAGAAATTTGTATGGGTAGCATTTAAAATGGCCGATCGCGCATTTCAATGGCTTTAATATTTCTTTTTGGTATTATATCATATAGAATCGTCCATATGTTATCATTCATCCATTCTAATGGCCTTAATACTTGCTTTTGGTATCATATCTTATAGGATCATCCATTTTTTTCTTTAAAGTTTTCGCTATAGGGTATGGATGAGGAACGTAAGGTTTTACCCGAAAACCTCGATGAGCCATTTTTAATTTCACGAGGAAATGGAATTCTAAATGCCCTATTCTATGCATACCGGACAAGTGCGGTCACTCCATTGCCTAGTGTGCGGAATCGAAGTTTACTAGTTTTATCCTCCAGTATGACGGAAATTACATTTTTAAAATAAGAATAGACACAGAGGTGAGTGGTCTTCACTCAACAGCCCCATTGGCAGTGTTGTCCCGGGGGTTTATGCGGGATGAGAGGATCTTGGTCAAGAATAGATGGCGCTCGGTTGGCGGTGACTGCCGGAATAAGAGGGTAGTCGGAAGAAGATCGCTAATGGAGTGGTTTTGGAAGAAGGGCGGAGGGACTGATGTAGGGTGAGTGGTTGTTGTGAGGAAAGTGCATTTATTCCCAAAGGGAAACGCCTCGTGTTGACCACTGGCTCTCTAGTTGCTTGCCAATCCTCCCTCTGGTGGGCTCTTTATGTTTCTTTTTCTACCGCTAACAATGCTGAGGAGTGTATGGCGGCCATGGTACGAGTGTCCTCCCAGAACCTGGGTTGCGAAGAGTGAGATGGAGACCTCAATGTTTAATAAGATCTCGAATGTTTCTCGTCCGGTTCCCGAATTGATTCATGGAAAATAGGGGATGGAAAGTTGGTTCACTATTTCAAGCAGATAGAGAGATTTTAAATCTTGTTAATCATAATGGAAGACAATTTTTCCTTGAAGTCTAGAAGATTGATGTAGATTTTATAACAATCGAGGCACCATATGTTGTTTTTAAATTATTGATCTTCTTTGTTATTAAGTGACTCTACATAAAAAATTTGTTTCCAGTTGCGCGCTGAAAACACTTTTATAACAGGCTTTTTCTTGCGCTTTTTAAGAAAATGATCTCGGCTAATGGTTCCTTTATTTTTTGGTTTATGGAGAAAATATGAAAACTACCCCAGCCTAATTTTTTTGCGCTGTGCATCAGAACTTCCTCCTATTCTCAATAAAATCTTTCCGAAGCGTACTTTCGTAACAAATCCTTTTGACGAATATCACCTTAAGTATTGCGGTAAGCGTCTGCTATTAAGATATATTTGGAAAATATCCTTCTAAATCAACAACCAGCAAATCGTTGACATTAGAATGACAAGTTTATTTACCTTGGTATTCGAAAAAGGCACTTGAAGTTTGCACTTGCAGTTTTTTACGATCTTTTGGCAGAAATACTCATGAATAAAGGCTCTAAATTTCAAAGAAAATTGTGACCATCCATCTCTCTTTAAGATATCCATTAGTTCATCATTGAATAAAATACCGATTTCATTTCGGCTATTTATTAGAAGTGGCTGTATATACTGTATGCAATTTAAGCGGTGGCCTCATACTAAAGGGAAGACGAATTTTATACAGTAAAATTTATTTTCAAAAGCTGGTGATCTGCAAATTGGGTGGCAAGCGGCCGTATAATTGGTAATTTATCACGTTTTCCTCAATAATCAAGATTGTTGGGACCATCCGTTGACATCCAGAATCCCACCCATTACATTCAGAATCTGGAAATCAGATGCGAGGGTTAAAAGTTGTTCTTAACTATGTTTTTTACTATAATTTATATAAAAAATTACCAAATGCCGCCTGTTCTCTATGCATGTAACTGATAATCAGTCATGGTTTAAGAAACGAAAGCAATTTTGGTGATATGCAAAGTTGTTAAAAAGAACTAAAATCCACAAATTATGTAATTAAAACTTTACCAACTTTTCCAGCATTTAAAATTATCTTTGTATGAAGTTGAGGAATCCTTTTTTAATGAATGATACTTTTTTACAAAAAATAAAAAAAGTAACTTACCAGGTCGTATTAAACCCTGGGTATCGATGATTTTGGCCACCATTCATCAGGGCCCGTAATAATGCATTAATGATTTAAAGGTGCCAGAGGTGAGGAGAACTCCGTTATCCCAGCAGTAAATTATGCTCTTGTTGACTGCCCAAATTTTCTCATTTCTCATTTTTCCGTCGAGTTAAATTCTCTTCTTTCTTCTTTACTTAATCACGTCTTCACTTTCTTTATTCCATAACTTGCTAAACTGACCCTCGAAATTGGATGTTGACGGATGCCTCAAGCGAAACGAAAAAGTCTCTTTTTTTAGAAGCGTCTGTTATTTCTGCTTGAATTGCCATAGAATAATTAAGCTTTAACGCTGAACGATATTTAGAAAATTCCTAATCCTCTGGATTCAAGGATTTTCTGGAAAGAATATTTTTGACTCCAGCTTTTTTAACAGTATGCTTTAAGCGTGTAAGGTCTATGCCTCGTATCTTTTTTTGATAACTGCGATACATTTTTAGATTATTTGTTGCTAATATACTGCTGTTTGGTTAATCTATCATTTGAAGTAGATTTTAATGTGAGAGAGTAAACTCCTCTAGATTGCTATGAGCGCACACCTACATCAACCATCGTAAGTTTTTTTCTCGATTTCCTCTTCTGTTCTACCTCTTTTCATTCCTTCCATGATAAACTAATGGCTTCATTTTCCGGCCCTATCCCCACTCGGTTTTTGACATAATATTATCCAATCACCTATCCTGCCTCATCCAAATCTCTTCCTGCTGTTTGACCATCATTATCCGGCCGTATGTTTCTCTAGTACAGGAAGAGAAGGGTCAACGAGTTTATCTATTTGTTTCAGAAATATGTCTTATTTTCTATTTTCATGCACCAGCGGTTGACGGTTGGCTTGGTTGTGCATTAAAGATGGTCTAACGGACGTGGATGTTAAACTTACCGCCGAATATAAATCATTGTACGCTCAAGATGCATGAAAAAAGAGTGACAGCACTAATATTAAACCTTGTTTTAAGTCCCGTTTCTATCTCACATCCTAAGGCAACTCAAGGGTCGTGAATGTCTTTCACCGTGCATCATCTTATGTCATAGTCTGTATGAGACATTTTCTCGTTAGAAAATTGTGCTAGTATTTACCGCTCTCCAGTGAGTAAGATCATAGAGTAACTATATATCTCAATTATCAGCATCAATTCGGAGAGGAAATTTAAAATATTCCTCAAAAAACTGTCCACTTTCACGTTTGCAGAACGTCCAATGATAGTTTAAGATTAGTAGTATGCTTTTGTTTATATTTAATAGCAAACGAAAAAGTAGACATCTTTTCCTGCAATTTTTAAGAATTACCACTCCATATTGATGCTGATAATTTCATAATCGTTACTATTTTCCGTTTCCCTGTGGTAAGACTGCCACTTAAATATATACTGAAGTAATCACGCGGAAGTACTGCATGATTGCAGAAATAAGTGAATACGTCAAGACACCATGGTCCTATTTTTAAGTTTTAGACTTATAACAACATCCATGCTCTTGAGGTGCCATATTTGTCAAATTGAATGGAAGAAGCATTTTTTGTATTAAGTGATAAATTTATTAAAGTGCATTGCAGTCATTTCTCTCCATGGACTACTCCATAATTAGTATGGAAGAATCATCGTTCATACTTATTTTTTAGCTTTCTTCTTATCTAAACTTATAGAGTTGCTTCTGCCATTTTTTTCACCCAAGGAGCTGCAGCATCCAATCACTCCCTAACCAAATCTCCTGTGCCCTGCGTCTTTCAATCCTCTTTTAGTAGTCTCGGAAAGAGGAGCTTCTTCGTATTGAAGGCGTTTATTCTCTCCTGCAGAGGGAATTCCGAACGTAGCCGCTGCCAGATTGAGTGAAGGAGAACACGTTCTCTGAGAGCGTCACGTTCGAAGGGCCTCCACAACAGCCTCAGCGCTGGAGAATGAAACGGGGGATGGATTCCAAGTGGGTACGTACGGTAGCCGTGAGTTGTTTGTTTTTCCGTCCCGGAAGTGATTAGGAGCTCATTTCGGGCGAAATGGGAAGGAATAGAAGACCCTGCGCATCTATCTCCGCTGCCTTGCAAGCGTAAGAAATATAAAGCTCCTTCATCGATCCGTCTATCTTCGATTCTGGCCATTCTCTTCCTATTTCAAAACCCTCCCTCTTTCAAATCTGTTTTCGTGAAATACGACCTGGCATCTGACGTTTGCTTACTTAACCATTAAAACAGTGCCTTGAGGCATTTCTCTCAGGCTGTCGGTACGGAACTCGAATCCTTAAGTAGAGACGCATGTGAAGGGAGTAACTAGATACGAATGGGGAAGTAAAATATGAGATTTAACACACTTCTGCTTGCGAAGCGAGAAGCGTACGGAATCATCGATGCATAGCAAGTGGAGAGGGTGGTAGTATTTTATTTGGTAAAAACATTGTATTTTTATTTTTTTATATATATATTTTATATTTATATATATAGTTTTTATAGTACATGAAACTTTATTACAAACAGCTATCTTTTTTCAATAGATCCTTCTGCCACTTCTTGTAGCATATTTCAATCTCTAATACGAGGCCCTTTTAATGTGAATTTTAGAATTTTGAGAAATTATTTCATACTTATAGTGAAAGATAAATTGGAACATTCTTAAAGGGTGTCTTTCGTGAGAATTAATATAATTGAAAACTCCTCCCTTAGATTATCGGCTGAACTACATTCAGAGAAATAGTAGCTTCATTTTACCTGAAAGTTCCTAAAACGTATAAATTATTTTTAATCATGAAAATTCTCTTTGACTGCACATGAGAGAGATGATATTGATGATGGACGTGATCTAAATTCACATTTTTTTTGTAATGGAAAGAGTTTTTGCTGAAATATTTTTGCGAAAATTAATATTTGAATTTTTTGCCGTGGTCTTTTTTCAAATAGTAAATTTTGGCGTTGAGACCATTAACCATGAGGAGGAGACTGGGGATCGGTCATCTTCAATTTCTAGCTCCTCGAAGCTTGCGCTTCTGCAATTAACTTCATTCTCAGTAAATGCAAATTTCCTCGTTCAGGGATCCTTTTAACTTAGCTTGATAACTTTTCCCTAATCATTATGATACGATATTAAAATTTTGTTTTGTTTAAGAAGCTGTGAGAAGCAAAGAGGAAATGTTGTAATGTAATTAGCGGTAAAACTTAGTTTTGTATGACTGAAATTCTCCGTAAATAACTAAATAAGCATATGGTAGGGATCAAATTTGACTCATTTTTTCATGTAGTACGCTAAAAATACCGTCAAAATCGGTTTCTTTTTGGGTTTGAGCAAATTTAGGCAATAAGTAATTATTTATTTAATTTGAATATATGATGAATCTTGCTAATTACTCTCGGCTTGGTGTATGCCGCGTTTTATGAGTTAGGAGTTTCAATTTTTCAATATTTTCTCTGGAGTGGCTGTCCTCATCATATTTATCCCATGGTCGATAGGTTTGGCAAAAAGCAAAACCTAGTACGCTAAAGAACTTATATTTTTGTTTCACTGGGAACGGGAGGTATATTCCTTTATGATTCCTCAAAATTCATTGAGTTTTATGCGAGGTGAATCCTCGCCAAAACTACCTTAAAAGTGCCCGCCGGGAAAAGGTGAGAATCTCACCTTTGGCCGGATGTTTTTTTTATTTTGACGGGGAACGACTTGAGTATTCTCCGTATCTCTGCGGAGCCGAGGTCAAATTGTGAAACTCTCCAGGGCGTGGGGAGCATTTGTAATGAGGCTTAAACTTGCGTAGCGGCTACTCGTGGTCGAGAGGAAAAATCTTATACTCGCTCCCTCCAACTCGCGCAGCACCTCAGTATTAAAAGTGAAAGAAAAGATTTTTCTCGCCATGAATACTTGATATTTGCATTTTGGTCGGTTGGATTGGTTATTTTTAGGTTCATGGACAAATAGGGCCGTGCCGCCACTTAAGGATCATAGAAATTCTCACAACGTGGGTATATATTTTCACACAAATTCACTTCCGTTGTTGTCGCAGTGAATCCTTATTGGTACAAATAATCCGTAAAATAATTTATAGAATAAAAGTTGACTAACAGTAGAATGTTGAATGGCCTCGCAAGTGGTAATAGGAGCAAATCCATGTTTTGGGAATTGTTCCTCCAAAATCTTAGCTTAAGAAGCCATCTAAAAATTTCTAACTTTAAGTCTGTTGTGACAGTCTGTACAAGTTGATGACTTCTTCTCCAGAGTGATAGAGAAGGATGAGTTAAGGCTGGGCGATACATTCTCAGTCTTTTGGCTATGTCATACAGTGGTAAAATTTAATTGTAATTCGCTTCCTTTATGTTTAGATTAGTGTTATTTCATTTGTTATACCATATATGGCCAAATTTAAAGGATTAAAAATGGTTTGTTTCCTTATTCTGTTAAATTTATTTAAGCAAAGACCTAATGTTTTTCGGTCTATTTTTAGAGAAGGGTAACGTAAAAACATTTTTAAATGATCAATGCATATTGTACTTTAAAATATGTATGACAGCGTTGATGCTATCACTCATTTAAATTCAAAGGATTTGTGGATATCAAATGATTAAATAGACCTGTTAGAAATTATTTTGTATTTTCTGCATTTATGTGCTTTCTGAGCCAGTATGCAGTGACATTACACTTACTTGCAGTTGGCAAAAGCCTTCCAATTCCGCCCATTTTTGAGGAAATTCTGGGCTTTTTCTGAAAACATTTTCTAAACTACGTGATAACTACACCTTTTTGCGCACATTCTTATTTGAAGTGAAAATCATTTATTAAGGGCGAACCATTTGCTTATAAAATTGGACATTTTAGCAATCTACATGCAATTGCATAATACTCTTTGCTTTGTAAACATTTTGTATTTATTGTTTACTTCAAACGTTCTAACTCAAAAACCTATTTGTAAACAATGCGCCTTCACAAGCGTGAAAATTATTCCATACGAAAGAGAATGGACTTCTGTTAGGGAATTTTTAGAACCTCCTGACTAGCATAAAAGTAACATCGAGTACAATATTACCAGTAGTCGGTGTTTCATGAATTTGGGTTTATTGACCCATCAAAATTCTTCCGGCACAATTGTATAGTGCAGGGTATCTCTTATTTTTTATGTATGCCAGAGTCATTCAGAATCATTGGTTAGTAAAATATCATATCTGTTTGAGTCAAATAGTTATGATTCTTTCCTAACCAATGATTCCTTGCCTTTAATATTTTCATTACTTAATGTGCTAGGGCGTGATCACACGAACAACCTTTATCTGTAAACTTGTTGCCTATTATAAAAATCAAAGCTGTACATTTCCCTGAAATTGGGTTGTAAATTTTATTTACAATAATTGTCTTTGAGAGCTTGATTTCTCTTATTCACCGCCTGCGATGGATAGCCGTCTTTGCAGCGGGATGAACCAAGGGAAATTTCTATGGCAAGGTGCACCACCTTAGAATTTAGAACACATGAAAAACCCCACTTCTCCGTTACGCTGTCGTATCTAGCTTTTGACTTCTACGCCGTTTTTAGATTGAGTCTCCGATTCGAGAATTACGTATCCTCGAATTGAGGATTGTGAATCTAATCCGAACCCAATTGAATATTTAATCTTAGCTTTGGATGTTTATCTGTTGTTTATCAAAGTGATAAAATCCAAATGGAATATCATCATGTTAAAGTTATTATTTATTTATATTTAATGAATTTGATTCAGAATTTCATTACTTTTGTTTGGTCAGTGAGTGATCAGTATTGTCTCAAAGGAAAATTATATTTTTCGAAAATGTATAAAAATTTCACTTTCAAGTTTTATGTTTCCACGTGGGAAATTATTGCTGAAATTCATTTGAAGGGAAACAATTTCACCGTATACATTACGATTGAAGTATTTTATCTCCATCTCATGAGTGTTTTTGTAATGATATTACTAGAAGAAAGAACTAATTCCTACTTTTACGTTGATTTGATAATCGTAATGCTTACTTACTCCTAGCATTTTTTAACTATTTTCGTAGGTTTAGATACTAATTATTTTTCATTTCTATCCCTCTCTTACGGCTTATGCTATTGATTTTTTGTATCCATTACTTGTTATTCCTTATAATATTTCAGAAAAGTTATTATATTTTTGTCTTATCTGTGTCTTTACATAATGCCATTCGTTGTAATTACAAATTACAATACGAATAAATACAGTACATTATCGGAGGATGCAATTCGTCCAAAAATTCCAGAGTGGGGCCTTATAAGCTTAATTTATTTTTGTTGATTGGCTGTGTATAAATCAATGCCATCATTTCACGAGTGTTACTCCAGGGATTACAGATGTACTTACTAAGCAATGTTGTATTTCCATGTATCAGGAATATGCTAATGAGGAAAGTAAATGGGATGAGCTACCAGGCTGCAATCAAACAACCTTAAGACTGGACGACCAATGATAAAAGAATACGCGACGTGCTAGAAAAATGTTGCTGAACAACGCTTGAAATTCCAGCGACGGCAATGCCGTCATATAATCATCGCACCCGGCGTGACTCTGACGCAGCATCGTAAAGGCGTGTAGGGAACTGCATTTTCAGGTGACAATCTTGGGTGACGACTCTCGTATTAGGCCGTTTTTACGACTGATGCATGTGTAGTTTATCTCTGGATATACTATGAGCAATGTCAGCAACGTCACTAGATGTATGTCGTTACAGCGAAGTGTCTCCTCGGAAAACGTCTTATTCGTCATCAGATCTTCTCCCTTCTGGTACTTCGCTATTCGCAACGGGAGGCACCTGAAAAGTCTTTACGGTGAATACAGATTGGATAAGGCGAGGCATGTGGGAACTATGAAAGAATGTGAAGGTAATGCTCCCGCAACAGGAATGTATGAAAAGAGTGCGCATCTTTTGCTCAGCAATGTCGGGACAATCGATAAAGTCGAATGTGCAAGCAGACTCATAAAAGAGGAGTTTGCGGTGAGAAGGGTAGAGGTAGGCAGATGGAGTCATGGGTAGATGTGATTGATGAAACTTTTCAGAGAAAGAATATAATATTAGGAGTCTCAAGAATTGTAGACTGTTTAAGAAGTAATGCACGAGTCAAAGAGAAGCTAAAGGGAATGCCTATAATATAGGTTTGGAGGGATGTAGTAGAGCAAAAATACCGGCCGTTCACCTAAAATTAACCTTCTTTGACTATCTCTTTCTCGAAATAAAACGGCGTTACTAGTATGTACTTGTGCACGTATGTATGAATATTTTGAGTGAATCAGTCTTTTTGCGCAAATGTTCCAAATAAAATGTCCCCACAGTTTATTATATTTTTTATATATATATATTATCTACTGCAATTATTAATAGTCTCTCAAAATTGCGGTGGTCAATCGATTTAATGTATTGCCTATCTTAATTTAAAGGTATTTGCTTGAAAAAATAATGGTCCATTGTGCATGAAATACTTTTTATTTGTACATGAGAAATATTCTGATACGCTAATTGTGCGTTGATCCGATAAGTCTCAAATCACATGGTTAACCATTCCTTATGGAATACATATCGCATCATCCTACCAAAATTCTGTATTAAGTTGCAGGATTTAATTATGTCTCAAATTGGATGTCGGCGGAGTTACGTACACAAGGATGAACAGCACTATTTTATGTGGTTCAACGCGTTTTCCCAGCAATCGCGAGTTTGAGGTTCATGCTGCCTGATAATAAGTCGACCGTGCTACGTTTGGCACGTCCTTGTGATGAGCACAATGGTCTTGACTGTTCTCTCATTTCATGGAGTATAATTGAGTCTGTTGGATGCCAAGAGGTAATGATTCTCTTCTAATCCACATTACCGTTAGTATTCTTATTCCGTTGAATTCATGAATTGTTTGCTCTCATCTAGTTAATTCCAGAGAATTTATTTGATCAAGTGGCTGGTATTCTTGCACGAAGCTTAGTTCTAAAACTTTGCTGTGTTCTTCCGAACCGCTACATGTCCCAGTTGATCCTTGCGTTTATGGTATCCTTACTAAATTCGAACCATTTATTTTACACCTTTTGCTCGTATGTATTTCAGATCTTTCTTAACACTTTGCGTCGATCGCCTTCCATTATAACATCTACTTTTTCCTCATATTTGAGGCAATAGTTACTTCGGATATATTTCTTCTCTAAGATACTTTAGCGATTCATTCTGGACATAATTAAAGTCCGTACCTTTCATCCGTAAATGCTGCCCTACGAAAGGTTTTTTGCATATCATTTTCTTGATATATGAATTTTTGGCCTTATTTTCTTTGGCTATCGATAAAATTATTTCATTAGATATATTATACTAAATATTTAGCCTTTTGGCAAAGTATCTACATTAAATTTCAATACTTTCTATGATATACATCTTTTCAACCACAAGTTTGCTGTTAAATTTAAAATGAAATAAATTTTTAAAATGTATGAGTTAACTTACTGCTACAGCTTTACGAGAAGCTTCGTTATGTTGTGTGAAATGAGAGGCGGGCGTGGCTGCGACCCTAAAAGAGGAAGGAGGCTGTATTATACCTTGAAAAGAATAGAAAAAGAAGAGGAATAGTTTGGAGGTGAATGGATTCTGGAGGCCTGTGGAGCTACCCTCGGATGGAGCGTCTCAGGTGGCGGCGAAAAAATGAGTGAGAAGATTGTCACCACGCTGTCGGAATATCCCTGATTTTCCTCCGTCCATTCCTCTCCACACGTCTCCATTTCCATCCCTCGCCTCTCTTCTCTCCTCCTCTTTTATATCCTTCTCTTGCCTGACCTTGACGACGTGACACGAATGACCCGAAAGATGACACCTCTGGCGTCTACAGAATATTGGATCGACACAGCAAGCTCAGAACCATAAATAAATATATTGATTTTATAGTTTTTTCCCCATCTACAGGCTGGAAATCTCAAATCGGAGGATATACGCAGTCGCAACCTGGGTCTTGCGTGAGCTCGGCGTGAAACGGGAATATGCCACCGGTGCCGTATTTCACCCAGATGGAACGGTGCATGACACGCATGGGAAGAGTCTCTATAAGGAGAAATGTGGAATCAAAATGGCATTCTTTTGGGCCAAGGTATTGGCCTTTGATGAATAGGAGGAGAAAATAGGCTGCTGAAAATATCTCTTCTTTCCAGTTAGTAATATTTACTTCGACAAAATTTCCCGATATCTAAGACAGTACCCCGCCTGATACAAACAGCTTCATTTTGTTAGAGCAAATCGCTTGATTTCGTCCCTCTTTAACCTAGTTCACTTAGTGCCCTTCTGAAGTCTGAAGGTGAAGAATGGTGTATGAGTTTTTATTATATGTATATTATGAGGAGTAATGGAAATGCTTATGGTGAATTTCTTGCGGATGGTCTTATCTTATCGCGGATCTTGCGGATGGTCTTATCGGATAGACAGTACACACCTAATATTTAGGATCTGGCATCCTTCCTTCATTGAAAAAAGTTGTCAAGCTTGTTTTGGCTAAGAATACGGATTTACGAGGATCTCCTTCAATTGTATTAGCTTGAGCTAACTTCTCCACTTGAACTGGCCGCAAGACTATTCATTTACGTGGGATGGAAAATAATATCTAATTGGGTGAATGTATATGTATTTTTCTTGTATAGAGTGCTTTAGGCCATAATGATTTTAACGGTACTTCTGAATACCCAAAGTCTCCCTTCATATACCCGAAGTCTCACTTCATTACGAAGTACAGTTCTTTAGAGCCGGCACTTTTCACAATAATGTGCACAATTCTACATCTACACACTACCCTGCGAGCCACTTCATAGGCCGGGTGTTGGGACACCAGCTGTGTAAATGCTTAAAAGAAGAAAATTTTGGAGGTGAAATAGAGAAGTGTTTTATGAGTGTGTTTTAATTGGCTCTCTGGTTTTATTATGACTATATATTGTGCGTTGAAATAACAAATTTTTGTATCCTTCTGTTTGGAATATAGTGTATCTGTTTCTCTTATTTAATCGCATACATCCGACCTAAAGGTGTAGTCTGGTGTCAAAATTATATTCTGTGTTGTCCTGAAAGTCACTTGTTCCGAAACTATCGAGAAAACTAAGTCTAGCACCCAGTCTACGAGTTTCTAGTAGCTCCCACCCTAATCCCTAAAAAATCTGAGAGACACTATACAGGGTGCATTCCATAAGTAACGCTGCCAAATTCATAAAAAAATCATTTGTTGAACATATCTGTACAAGTAGTCAAAATCTTCTAAATAGCTCCATTCTGCATCCATACACTTCTGAAGGCGGTGTTTCAAGGCCTGGAAAGCATCCTTAAATGTTTTCTCCCGGATGCTCTTTAGAGCCGATGTAAAATGAGTCTGAATGTTTTCAATCGTATCCCAATGTTTCCCTTTCAGGACTCCTTTTAAGCGAGGAAACAAAAAAGTCGGAGAGAGCAAGGTCAGAACTGTAGGGAGGCCGGAAAACCAATGGAGTTTGGATCATAGCCAGGAAATCATTGACAACGAAGGCGCTGTGGCTTGGTACCTTGTTGTGATGAAGGTTTCATGCGCCCTTGATGTCGCTTTTGCAGAGAATTCGGGTCTCCCCGCAGGGTAACTGCCTCCCGCTCGGCCGGAAGCTCTCGCTTATCGCCAAGTCAGGGTGGCAGTGGGAAAAGGGGAAAAGGGAAAGGAAGGGAAAGTTAGCGAGCCACAACCCCTTCGAGGCCGACACCAATGAGACGGATTGAGGTCAAAAGGACCTCAATTGGGCCTCCGTCTCCCAGAAGTACTCGTATTAGTTAGGTAAACCCAACAACGCAAGACGAGTTACCGTCAGTCTCGCTTTTGCGAAAACTTTCCGCACATCTTTGAGAACCGGAAGAGCCCGTTGCCCAAAAATTTGGGATTAGTTGTCCTCCTGGCTCCCTTTCCGGGTAGACGCCGTGCGGTCTGCTGGAGTACGTCATCAAATCAGGGACCACCATAAAGGGTCACCATAAAGGGACCACCATAAAGGGTCAGTTCAGACCAATTCTGTCGCTTCGGCAGTGAGCGACCCTCCTTTTCAGTCCTTTTTGGCACTTACAAGTAGAAAGCTGCGTTCACAGTGGTTTCGTTGGGTACGAACTCGTGCTGGACAATGTCCTTGACGTCAAAGAAGTCAGTTTTGATCCAGGACTTGCTCATGCTTGCTTTCTTGTGGCGGGTTGATGAACGACCACTGCGGGGTTCGTCGGAAACCTCCTCTTGGCCACTCCTTGAATGACTTTTTCCATCGGAAAACTTGTGATTTAGGTAAGCAATCACTCCCAAAGGTCTGCTGAGTAAATAGAAACGTATCGGTGTCTGACTTCCCTAGTTTAACACAACATCTGATAACGTAAAGTTGCTTCACAGAACGATCCATTGCCCCGTGTGTGTTCGCCACGATATGTCTGAAGTTACAGAAAACCCAAGGTATTGAACTTTTCATGAAGTCTTTACGTTTAAACCACCCAAAGTTTATAAATGGCGTGATAGAAAAGCGAGTGATGACTTCCGCAAGTATACTGCGGTGCATTTACTAAGATATAGTTCAAGCCTCCATTCCTGACATCACGAATGAACGTTGTTTAGGTCCGATGATAGAATTTTCGAGTCCACGTCTTCGGTAATTTCCCAGGAATTGGCCGTATCGTCTAAAAATAATCTAAGGCTACTGCTAACTCAAAAACTTTGGACATTTGTATAATAAATTAATTAGATAGGACCGATCACGTCTCCTTGTGGAACACGGGATGTGATTCCAACCATATCAGAGCTAATGCCATTAATAACTACCTTTTGGTTGTGATCACAGAGAAAGTTCCGTATTCAATTCACTGTTTACTATTAGTTCCTCATGATTGCAATTTATGTGTTTTTTATGAGGAACCAAGTCGTATACCTTCTTGAAATCCGGGAATATTGTGTCACCTTGTTTTTTCGATTCACCCCATTTTAGAATGTCATGAAGGAAGATCTCAAGCTATGTTTAGGTCCTAATAATGCTTACAATAATGCGTTAAAGAGTCTTGCATTAAAGCGATGTTGTCGATATAGATCAATAATTCCCTGGGTCATTTCAGTTTCCTTTTTTAAATATTGTTGTGACGTTGGTTATTTTCCAGTCTGTACCTTGCCTCCGGGTAATGATTTGCCAAATATTATTTATAGGCATGGTACATTGTACCATTGGTACATCTATGGCGCTAACTCCTTGATCACGCATAGATATTCCCTCTGGACCTGGAGATTGTTACTTTTAATTTAACGTAGTTTCGTTATGCCACCACGTTGAATTAATATGTCAATCATCGGTTCATTAATGTCAGGAATATCTGAATTATCTACTGTGTCACCCTTTGTTAATTCACTCGAGGTAGTGATTTTATGCAACTTGTGAAGTAATGGTTTAATAGGTTGGCTTTGTCAATACTTTTGGTAACTACTTAGCCGTTTTTATCCAATGAAGACTCAGCCGTCAAATATTTGCCCTGAAGCTCTCCTTCTTAATACCAGGATGACTCGGAATGTTCATCTAGTAATTTTCCTAGGATTGTTTCTTGAAATTATGTAGAGGATAATTCTTTATCTTCTTCGATTTTGACCATTGAATAATATAAATTCTCTCGCCGCATGTTCCGATGATTTTTCACCTGACTCAATTGTTGTAGCTACATATTCCATGAATGATGTTTCAAATAAGTTAACTTTGCGTTTACTTTTTAGAGTGGACAATGTCGTTATCAAGGTTTAAAAATTATTTTATAGTGATTAATTCCTTCGAGAATATCTAAGTGTTTAACCATGCTGGGTGACTGATGGCTAGGAGGTATAATACTTCGTTTCATCTCGTAGGTTCGTTAACTACTTGAGTAAAAGAGAGGTTTTAGACTCTATTGAGTAAGGCCTCACTTATATTACGTTTCCTTGAACTTGTTTGTACACTCTAGGCTACGAAATTTATAGGCAGAAGGTTAAAATCTCCACAGATAATTAATACGCTTTTGCTATCTCTCGAGGTAAATGAATTGACTTTCAAAGTAAATGATGAATACTGTATGGAGAAACCACTATTAATTCCCGGTTGGCGAAATTAGTAAACAGAGAAAATTTTTCTAGTGACATTTATTAGGAAATGACATTGTTTATATTTTATGATATCTCCAATATTTTGAATAATCGATGTGGGTTGAATTTTCCCCATCCGCAGTTTAAAAAATTGCCCTCTTATCATGATTACGTGTTATGGAAATCTTGATAATATCTTCAAATAATGAAGAACAATGGAAGTTATCATCTACTATTCATTGAATTTTTTTCCC
Source organism: Ceriagrion tenellum (assembly GCA_963169105.1). Classification (NCBI taxonomy): domain Eukaryota; kingdom Metazoa; phylum Arthropoda; class Insecta; order Odonata; family Coenagrionidae; genus Ceriagrion; species Ceriagrion tenellum. The sequence goes on from OY720637.1 coordinate 118,798,279, forward strand.
GGTTTTCTGGTTAAAGTGACTTCATTAGTGTTCCCCGACCCTTACTATTTCCTCTACGTATTCCATCCCTTTTATGATTGATTCCATAATTAATCTTCTCTTTTATTTCCCTTTCCATTGCTGTTAAATGGAGGGTTGTGGTTCTCTCCATCCAAATGATTATAATTTTGAACTACACCATTTTCTTCCTTTTATCTCGTTGATTCAGCATCTATTGTTGTGAAGCCTTCCCTGCGTTACCAAGCGATGATGGAATAATTGTTTATTTTGAGGTGCCTCTTTACTTCCTAACGTGTGCTACTGAATGTTATTTAGCTTCCTCCAGTAGATCGTCCCCATAGCTTTTGCTATTTTGTTCGGCTTACTTGTCCTATTTCTTCCATGATTGGTGATCCTAATTATGACAGTGATATATCCACGGTAGTGCTACTACAACTCAGGTTGAAAAAGAGCGAAAAATACCAATTTCATTACACATTTTGCCCCGAATGTTTTCTTGATTCCTTCTAAAAGTAAAAATACACTGTCGCTCTTAAAGTTGAACATTGTCAAAGTGACATAAATATATTGTTGTCATAAAGAAAGAGAAACATGCCGATTTTCTTCTTTTTGTAGTCTCTTTGATTTTTGATTAAAATGATGGGGAGCAGGGAGGAAAACGAACACCCTCGCCTGGCTCTTTGCATTATTTCACGTCTTATTCCCCCACATAACCACCATATTTAGTCACTGCCGTGGTGTTCCTATACTAATGTCATTGAATACTTGTCTGTAAGTGACGCAAGGATTTCCATGCAAATCGTGTCTGTATCGTCTTAAAATCAATCGAGACTGATGAAGCTCAACCCTTTTCCTTTGCTTTAAAATTTCCGTGTGCGTTGATGTTCTTGATTCTTGAGTTCTATTCTATGCATAATTTATTAATACCGCTATATACTCCAATACAACCACCTCGTATGCACATATTTAGTCTGATTTTTTCCCTTTCTGTTTAAATTAATATACAAAAGTTATGAAAGAAGTGATTAACGTGAAAGTGAAGTAAAATACGGCTGAGCATTATATGCGGTAAGTGTTCGTTTCACTTAGCAACATTATTTTACCAATGGAGGTGAATACTTATTGATGAACTGCACAAATTAGAGCCCACTACTGAGAGCGGAAGGACTAAAATCTAAAGTGTACGCAAAAATCTTTTGTGAACTCTATCATAATGAAATTACTGGGATTAAAGACATTTAGATGTTAGTATGAAAGACGCGCCCTTGAAGTAAATATTTTTTTATGAAATTTGATTACTTTACAAATGATGCCGACGTATTCGCTGCTATGGGAATTAAGTAACGTTTTGACGTCCATCCGCATATCCGTCATATCCTCATTATTCCGTCATCATATCCGAATTATTGTTTTTAATAATAATAAGTGGAAAAATTATCGGTCTAGTGACCTCCACCCAAGTTTAGCTTATGTTGATACTTGTATCTGGTAAAACTTATGAGTTTATTTTATTTTATTTTTTATTTACCTTCACTATCCCGAATACAGCACAATGTGCCAATTTACGCCGGGTGGATAACAGTAACAACGGACGTGATACAAACACCCATGTCCTGGGCAGATAATATTTTACCCAGGTGGGACTCGAACCCGCGACCCTCAGGGTAGCAGGCGAGGAATTTACCCCGCCGCCACCGGGGCCTTTGTATCCAAATGGTAGATTTTTGTAATTGTCCGTCCCTTTTGTGCTCTTTCTTAGGTTTAGTAAATCATTAACACCATCATGTAAAGTCTGTTACATGTAGACCACTTAATCACACAATTTCACTGTGCATTTGAAGGTTTCCGCGGCGTTGTCCATTACTGTTCGGTATTTTCGGGTTTTCCAACCACGTTCGTTGACTTTGGCCGACATCTTCTACTTGTCGGCCAAAGTCAACGAACGTAGTTGGTAAACTTGAAAATACCGAACAGTAATTGACTATCCATTGTTCATTGGTCATGACAGTACACTCTAGCTTACGGGCTTCTATCACTCTTAATGGCCCTCTTTCAATGAGACCTTTAAGCGTTAAGAAAAATCTATTCGTGAAATTCTATTTTAGGTAACTTCTTAACTCATCGATTTCTTCTCAAGAGCGGTAGTGTCTCCTTATCAGCCGAGTAATTTACTCCGTGAGACTCCGATGTTTTTTTGTGGAATTGAGCACTAACCAGACGCTTAAGCCATTGTTTTATTCAAGTACTCTCCTCCCATATTCCGTGTAGTTAAATCAGCCTCCACTTTTTTCTATTAGATCAGGTTCAACTCAGTAAATGCGACGGAAATCGCCACCTCATAAGTCTAATCTCACAATGCAACGTAGTTCACACGTGGTGAAGCAATTTTGAAGCGATTCTTGCATGCGTCAATACGCCAACTCTCCTCTTCTGTGAACAATGGTGAGCGACACATGCATCAATTCTGTGAGAACGCAATAACCCTCTGTCATCTTCTAATCTAAGTCTTCGATTAGCAACCAAAAAGATATTCGGTGAAATACTATGTTTTTCATTAATTATGCTCTTATATTTATTAGGGCAGGATTGTGAACGATGCTTCCTCGCGTGACGGAAACCAACGATGGTGTTCGCGAAATTTGGCTAATGTTTCTTGAAGCCATGGTTGTCGTTATTTTTACGAATTATTATTATTATAAAATATACATCTACATCTACGTCATACCCTGCAAGCCTCCCAAAGGGTGTGTGGCATAGGGTGCCTCCACACCAGGCATGCATGAATGATACGGTAGAACACCGAAATTACATTGAAACCCAATTACCACACATGCAAAGCGCCAATTAACTAACCAAGAAAAATTCTATCGTCAATCGTTCCAACATGCAAGGGATACAAAGACTACTACTACAGATTCAAAATATCATGCATAAATAAGAACGTAGAGAATATAAAGAGAATGATCTACTGTCTGCCTATTGCCACTATTTGAACTATTCATGACGACGATCAAGGCTGTTATGGTCCCGAATGGTACGCGGAATAAATGACATTTTATACCTATCGGTTCTACAATCTATCTATCTAATTTTATTGGTGCGATCTAATCTGCCGTAGTATGTGGGGGTTAATAGTATGTTTTTTACGTCGTCAGAGAAATTATTTTTCTGAAATTTAGTTAGGAGGTTAAGCCTATAATTTAATCTACGCTGTGATAGCGATTCCCATCCTTATTCTTCTAACAGTCCAGGCAAACTTATCGTAGCATCGTTTCACAAACCTAGCTCATCTTCGCTGAACGCGATCTAATTCTGATGTCCATCCCGCTTCGTATGCATACCATACACTAACAGCATATTCCAGATGAGGCCTAACGATTGAAAAAAAACAACGTTCTTTCACTTTCTCATCACATTTTCTGAGTACTCTCTTGATGAAGCCTAGCTTCCAATATGCTTGACCGCATATTTCCCTAATATGTTTTCCCCAAGATAGGTCGTGAGTAATTGTGACCCCTAAGTACTTAACAGACTCGGCGTGAATAATTTCCGTATTTTTAATTCTGTAAGCCCTACCTGGCCTATTTTTCTTTTTCCAAAAGCTGACTGCTACGCACTTTTTTATGTTTAGTTTCATCTGCCACTTTTCACACCAAGCATGAATAGCAAGTAGGTCGATTGTTAACGAGTCACTATCTTCGGAATTGTTAATATCCCTATACACAACCACGTCGTCTGCGAAGAGTCTAAGCTTACTTCTAGCGACGTTGCTAATATCATTTATGTACAAGCGAAATAAAAGTGGACCAATTACACTTCCCTGAGGAACACCCGATGTAACGCTAACTGTGTTTGACATGATACCGTCTATGACAACCCTTTGTTCCCGCCCATTTAAGAATTGATTAATCCAACTAATTATGTTTTTATCTATTCCATATGCTTCTAGTTTTGAGAGTAACTTAACGTGAGGTACCTTATCGAAAGCTTTCTTAAAATCGAGGAATATCGCGTCAACTTGAACATTATTTTCACCCGAGAGCAAGATGTCATGAACGAAGAGGGCCAATTGGGTTTCGCAAGATCTACCCTTTCGAAATCCGTGTTGGCTATTTATTAATAATTCCTCCCTATCTAAAAGACTCATAATGTAGCTTACGATTGTGTGTTCAAATATTACAGGATATTGATATGAGAGAAATAGGCCTATAGTTACTAGGGTCTTCCCTGTCGCCGCTTTTGAATATAGGTGTGACATTTGCTGCTCTCCAGTCCTTAGGCACTACGTGATCTACTGAAGATTTGGTAAATATTAATTCTAAGTAAGGCGCTATGTCTGATGCCAATGTTTTATATACGCGAGCAGGTATTTGATCTGGACCGGGGGATTTGTTGGGGTTGATGTTTTTTAGCTGCTGTTCTATGCCGCGACAATTTATAATAATTTTAGGCATAAATGTTTGGGAACGAACTAGCTGCGGATCGAAAAGATGTGGTGTACAAGTAGTGAAAATGCTTTGGAAGAATGAGTTTAACGAATTGGCTTTTTGTAGACTGTTGGTTAGCTTTTCCTCTTTGATATTCTTAAGCGTGTGTACTGTTGATTTATTTCCTTGAGTGTCCCTAACATACGACCAAAATGCCTTGGGATTATCGTTCAAGTGCTCTCCCAGTAATATACTTTTGAAAACAGCTAACGCCCTTCAGCACACTTTTTTTTGCTAAGAGTTTAGATATTTTGTAATTTTCGGTGACTGTGTATAGTTCTTCGGAGGATTTGTTTATTCTTTCCCTTTTTAACCTAGCATGACATGTTCTCTGGTGCTTTGATGTTTTCCAAACCGCCGCGTTATACCACCTAGGCTCTGCATTGGCTCTTTCTATTTACTTGGAATGTATTTGCTAACTACTGATCGTGTAATGTTGAGGAAAATATTTCACAATACCTCAGTATTACTGTTGATACTTATTTTTTTTAAATTAGTAAATGACTTTCGCAACTCTCGTTTCATACCTTCGTAGTCATACTTATCAAACAAGTATATTTTTCTTTTTGGATTATGTTTCTTGATCATGCTCACGGAAAAATTAGCTTTAACTATCTTGTGGTCGCTTATTCCCTTATCCGTACCTATGTTTACAACCATGTGTGGATTATATGTCGCTAAAAGATCAAGTGTATTTTTCCCTCTAAAAATCAAATACCCAAGAAACATTCAATCTTCAATCGTTCCAACATGCAAGGGATACAAAGACTACTACTACAGATTCAAAATATCATGCATAAATAAGAACACCAATATTTACATCATACCTAAATAAGAGAGCAGAATATATAATGAGAAATATTTACTGCCTGCCTATGTCAATACTCGAACTATTCATGACGACGATCACAGCTGTTATGGTCTCGAATGGTACGCGGAAAAAATGACATTTTATACCTATCGGTTCTACAATCTAGCTCTCTAATTTTATTGGCGCGATCTAATCTGCCGTAGTACGAAGGGGTTAATAGTATATTTTTTACGTCGTCAGTAAAATGATTTTCCTGAAATTTATTTAGGAGGTTAAACCTATAATTCAATCTACGCTGTGATAGCCATTCCCATCCTTATTCTTCTAACAGTCCAGACACACTAGCCAACTTATCGTAGCATCGTTTCACAAACCTAGCTTCTCTTCGCTGGACGCGATCTAACTCTGATATCAACCCCGTTTCGTATGGATCCCATACACTAACAGCATATTCCAGATGAGGCCTAACGATTGAAAAATAACAACGTTCTTTCACTTTCTCATCACATTTTCCAAGTACTCTCTTGATAAAGCCTAGCTTCCTATATGCTTGACCGCATATTTCCCTAATATGTTTTCCCCAAGATAGATCGTGAGTAATTGTGACCCCTAAGTACTTAACAGACTCGGCGTGAATAATTTCCGTATTATTAATTCTGTAAGCCCTACCTGGCCTATTTTTCTTTTTCCAAAAGCTGACTGCTACGCACTTTTTTATGTTTAATTCCATCTGCCACTTTTCGCACCAAGCATGGATAGCAAGTAGGTCGATTGTTAACGAGTCGCTATCTTCGGAATTGTTAATATCCCTATACACAACCGCGTCGTCTGCGAAGAGTCTAAGCTTACTTTTAACCACGTTGCTAATATCATTTATGTACAAGAGAAATAAAAGTGGACCAATGACACTTCCCTGAGGAACACCCGATGTAACGCTAACTGTGTTTGACATGATACCGTCTATGACAACCCTTTGTTCCCGCCCATGTAAGAATTGATTAATCCAACTAATAATGTTTTTATCTATTCCATATGCTTCTAGTTTTGAGAGCAACTTAACGTGAGGTACCTTATCGAAAGCTTTCTTAAAATCGAGGAATATCGCGTCAACTGAACATTATTTTCACCCGAGAGCAAGATGTCATGAACGAAGAGGGCCAATTGGGTTTCGCAAGATCTACCCTTTCGAAATCCGTGTTGGTTATTTATTAATAATTCCTCCCTATCTAAATGACTCATAATGGAGCTTACGATTATGTGTTCAAATACCTTACAGGAAATGGATGTGAGAGAAATAGGCCTATAGTTACTAGGGTCTTCCCTGTCGCCGCTTTTGAATATAGGTGTGACATTTGCTACTCTCCAGTCCTTAGGCACTACGTGATCTACTGAAGATTTGGTAAATATTAATTCTAAGTAAGGCGCTATTTCTGATGCCAATGTTTTATATACGCGAGCAGGTATTTGATCTGGACCGGGGGATTTGTTGGGGTTAATATTTTTTAGCTGCTGTTCTATGCCGCGACAATTTATAATAATTTCAGGCATACATGTTTGGGAACGAACAGGCTGAGGATCGAAAATATGTGGTGTATAAGTACTGAAAATGCTTTTGAAGAATGAGTTTAACGAATTGGCTTTTTGTAGACTGTTGGTTAGCTTTTCCCCATTGATATTCTTACGCGTGTGTACTGTTGATTTATTTCCTTGAGTATCCCTAACATACGACCAAAGTGCCTTGGGATTATCGTTCAATTGTTCTCCCAGTAATTTACTTTTGAAATCAGCTAACGCCCTTCGGCACGCTTTTTATGCTAAGAGTTTAGATATTTTGTAATTTTCGGTGACTGTGTATAGTTCTTCGGAGGATTTGTTATTTTTTGCCCTTTTTAACCTAGCATGACATGTTCTCTGGTGCTTTAATGTTTTTCTAACCTCCGCGTATACCACCTAGGCTCTGCATTGGCTCTTTTCCATTTACTTGGTATGTATTTGCTAACTACTGATCGTGTAACGTTGAGGAAAATATTTCACAATACCTCAGTATTACTGTTGATACTTATTTTTTTAAAATTAGTAAATGACTTTCGCAACTCTCGTTTCATACCTTCGTAGTCATACTTATCAAACAAGTATATTTTTCTTTTTGGATTATGTTTCTTGATCATGCTCACGGAAAAATTAGCTTTAACTATCTTGTGGTCGCTTATTCCCTTATCCGTACCTATGTTTACAACCATGTGTGGATTATATGTCGCTAAAAGATCAAGTGTATTTTTCCCTCTAGTTGGAGCAGTGACTATTTGATGTAGTGAGTGAGATGTGAATGGATACAGGAGTGACTCACAAAGGTCTTTGTCTTTCCCCCCAGTGATAAAACTGTAAGTGTCCCAGTCTATGGACGGAAGATTCAAATCCCCACCGATTATAATATGACAGTCGTTTTTTTGAGTGGTTAACTTACTGAGTTGACTTTCGAGTCCTAATATTGAGCTTACATGGGTATCTGGTGGTCTGTAATATGCGCACACATAGATTGTTTTTACTTTAGGATTTTGAATGGAGCACCATAAGCTTTCTACCTGGTCGTCGGAAAATGACTCCCTCCTACTAATATCACAATCCTTCACTGCAATAAAAACTCCTCCCCCGGTTCTTTCGACTCTATCTTTTCTATAAACTGTGAAATTTTTCGGAAATACTTCATTATCTGCGATTTTGTTACACAACCATCTTTCCATCCCTATAATTTAGTCTGCGTCAGTAGTTTTAATTAGATGGTAGAAGTCAGCTACTTTATTTATTAAGCTACAGCAGTTTACTACCACAACAGAAAAGGATTTATCAATGAGCGTATTCCCGGAAAGTGTATTCTCGTTACAACTAGCTTTCTTAGGTGTATTCCAAGTTAAATTACTGCTATTTTTTTAAACTGGCCTATTACTGTTTTCGTTAGACTCAATAATTTCTTGGATATTTTTTCTATTAAATTTTTTTTCGCGATTGTACCCGATTCGACCCACCAGCTGGCCCACTCTCTGCCCTACCCTCTATCCCAAAAATGGTCTACAGTGATCGAGTATGCTACTCGTTACACAACTAGCTGCCTCGGCCGTGCAATGGACACCAGAACGGTTTAGAGGGTTCCGACATGTTCGGATTGCCGGCCGAAGGAGGCTCCAATGTCCGTGCAGAAGCGACGCAGCCTCTGGTTTATGCCTTCCCCTTAGCTCCAAACCAGGGGTCCACGATCGATCCTCGGGAAAAGAGTACAAATTGCAAGCGTCATGTCACTCCCCTCGTCGCGACTTAGACCGTTTTCGAACTTGGCAAACGTATAGTTAACTTGATATCAAGATATCTTAATACCTAGGCAAGCAAAGTGAGATTCTTACTTGACACTTTCGTAGCCCTTTTACGATGGAAGAGACACCATGCGGCCTTCATCTTGTAAGACATACGCAAAGCACCATCCGTGTCCATAATTATTGTGGGGGATTGAAGTGGATTACTTCTTTAAAATGCATCCCAACCTTATACGACAAATTGAAAGAGACTATTATTTTAAAAATCTTATTGCTATTAAATAAAGTAATTATCATATACCGTAATATGGTGAATAACTATTATGCTTCGATTGCTAGGGGCTGCTAAAGTGGACGACATATCGCTCACTGTATTTCACCACAGTCAACGTCTTTATGCATAAAAAAGGCATTATAATATTTTTTGCCTGTATGAAAAAACACGTAACAATATATTAACGTATTACACTTTGAACGAACTACCTATGATCTTCGACTGATTACTGATAAATACGCGCGTTGTAACTCATTTAGGTAATCAAGTTGAAAACAAATTATATTTACTCTAATGGTTTACTGTCCCCCTTCTTTGATGAATGAAGTGAAAACCTCTCCAACGCTCAACATTATAAACAAGTATGATGTTCGTAAGCTAAAAATAATGCTGCCAATGAAATTATGGCTACCTGAGAGTACTTTCCATCGGACCATAATTACTTCAACGGGATCATTTTTTTCCTTTCAGAGCAAGGAAGATAGTATTTGTAGGTTCAATGAAGTAAACAAGGACGGAACAACTACAATGAATGGAATTATTCACAGAACTATTTAGTACCAAATCTTTCAGTATATTCACATTTAAAAGGACTTCAAATTTAGCGAATTCATCGATTTTTCCGCAAAAAATTAATAAACATCACACAAATACACGTAGTATGATAAAATAGTATCCATTTGAAAGTTTCTTCACTTCTATTTTCCATACAAGCCCATATTATCACACCCCGAGTTCTAACTTAAAACCTAGCAAGCATAACAAGTCTCCTTTTTCGTTGACTTGGTATCTTTCCTCGATAGCTAGTGAACAAGCGCATGGTGATGACGCGTCCATGACGTCATAGCTTTTGATGCGTACTAGGTTTCAAGGCAAGATTGCTTCATTTGCCAAGTTCGAAAACGGCCTTATCCGCTTCACCTGGAAGTCCAGTTCCCTGAAGGAACGCAGGATCTCCTCGGTTTCACGGTCCATGGCGTCATTGACGCCGACATGGGCCACAATCTGCAGACTTGAGCACTTCATGCCCCGGACCACCGCGCCAACCGCCTGCGTCACCTGCGGAACACCGCCACTTGGAATACACCATGACGTTACACGGTGGCTTATACACTCACGGCCTGCCCTTTCCCGCAATGGGACCATCACACGGCGGACGTTACTACTATCTATCGCTACAATTTCCCCCTTCCCACTCTGACGACTCTTCCTAGGTACCGGTCTCGGAGGGGGAGTAGACACGTCTGGCACCTCGGAATTTCCATCCGAAAGCAACTGGTACCTGTTCGAAACGGGAATGGGAGATGCCAAAGCATCTCCTGAACCACGCTTCAGAGTGACCTTACCTCCACTCCTCCGAGACTAGACCCTCCAGACCTCCGGTTTACAGAGTTGTACTGCCCCTTCATCGGAAGAAGGACCTTCAGGCAAACTCTCGATCGTCCAGCCGCTGTTAGCAATCGAGCGAACTCGTGCGGCCCGTAGGGCACGGCGAACTTTCGAGGAGCGACCCAAATTTCCATCCACCTTAGGGACGCATACCACTCTTTCGACCTTGGACTGGAGTTCCCGCAGGATTCTCTCCACCTCGACGATGCGGGCTCGGAGAGCTGCACACTAGCCGGCGTTTTTGATCATCCCATCAGGTGACCTATTCGAAGACATCCTAGTACTACTCGCAATGAACTCCCAAGGAAGAAAGCTTAACTACAAGATGATGGCTATACTCAAAAGAACTGAGTGATCCTAAACTCGGTAACAATGAACAAAGTAACAATAATACTTTAATAACGAAATAACTTTAATACAGACCTCACACCTGGCAAAGAGCTAACTAAACTACGAGATAAATAAGAACACAAACTCTCTAGCACAACGAAAAATAAAAAAATAAAACCAGAACAAATGTCTATTTAACACTACATAGTACAACGAACTACGGCAACGGGAAAGCAGGTGCACAGCGCAGGTAGGGGTCTGCCTAGCTGAGGGGATTAACCGGTTCCAGGGAGAGGTCAGGAAGGCACGTCCGCTCGCTCCGAGAGTCAGCAGAAGAATGATATATCAATAAGTAGCTACTTTGAAAGCAACGGAAATGTCCATTGCTGGCCATCTATGCGTATATATTTATTTGCAAAGATGGTCTGCAACCGGCGCTAGTTTTTGTGGTTCCAGTTATCGTAATACTGACTTATTTATTGGCGGAAGGATGAAGAGTAACTGAACGCTACCGTTTGGTTCCGTCACGTTATCGTACGTTAGGACAATTTTAGGAATTTTTGCATTTTGCTTTTAGCATTGAAATTAACAAATTTTCAACGTGTTCCCGGAGCTCTAGCTGCTGTTCTCAACCAAAGCACTTGGTTTTGAACTTATTATTGCGGATATCAATGGTAGATATAATTTATATTATTATTGTTCCGTGTTAATGCAACATTAAATGCAACCCACCCCGTTGCTACTTTACCTTGCTACCCACCATCAAGATGAATATTAAACTTGCTGTCTAATTCCTCGTTGTTTTCCGCAGTGGTTTCATATTCCTTCCTCATTACAAATTGTTTGCCGAAGATCGGATGCGTAAGAGAGCGATTCTTTGTTTCCTGCAGGATTCTCCGTAACTGCTGTTGAATTTTGAAACTTCCCGACACATTTTCCAGAGACCTAGCTCTATTTGAAACCGTTTTTTCTTCGTTCTTCCATGCGATGGTCTCTTCTTTCCGAACTTCATGGATTTACACCAGGATTGTAAATTTTTCTGTGCTCATCTCGTTCTACTGATACTCAATTGTTCTGTCTGTCCGTCTGGTCTCCAAACATTATAAAATACGTAGATAAAACTTCCGTGATTTTTATGTTCTTCGAAAATCGTAGAGATTGGAGTAGTACATTGACAGCTCGCCCAGTGTTTCCGGGATAACCATTTTCATGTTGTTTCAGGTGGATGCTAAACTTAAGCTAAAGTAAGTTATATATAGTGAAATTTTCATAGATCATACACTTTTCATGTTAACTGATATAACAACAAATTACTTGAATTTCCAATGAACAGACAAAACAACGAATACCTTAAAGAGAATAACCTAAAGGCCCGCAAATTGTTTGTTGAGTATAGTTTTTTCCCTCTTTGTGAATGCGTGCTTAACGGTTTTCATTCATCCAATATTATTTGCCGGTGGATGTACAATATTCGTGAGTGGGTGTTGAAAGAGTGTAGACTAAGTGCTTCACTACTAGGCGTTCATAAATTGAATGTGCGTCGTTGGTTTCTATATGTCGAGATAATGGATGAGAGCCGATTAAATAGGCACATGGTGGCGTAGTGAACGAGGAGAGAGGGAGGGATTGGCGGAGAATGTCATGGGTAAATAGGGTGGTAGTTGATCTACATATAGGAAAAGTTATGGGGATTAAAAAAATGGGAGGGCAAGTATGATACTATGTACATCGGATGAGCGAAGAGCTTCACAAACGCTTATTTGCACTGAAATGTCCCCTGGCCCCTGAGTAAGCATCCCTGGCTTCACAGGAGCAAATCACTGGAATATTGAAGCTTGAATCTCAGTTTTTATCGAGAGTGACATCTCTTTCCCCAAAAGTATAGTCATTTTAACTTAAATAAACTAAATGACAATTTCGGTGTTTTTAGTCAAAATTTCGAAACTGTGAGGAAAATTTCTCAGAGAGATATTGTCCGATTTAGAAATCGAATTGTACCCATCATTTCAATTTGGGTGGGTCATTTTTGCAGGGTATTACATTTCGCTCCGTGAAAAAAGCGGCAAAACGACCCTCACTAGTATGATTGTTACTGACGCAAAAAAGGTTTCCGTAGAAATAGACCGGATGAAGGAACTTCTAGAAGCCCAAGAAAAAAATTAAACGTGCCTGCTACGAAAGGAATAAAGATTTATAGGAAATCAATAGAAACCTTAAATTGATACAGTTCTTCTTTGGAAGGCTTGGCATGGGATATGAAGTGCTCAAGGAAGATTTAAACAACTTCTCATTTGACCAATCGGACGGTGTTGCACCACCCAATGACCCAGGTGGAGCACCAAGCAATGTTTCATCTTTGAAAAGTCGCCATGGAAAACAAACGTGGGGGGATATGGTTACGTGTTGCTTTCATAAAAATTTACTTCTTTCGGCTTTCTGAAGTACATCTCCTTCTCTATTTTACTTCTTTTGAGGCTATTTAAGACCATTTTATCTATATTCAACATTCTACGAGGAAGAAGGGGACCAAACCTCTACTGCACACCTTTCATATTATGAAAATAAGAAATCTATATTTCTCCTATTATAAATTGTAGTTCTCGATAGACTGGTGGCCTCTGGCTTTTTAGGTTCTATATACATACTACTCTGCGAGCCGCCGCATGGGAGTGTGGCAGGGGCTGATAGGACATCAGCCGGGTAAAGTTGTAATAGATAAGGTTTTGGGAGGTGAAATGGTGACGTGTATTATGGGAGTGTATTTAGTGAAGCTCAGTTTTTACTGTGGTAACTTACTGTGCGCTGAAAGAATAAGTGTTTGCACCTATCTGTTCAGTATTGTATCTCTCTTATGTTATCTCTTCTGTCAGACGTAGAGATTTAGTAAGGCGTCATATTAACATTCTCTGTGTCGCTCTGAAACACACTTGTTCTGCATTTCTCAAGCTAGCATATTAAGAGTATGCCAGCGGGGCGATTAGGTAACTGTGAGAGCGATGACGGCGGGTGATAGCTATCACGGCCTCCTATGACGGTCGGCGTCATCGAGCGATCATGTAAAGCACCGTCATAGCACCGTGATAGCACGTATGACGGTGGGCTTCCTGTAGGTTGGTAGCAATAGAAAATCTGAACAGCCAATGAAAATCATCGACACATTCCAAGCAAACAATTGCGGCGTGTTGAGCGGCTGAAACGATGTCGGCGGCACTAGAGTTTAAGTACTCCACATTATTCAGTTTTGTATGTTTAGGAATTAGATATTACGTTAAATATGTTATAACGTACCTAACACATCATATTAATTATAGTGGAAGTGAAAACCATGTTGTTATCGTTATGATTTCGTTTGTAATAAAAGGTTACCTATGTCTTGCAAATGCATCGCAGATTTGTTATGAATTCAAACCTCTCCGTCGCATTATTAATTTCATTGAAAATTACTTCAGTGCACATTAAATGGTATTAGTTCCATTTACGTTATATGTATGAGATGACGTGCTGGTTATTCGTTACACCTAAGGTACCTAGGTATCAGCATAATGCAAACTTGTATAATTTTTTTAAGTTCCTTTCTATATTGGAACTCTTTCGAAATTGTCATATATATGAGCCATCAAATAATTCGCAGAGTTATTCAAGTGTGCCTTTGAAAGTATTAGTCGAGTGGGCTGTGCAACTGAACGGCAGCTGAAGTTTTATATGTCCACCTACAGTACATTGCAACAGTATGGTGCGTAAATTGCATAGGATTATAACAGCAATTCCTAAAACGACACGAACACTTTATCGTCGCAACTCTTACCGTCATTCACGGTTGTCTTAGCAAACAAATATATAAAGAGCGAAACTAACACACGTCAATAAACCTACCGTCTATTATATGAAGGCGTACATTCATGGTAATCATACTGTCTAGGTAACTCAAGTTACAATAATGACAGTTGTGAATTGTTAACAATAAACATTGAAAATATAATTAAATAGTCGAATTTATTTTTTTAAAGGACTAAAACAATTTATTCTCCTGTAATAATTCATCGTCGTGCTCTTTGAAAGTCATTTATAAACTCAAAGTTAGTTAATAGGGCATGGACTACTGTAATTAAATATTTATTCAACGTATTCGCACGTATATCCGATACCTTATGACGCCTATCACCATCAATTTTGAGCGTGATACGCTATGACGGCGTGAAGGTGATAAAAAGTGCTATCACGGATACATAATCGCTGCTATCACCCTCCGTCATACGTATGACGTTGCCCTTGACAACGACAATGCTCTCACCCTTCTCACAGTTACATAATCGCCCCGCAGGACCCGCATTATTTCTTTGCATAAAATGACATAACCATAGTTCTCCATCTATTTTTTCAGCTTTTCAGATCTCTAGAATATTCTTTCCATTTGTGGCAGCATATTTAAACGCTATGAGTCTAACGCCTTTTATCGTGTTGCATTGGTCATTTTTACAATTTTTGCTACACGGTCCACCAATAATGCTTCCTCATTTTTCGAAAAACCTTTCGGATATCAAAATTTAATGATAGGAGTAAATTTCATATACCAACTCCCCCAACATTTTCACTTGCCTTGAAAGTGTCGTCAGTTTTACTTTTCAAACTTTGCAAGCCCCTCTTAATGAACTATTGTTCTCGCCTTCAGACGTTACTTCTAAAATTGCTTCCTTCAATTCTTCGGCGTAGTTGGCCTCTCTTGTCTTGCCGGTCTTATTTCGCGTCATCATGCCTTAAAAAATTTATTTAAAAAAATGTTGCTCCTCATGCACCATGGAACATGAGCTTCAGGGTTACATGAGGTTTCGTGTATCCAGGCTCATTAGGTCGCCATTTTGTGTGAATGTTGGTTTACAACATACAAACTCAGGCTAAAATGAATGGAAATCGGTCATTTATATTCACAGTTTGGTCCAGAATCAGATAGTAAACACTATAACTTACGGTTAACGTGGTAGAAAAATATGGAAACAAAAACACTAACAAACTACAGGGAAAGAGTTTTTGCGCATTTCACGTCCATATTGCTCACTGGACTGGTACGAATAACAAACAAACAAAAACGAAAAATATAGCGGGCGCGTTTAGCGATTAGTTCAGTTTTGGCCCACTAGATAACAGCATTTACGAATCAGATGAAAGTTTTTCCAGGTGTATTATGGTTTAGGTAAAAAGTGTCCCCTAGGGAATCAACTCGTGAGAAGACAAGCTAGAGCTACGTTTTTTTAATTTTAAGTCTTTTTGAGTCAATTATGAGTTCGTTTTCACCTGGAATAATGCAAATGTTGCTTAAGTGTGATGCAACCGTGAGAGTATTTTTCCTCGTATTGAAAAAGAGGTCGTGAGTATTGCCGAATTGCTTTTACGGAGGAGATCGGTTTGCGTTTTCCTATGGCATATTTTCCTTAAGTAAATGGTGTTAATTTAGTCTCATCAATGGTATTTCATAATACATATTTCACACATTTGGAGCATGCTTCTTTATGGTAGTAAGGCGTGGACGATGACAGCAGCAGAGAAATCAAGGTTGGAAGCTTTCGAAATGTGGTGTTACGGAAGAATGATGAAGATCAAATGAATAGATCGTGTGAGTAACGTGGAAGTTTTGAGAAGAGTTGGAGAAAAGAGGTCTTTTAAAAACATTGGGAAGAAGAGGAGACAACTTAATCGGCCCCATCATGAGACACAATGGTCTGATGAGAATATTCGTTGAGGGTGGAAGGGAAGAACGGCAGAGGAAGGCCTCGGATGAGATACGTTGAGCAGGTGATGAAGGATGTAAAACAGATGAACTATGTAGGTGTTACAAGACTACCTGATAGGAGAATTGAATGGAGAGCTGCGTCAAACTTCGCAACACGAGGTTGTAAGTGCTCTTCCCTTCAGCTCGCTGAAGAAGGCCACCTTATGGCTGAAATACGCGTATCCGACGCTCACCCTCGTTTGTCTTTGTGTTTATATTTTGACCACGCTCTTTTTGAGCGATTTATGCCAGAAGTTGGGCCCGTCTGTGCGTGTGAGTGAGTGATTTGAGTGCTTATGAGTGTGATTGTGGTAATGACCAGGCATCCTCAGAAGGATCCCATTAGCTCTATGAAGGATCTCAGGTTATAACCCAGGCATCCTTATCAGGGTCCCATTAGCCCTCGAAAAGGATCTAAACTGGGTTGAGTGTGTGTATGCCTGTGGTGGTCACTGGCGAGGAAGTAACATTCCCGTAAACCATCACAGGAGGGTATTCTGGTAGAGAGGCCGTAGTTGGTCCCTTCTGTGGAATCCCCATTCCCGCAAACCAGCATAGTAAGTGTTGTGTGGTTGCTTGTTTGACGAGTGGTGCCATTTTTTACGGCCATTGGAGGCTCATTTAATTTCGCTACCTTGAGAGGCCTTAGACCTCAATTTCCCTTGATTTAATGACGATTTTCTTATTGAACCATTTGCGGGTATTACTATAGAGCACTTGTTGTTTGCTAAATTTAAAACTAGTGCGGAAATATTTATTACAGGCAATTTAAAATTAATCCATGCCGTTAGGAAAGTGGTTGACCAATTGGTTACATATTGCATATGTATTATGTTCACCTTCAAAGAGTGGGAACATACCAAGGTCACCTGTTCTTTTTATTTGCCTTTCTAACAATTCATTAAATACATCCCACAATCCTCTTAAACCTCTGATATTTGGTAAAATGCTCGGTAATTACTATTATATTAATTTTTTCTTTTTTAAAATTATAACCCAATTTATTAAGAGTTTGTAATTTTCTCTATACTAGTTTTTTAAAAATTTTTTCTGTATTAATAACGCCTTGGCATATACATTTCCAACTAATCTACTTTTTGGTCAAAAATTTCAATAAATATATCGTTAAGTGAATTTAACTCATATGGGGTGCCTTTGCGATATGCTCATACATTGTTAAGAAAACCTTAACTTCTTTAACTTTATCTCCTTATTTCCATCGAAACTATTTTTATATTGTAGGTTTCGAGGCTTAAATTATGATAAAATCTTATCAACGAAAACGATATTCATCTGGTTGTCAAAAAATGTTGCCTTAAGAATTACTTAATCCAGTAATCATAAGGTTATCATTAAGCTACGGCTGGACGTTCGGACTGGTATTGGTCATACGGTTAAACGTTTCATAAAGCAACCTGGTTAGAAAGCGAATTATCACACCGTTAGTCAGAGCTGTCTAGCGGACTCCTTCCAATCTAGGTCTGTGTTGGCCCGCTAGATGACAGCATTGACCACTCAACTGATAGAATTCGCAAGTACCTGACGGTCTTGATGTATATCTTCCCTACGAAATTTTATTTCAGTGTTGGCTCAAATATTTAAAAAATCTTTATATATGCTACATCACCCGTTAAAATATTGCTATAAATTACTTTTTTCCTTTTGCATATATGTTTGGATAAAGATAATGCGCCAAAACATAGGTTAAGTAGATTCAATCACAGTAATAAACCAATGGACGAGTGAAAACGTGAAGTGTATCCGGTACGTAAGTTGAGTAAGACAAAGTGTGTTGCGACTCATTCCAAGGTCTCCCAGCTGCAACATTCCATTATGTTGACAGACGCCATTCGCGTGTTTGGATGCCTGTGTTGCCATAAGCTACTACGGACGCAACGCTACTCAACTCGCGTAAACAACGCCCTTGTGTCCCATGTCTGGCGGGAAACGCCTTTCCCCTCACGTGAATTCATTTTGTCATTTCTCCCAATATAAAAGGTTGTAAACAGATTCATTCAAAAATTATTTTTCGCAGTTTCGTCACGTCAACACTTTTTGTCCTACCAATCACACTCCAACATCGTATGGTTTACAGTTTTTACTATAAATTACAAGCGAACATATAGTGTCTCCAAAATTTTAGAGGGGTAAAGGTGGGAGCCCGTAGAGACTCGGAAGCAAGAGGCTAGGCTTAAGTTGCTTGAGAAATTCAGAACTGATGTGTTTCAGAGCGACACATTATATTATCATGACGTCTCACTTCATCTTTAGCTCTTGCAGAAACGATATAATAAGAGAGATACTGTCAAACAGAATTGCCAAATAGACTCAAAAACTCGTTCTTTCAGCGCACAACAAGCGACTACAGTAATGACTGAGCTCCACTAAATACGCTCCCATGATACACGTCACCATTTCACCTCCTAAAACCTTACATCTTTACCCGGCTGGTGACCTAACCCCCCCTGCCACACGCCCAAGCGGCGGATCGTAGGGCAGTATGTAGATATGGATGTAGAAGTCATAAAATGTGCAACTTTGTTTATATCTTTAAAAATATGCCGACAACCAATTATAGGTGAGGTTCAAAGCAACAAAAGCAATTTGTTTGAGTATTCTGCCAACTTGTTCGTAGGTTTTGGACAGTAATTATACTTATTACGCCACAATTTATGTAACATTATTGCGTTTTCTCTCCTATGGATTACCCGATTAGATCCCTCATCAATTCCTTATGTCGACTCCTGTCTATTAATTCGTCCAGAATTCTTATCTTCCCCCATCTTTCACGCTTTACGTGTGTTCGGTGCTCGGATGCAAGGTTGTAGTCCTTGGGAAGAAGACCGAAATACCGACGGGTAAATGGCAAACTGCCATCCATGGAATCTATCCATGGAATACTCAAAAATGGAAACTGGGAGGCAACATTTCTGTCATCAGCATGTACTAATGACGAGCAAAGTTACTTCCTTGCTGATATAATTAATGATGAGATAAAATGGCTGAACTTAAGTAATTTAAAATGCTTAAATTCTTTTAGCGCGGGGAAGGGTGGTTCCGGTAGGCTCCAACTAAATTGCGTTGGGACTGAAGTGCCGTTATTTTTTTACATTAGGGTTGGGTAAAAATGTGCTTTGTTGATTAAGTTAAATACCACCGGAGCCATGTGTTTCCCAGGTGCGTTAAAGTACTTTCACGAGTTTAGACACCGTTGAACCCTCTCTTCCAGTACCAATCTTACTCCACAATATGCGAAGACATTGTGTGAAGTATGTTTCTGAACGACTTGAAGAATATTATCATGACGCCTCACATTATCTCTTGGTCTGACAGAAGCGATAAAATAAGAGAGATACATTGCTGAACAGATACAAAAACTCAGACAGGTACAAAAACTCGATCTTTCCGCGCACAATAAGTGACCACAATACAAACTGATTTCCACCAAGTACACTCCCATAATTCACGTCACCTTTTCACCTCCCAAAACCTTACATTTTCACACAGCTTGGTGACCTAACACCCCCTTCCACACGCCCATGCGGCGGTTCGTAGGGTAGTATGCAGATGTAGAAATATTGGTCAAAGGAAGTGCCTCTATCCTGGTGTCGTTGAATGCATTATATGTCGGTGATAAAGAATTAGACACACCGTTGGTTAATTTTTCGACGCTAGACGAGTTGTTCGTTGCGTATAAAAATACCAAAACACGAACTTAGCGTGGCCCCGTGTACCTTCCGAGCAGTTCTCAGCGGAAAACCTTATCCTAAAAGTTTGTGTAATCTTAGAATTATTTTTTTCGCCCCTTCATGTCGTTCTCATCGGTGTATGCATGCACGATGAATCCGTCAGCACAGAGGGCACCTAGTTCTTGGAACGAATTAGTATGTCCATGGGAAGAAAGGGAGTTTATCCACGGTATGAAAATTGAAATTTGGAAACTTCACCAAGAGGTCTCTGAAAGCGTCAGTCTAATTAAAGAATATATCCATTTTCAACAAACGACTTATAACCTTATCGGTATAAGGTCTGCCCACTAAAAACTCTAATTTAGTGGACGCTGATTATATTTTCCTTTTATATTCAATTATTTAGGTAGGTACCACTTAAAGAAAATTTACGCTTCGCAAAAGTTTTGAAATTGTTATGGAGAAAGTGATCTATTTTGTTGAAATTCCTAGGTAATGTGCACATATTTACCCTTTGAGTGCGATATGACGTGACATTACGTCAGGCGGCACTCAAAAAGGTTAAAATGGCGTATATTTCGATAAAGAGAACAATTCGAAAACTTTCCTCAATATAGCGAATCATTCTCACCAATATCTCACCTTTTCAAATTCTTAAGTATCCAGCATATATATTTTTCATTACACCTAACGCCCGCTTATATTTAACTATTATTTATTTTAACATTGTGTGTAGCAATAAAAATATCATTCTAATAATTCGCATTTTTGGAGCAGTTTTAGCGTCACCGCGTAATTTGGTGAACATTTCATCTTCTTATTTTAACTAAAAGGTCGTGATAAAAACGATTCAATTCTTAGACTTGCTGACTGCGACCCTCCAATATAGCCTGTCTCTCGCTATTTCCCTGAAAATAATTGTTATTTTACATTGGCTTTTCTGTATCGTTTCCCGCATTATATGGCTTTGTCCCTTTGAGGGGATTTCCCTTCAATTTTTCATTCTATTCGTTTATTTTTAAACTCAACGGCTGATGTTATTAAAATAGAAAGGTGTTATACCTTACTTACTGACTTTTGATAAAGGGTTATATTTTTCTTTCCTCAAGTGTTCACAGATTTTCATTTAGTCCCCAATTCAATTCACTACATGCATATTGCAAATGGCTTTACTTGACTCTCATCTGTTTTAGTCCCGGACTCATGTTCCATTTTCTTCTCCAATTGGACACTAGTAAAGGCAAAATGTATTTTTACGCTAGGATTTATTTATGGTTCAACATATATTAACGCAACAGCGACATCATCTGTCACCAACGGCGTTGCTTTGATACATGTTGTGCCATAAATATGGAAATTATGATGGCAAAGTATATTTTGCGTTTACTTCAGTGAAAATGGATTTCCACATTGCTAAGTCGGAAATTATCGGATGTATCCATCACGGAAACTCAGTCTTTAATTTTCAGCGGATGAACTGATTTATAAAGTCTCTCTAGGTGTCTTGTGGTCATACTTGCTTTGAATTAATTATTGTTTTCAATTGAACAAGGCGTAAAGCGGCAGGCAAAACTGTTTTCATTGTCCCTACAGCGTAGTTCGCCCCATCGCAGTTGAGGAGTATGAAATGCATGCGTTTGTTGTCTCCTTCACCTCATCTAAAACCCACTCTGTGACGAGCACTTGTCTGCTGAAATGCTTCAAGTGGAATGGAGTTTTACGGTCGATGTTGAGAGCAACAGTACTCATCCGATGGTCAACTGCTATTTTCATCCGACAAGGTTGTCTTATTTTGAGGTGCGATTTAATGTCTGTTCATAATGAACTGCTTTTATATAGAAATATTTTTTTCTCATAATATACAGTTTACCGACTTGTTGTCGTGTGACTTTATTGTATTCTAGGCTTTGACCACACGGTTAACTTTAACATGCATAGCTTGCCACATGAAATTTAATCATCAAAATATCACCTATCTCTATACTCATCAGTATTTATTTTCACTTTTTGATTTGCGTGGGACTTCACTCCAAATTTCTCTGTACTACTCAGTCGTACTCAGACGGACCAAAATGTCGCCAGCTAGTGCTGTTAGACTGGTAAGTAAATGGACGGATGCTCTTCGCGCGCCTATGAGTCTCTTTCATAGAAGTCGGATCTGCCCGGGTTTGATGAAATTTAATGGGTGGACGCAGGTCCGCGCCGGATTCAGATAAGTATTTTTTTACGTAACTACTACCTTTCAAGAAAGGCAGGATTTCCAAGCGCATATCGAAGACGGTCTTGGTCCAACCAACGAGTACGAGACCAATTCAGTACTTGGGTAATGTTTAAGCGATTTGACCATGGCGTATTCGTCGAGTTAATGTGGAACAGGACTCGTACCTATGCTCGGTTTTACTCTTGGCAGCCGAGCCCCATTGAGTTCGCCCGATACAGAAATCTGCTTCACTGCCAAAGTCTTGTTCTCCCCTTATGCCCTTGCAACATGGTTACCAGAAGCGTATTGCGAGCATGCGAAGGGGTGACAGCTAGATTGAGGGTGGCATATCGAGGGTCGGACCGGAGGGTTAACAATGGGTGGAAAGAGAGTACGGCGGCGATAATCGGACGGAGGAGGAGGGGAGAATTGACCGTTTGAGTCGTTCATATATCCCTAGTCTCTTTCACCCTCGTCCAACCATTATCGAATTTCCGCCAACACTTCGCGTACATTCCATTCCCCTTCAGCGCCTGTGTTCGAACGGGAACCAACCCTCGGAATCGTTCGCGTGGAACGCTTGTTCTTTATTTTTTTAAGAGAATATATCCGCAAATTTAGGAAAAAAAACCTTGAAGTGGTACCATAAACCTGGAGTGGACATCCGGCCTCAAATTGAACTATTTCAAAGTAATTACTCCGGCCAAGCACTTGAGAACTGTCTGTACTAAATTCTCGCGGTAAGTAAATACATCGTTTAGTTTGAAATAGTGATGCTTCTTTCCATTCGCTTGATATTGAGATTTCCTAGAAGAAAACTGAGTATTTTAGGTTTTTGATCACTCCACCTACTGTCGCAAATGCATAGCATATTATAAGTTAAACTTTGTTCAGTCAGAATATGACGCATACAATAATGCTGTTGTGCTGGTCCGCAAAAACTAGACCTTTTGTCGGTATTTAGTTTCATTACTTTTTACAACAGGTTTTCTGTCACACGACTATAATTTATTGGTAAAGGTAACCACAAAATTAGATTACCCGCTGGAAATACTTCATTCACCAGTCATGTGCATTTTAATTACCTTTAATTATTATAAATTAATTCATATTTCATGGGAAAGTATTCCGCCCATTAAAATCTTCTCTAATATTCTCCAAATTCTCTCCATCCTTCCTTAAGTTCTTTCTCTTCGAACCCTTTCCGCTTCCTCTCTCCACCGTAGTGGATGTACGCCTCATATCCCTTCCGCCATTTCCCCTTTTTCTTTCATTCCCTTGGGAAACATACCGTCCCTCTGTGCCGTACCCTGCGCGAGCACTCCATTGCCTCCCCCTCTTCCTGTACAAGTAAACCCCTTGAACACTCCAATCTCCTCCACCCGCTCGCATACCACGAAATCCCTCCCGTCCCCCCCCCCCCACCCCCCGGCCCGCCGTTCGCGTCTCACCCCTCCTCACTCTTTGCCTTTATTAATTGCCCCCGCCTTCCCTTCTCATTCCTCTCACTCGTAAAAGGGTTGTCCGTCGGGAAATCGAGGCGCATGTCATGGGGTTAAAAAAGAAGGCCCAGAGGAGGCGGGGAAGACGAGGGAGAGGAGGGATTGTGGAAAAAAATGAATGCTCAATTCCGCGCGCGGCCTTTTTTCCAGAGTTCCAGCGCTACCAACCCATCTATGCTTCGTGAGTCAAGTCTTGCTTTGAGATATTCAGGGATTTTTCAAAGTACTCACAATGTTTTTTCCACTCAGATAACAAGAGAGAGGTTTTGTATGTTTTGTTTGAAAACCTTTACATAGATAATGATTATTTTTTCGCAATCGTAGCAACACACATTCTACTACCTGATGATGATATCGAGGAAGTATATTTTAAGGAATCCATTGAGTTGCAAAATTGAGCGTCATGGTTTAACATGGGTCGTCCTTTACCTACGTATTATTAATGGAGGAGAACGTACATTTCACATGGTTATCAAATACATATCTCTCGTATTAATAGTTGAACCTGATTTTAAAAGGTATATCTTGGTTACATGCTGTTAGAATAAAATACGTAGTATCTGAATTAGGCGCAGTTTTATGTGGATAAAAAGAGTGCGACATTTAGGTTGATGTCAATTAGAATTGAAAATGAAAGTGAAGAATTTTATTTGCAAAGAGCTACGCTACTAATACTTATATCGTGCTAGTCCATTATTTAAAAAAATATATAGTAAATTTGTGGAAAATATTTCAATTTTTCTTATTTTTTCATACTCTTACGGTTCTGCGACATTTCTGCAACAAATGCCCGTTTTTGGCCTTTTTAAAGCGTAACTAATACATTTATACCAGGCGGATGGCTCATTTAGTTGCTTCATTACTCCTCGGTATTGCCATGTCTTATGGATAAATATATACTCTTTCTTTAATTTATCAGTTTTACTATGCTGTGTTTCTGATATGGCGCAGTTGCACTTTTCTAGTCTCTACCCGAAAATAGTACGAGAGTATCTGTGGAAAAGTCGTGTATGGGATATGAGCCAACGAAATTATTCATCTATTACGTTGTTAATCACATATTCCGTCCATCTCAGGATACGACCGACCCCGATAGAGGCACCAGTTCCTGTTCGCTGAACGAAGTTTAGCGCCCTTAAGCTTGGCTCGAATGTGTTTGACGTCCATTTCGTCCCAAGTACCCCAGTCTTTTTGTGGCAGAACTACCTTTAAATTAACTTTAGCTGTCGAATTACGTTACATTGGTTAAGAAATTCTGACACTTAGCTTCCGAAGAAATAACGAGTGAAGGCTAACGTTAAAAACACTGTCGGATTTCAAAACTCCGGAACATAAGTTATTACTATGGGCTTAATATGCATCAGTTGTAGGCGAAACTTAGAGTAAAAGGACTTTACTCTGACACAAATAATCTATAATACCTTATCAAAAATGTTTTTGAAGTCTATTTCTTGGATAAATTTTATTTTTCCTGCCGATACACATTCCAGTTCTTGTAATGAAAGTCTTTTCTGGTGAAATAAGCTGTTCATTATGCTTCACTAGCTATGAATGGTGGCGCCAGGATTCAGATAATATCTACATTTGTGCCGTTTGGTAAGCATTTACTTCCATTAAGATCGTCGTTTGATAGTATTATATGTTGTGCAACGGTAAATTATTATTATCCATGGCCTTACAAGAAATGTTTGATATCGCTTGCTTTTTAGCATTGCACTTTTATTGGATGAGAAAATAATTTTAAAAATAGAAAAAACTTAGAAATATAGTCTGATCCTATATTTATAGTATTTAATTATTAGTTCGTTAAATTTTGGTATATTTTTTACGTACCACTTTTCATCCCCAATATTTCACAAATTGTTGAGCGTAATAATACGCTATGTTGTTAAAACCTTCGCCACATCTTGCATTTGTCAATGTTCGTGGTTTCCTTTGATTTAAAATGCGTTACGTCGAATTTTGTATTGCTGAATCAATTCCTCGCACTTTTTTATAAAGACATTCAGTGGAAATGGACTCCAGATTGGATAAGAGGCAAAAGGTAGTGGCAATTAACTTCCAAGCTCAGCGATGATCTGTAAACTCTCACCCTCACAAAGGAAGCCAGTGAAATAAATTGATATTACTTGAGGATTAGCTTAATCCGTCTGCTTGACATAGTAAGTAAAAACATAACTAACTTCAAATGTAATCATAACTTTTATTTGATCCTAACAATTAAAGCTCACCCTCCTTAAAATTATCAAGAGTAAATTTAAAAACTACGTCTACATATTACTCTGCAAGCCATCTCAAGGATATTTGGCAAGGGGTGAGTTATCATCAACATGCACCATAATGTAAGTGTAACTTACACCGACATGCCCTACAGTATCGGTACATCACCAATTCTACATACATTTTTAAAGGAAGTACGTAAATGAGATAAAAGAGCCATGCTGGGATCATACAAAACGTGATGTTAGTACTACGTGGCAGGATGAAAACAAGCTTTAGGGAGCCAATCAACGTATTAGCTAGGCCACCTGTCGACTAACTTACTTTAAAGTCATATTGGCTACCATTATATTCTCATATCGATCGCGGGAAAAATACATTTTGAACTTCTTCTGTTTTTTTTTTTTAATTTTGAACTGTCACTTCACCAGTCTATTTCCCTAATTTTATTCTCGTGATTTGATCTACCGTAGTATGTTGAGATGAGATGTTGAGAATATATGAGTTAAGCTTAACGTGCCAGCAGGCACGCTATTAATTCCTATATAGAGCTTCTCCACATTCGAAAAGGTTGGTAGAGTTACCGTTTTAAAAATCTTCCCTGACTATTCCCTTGATTATATGAGTACAGTAAAGTGTGCTTGCTTCACTGCTACACGTTAATCTGGCTTCGTTTAGGCAGATCGGTAGCTTCTATTCGTGGTATATAATGTAGGATGTGGTGAATAAGTTCCCATCGGAAAATGGTTAAGGGGCGAATGATGATATCAATTGCTGGGACTCGTTCGCTCACTCGTACTAGTCACTCTAATTACGGAGGCGGACTGACATGAGTGGGATTGAGTTTCTAGGAGGGGCTGAGGGAGAGACATTTCAAATTTGAGCCATCACCCTCATTATCTCTGACTTTCATGTCTCCAGTGCGGAGGAAATTCTTTAATGACCCTTCGAACGGATCCACTTCACGGCCAAACGCGTTCGTCTCTGCCGCGCAAATGGATTAACGTCAGCACAAACCCCTTGACGTTCCTGACGCGATCGAATCGTATATTCGTTCAATCGCGAGGAAGCAG